>OY292533.1:3993515-4033154 GCA_958496365.1 Subacronicta megacephala
AAGTATCCAGTACATTAATGTTGACATTATATCATCAATAAATGGTTGTAAAGAATAACAATATCATGACTCCATTTGCTTACAAGCTCGTCGTGGCAGTGAGAGACAGTCGACAGAAATCTGCGTAGCATCACGCGGTTACTAAAATACTGTGCTGATGGTACTGATGAACTATTAAACGAAACTATGGAAACAAAAAGTCGTGTCAACAAAATATATTCGGATAATCTGATTTACACTTGTAATAATGGACTAGAATAATTTCTAAATCTTACAGTACTTGGATGTTTTAGTTGCGAAAGCCTATGTTGTGAAATTTGTTAAATTCAGTTTCTAAATCAGGTCTAAACCTGAAATAAATTTATTGAAGCAGCAATTTTAAGCTGTTGATTAATGAGGATCGATGATGGGGTAATATTCTAAATCCATTGAATTAAAAAATATACACGAATGACTTTTGAATGCTTTAAAGCAGTATGAAATAGATTGATTATAAAAAAAATACTTATTGCAGGTAGCGCTAAGTAATATTTTTGTACGGACAATTTTCGACGATGATGTACGAAAATGTTTCCTTTTTTTATATAGAATAAGATGGATTTAAAATACCAGTTTCGAGAGAGACAGCACATTTAGCGAGCGATTGGTGCGTACAAGTGCTTCCCACCGTAGAAAATGACAAGCGTGCTAGAGGATCGAAGCCAAGGAGTTCCATCACTTATAAAAGGCTGAGAGGGCCGGACGTAATGATTTTTTATAAAAATATATTCAAAAATCATACGAACATTAATAAATAACACGACTTTTATGAACATTTGACTAGACTAAAAGTTTTTTGACTTATACTAAATTATGTTAATTGATTAGTAAATGATTGTGTGTTACAAGATAGCAAGTAAGCGTTTGAAGTCTGAGAAATTGGTTAGACATGCAAATATGGTGGTTAAGTGTTAAATGATACATATTATAGCAAATAGCTAGAAGAGAAATAATAAATACGAAATAAATATAATATATAACTAAATACATAAATTATATACATGACTGATCACATTTTATCTAATTATTTCGTGTAAATCAACAATATTCAACGATTACAAATATTTCTAGCGATGTATGTGACGTATTGATAACTGACTAATAATTAACTAATTATCTTACAGAATCGATTAATGGTCTTACTCTATAAAGTTTCACCAATAAGGTTTGCACATTAAACGACTCTGCGCCTAAAATGAATAGAATTCACACTAGGTGACTTTTTACCTTACAATTGCATTTTATGAAAACTAATCATAGTGACCTAAATATCGAGAAATACATAATTTTGATAGTGTTTATGTTAGCGGTATTCTACATCTCTAATAATACATGATTCATACAGTTACATAATTTACGAGCTCAATCTTACTGTGAATCACCTATAATACCGATCTAATAAACATATACTTCTACGTAACAATATAATTTACCTACTTAAGTACATAATTATTATAGAGTAATAGAATATTACAAATTACCTGCAGTTTGAAGATGAATCCTAGATAGTAAAATGTAAGTATTGATATAAAATAATTAATTTTCTATCATTTTATACAACACGCCATTAAATATAAAACTACCTACTGATTATAAATAGGTAAGTTCATATAATATATATACGCAAGTCGTATAAACTTTAAAAAATTGAAAGTAGCAAATTTCGAGTACAAATATATGTTTTATAAAAAACTAGCATAAACATCGGTTTCATGCGATTTTGTAATATTTACATTTAGCTCCATGTAAATGTCTTACTTTTCTTACAAATCTACGCTAAAGTAAATACCGAGGTTTCAACACATATACTCAATACTCAATACTCAATACTTTATTGCATTCCATATAGAAAAACTATATCCGTGTAATATTAGGTATACACCCACGTTACAAAAGTCTAGCGCTATTTTGAATGCACATACATACTGGTAGCACATAAAACCTTCTAGCTCATCAACTTTTTTAAACCGCTATTGTTTTATCTATATTGTCTATAGCATCCTGGAGGTCGGAACACTATGACCAACGAGGTTTGTACACTATATCGGGACAGTCGGTCGTAGCCACACTATTTTGTACTGTTTTCTTTTTCATTTCATTTCTACGCACTTACTGTGAGCGACGCTCTTACAACCCAAGTATGCTCTCCTGAGCGCACTTGTCACTTTGCCCTGATAATCAGCCACAATCCGACATTTTAGTATGGGACCAACACGGACTTCACCATAAATAAATGCTTGAAAATAACTTTTTATAGAAAAAATACAAAATGCAGATGGATTAAAGTTGGACGGCACATAGCACTTAGATAAAGTAGCCACTCAAAAAAGTTTTAATATAAGTTTGAGATGGTCAATATGCATTATAAAATTCTGAAGTTAACAGCAGATACAATAAGAAAATCAGTATAAAAAATACGGAAGCTCAAATTTAAATTATGAGAAAAATCGATAAAATGATTATTCTTAGTTGCTAGAGAGTAAGTAGAAGTAAAGTCATGCTTAACACAAAATTTTCTCACCACACTTATTCCAGACTTTGCCTGCAATTCATAACACGCGTTGACTAACCTATTAAACCTATACACACTATGGCAGTGAGATTCCGACTTAAATATAACTTAATTAAATTTTAATAATATTTTATAAGGAATATAATATTATATACAATAATATATGTAATATATTAAGTAAAATATAATAAGTATGGGTTTAAAATAATATGGAAACAAAAAGAACTAAAGTATATAAATATGTACTGATTTTGTGTGGCGTCCACATGTAGGTCAATTAAATATTTTTCTATACAAGCCAATTTAATTGATTACATTTATGGCAACCCGATTTCATCAAATTATCATTACCTAATTGCTCATAAACTTCTAATCTAACCTACTTTCCAGAGTGACAACTCACTGCCTTATTCAGTATTCAAAATAATTATACTCCATACAATGCTAGTTGGTGTAACATTCATGGTTTAGAAGCAAATTGAATTTGTATTTATTTGAAAAGTACCTCAGTAGAAGTAAAGTGGCAACAAGTGGTCCACAGAGCAACTGCAACGCTAAAGGTCCTGGGTTCGATTCCCAGTTCGGGCAGTGTCATTGGGTTTTCGGACTTTGAAATTGTGCCTGGTTAGTGGCAATAGGCTCGCTCCCTGATACGTGGGACCTAAACATACGGGCGAAATGTGGGTGAACATAAGTACACTT
This sequence comes from Subacronicta megacephala, assembly GCA_958496365.1. Classification (NCBI taxonomy): domain Eukaryota; kingdom Metazoa; phylum Arthropoda; class Insecta; order Lepidoptera; family Noctuidae; genus Subacronicta; species Subacronicta megacephala. The sequence continues at coordinate 3,996,769 of OY292533.1, forward strand.
CTGCCTAACCCTTCGGGGAATACAGGCATGATGGTATGATTTAAATAGGCTAATTTCATTGAATGGAAATAACATGTGAACGCCACACGTGGAACAAAAAGTAACCAATCACCAGAATGTAAAGATAGTGAGTATGAGCGAGGTGAAAGCGAGTATGTAGTGTAGAATGCGCCTCGTGGCGTCTGCCAGGGCAGGCGTGGGCGTGGGCGTGGGCGTGGGCGTGGGCGTGGGCGAGGGCCAGGGCCGGCCGCCGACAGTTACCTTGAGCGGGACGGGCGGGACCTCCAGGTGGTAGCCGATGTCGCACAGGTTGCGGAGCAACTCCAAACCTGCAAATTCACCATGATAATCACAATTTTTGTTAATGTGAAACACTTTGTTATATCCAATGCTGGAGATAATTTGTAAAAAATTGTTATTAAAATTAATAACTTATTTTTACAGTTACTTTTTAATCAGTCGGGAGTGTTCTAAGCTATGTTTGATGAAAATCGGTCGAGATACAATGCAATTGTCGACGAAGAACGACCATCCATCCACCAACTGACCGCGACATGCGTAGCTTAACTTTGTAGATCTGTTGATCAGCGCAGTCATATCTTAGTCACGAGCCCCTCGTAGTTCTAAGAAGCTGATAAGACGTTTTATTTTGTTACTATCTGATCCGCGCCCATAGCCTAAGATACTTACAAATAGTGGCTTTTTCTATTGGTAAAAGAATTTTTGAAATCGGTTCAGTTGATCCAGATCCAGTAGTTGTACCACTACAACCTCACAATTTTTACCTTTTCCTAATATTAGTATAGATGAATAGTTGATCCAGAGATTACGCCCTACAACCTCAGAATCTTTACCTTTTTATAATATTCATCATCATCAACCCATTACATTGTCCCACTGCTGGGCACGGGTCTCCTCTCAGAGCGAGAGGGAATAGGCTATAGTCCACCACGCTAGCCTACTGCGGGTTGGCAGACTTCACATGCCGTCAAGAAAATCTCTCATGCATGCAGGTTTCCTCACGATGTTTTCCTTCACCTTTTAAGCGCGTGATAATTAATTATTAATACGCACATGACTTCGAAGTCAGAGAGGTGCGTGCCTTGGATTCGAACTCGAGACCTTTGACTTGGCAGTCCAATGGTCATATCACAAGGCTATCACAGCATTTTTCTATTGGTAAAAGAATTTTTGAAATCGGTTCAGTTGATCCAGATCCAGTAGTTGTACCAATACAACCTCAGAATCTTTAACTTTTTCTAATATTAGTATAGATGTATAGTACGGTCAAGTACGTTACCGGGTTCCCTGTTCCTCCCGTAGCGCGCCTCCCAGGCGTCGAACAGCCTGTTGTAGTAGCGCGGGCCGGCCAGGTAGGGCAGGTAGGAGTGCGTGGCGGCCGTGGGGAAGATCCGCTGCATGTCGCCCGCCTGCGTCAGCTCGTCCTCCGCCTGCGTCAGGTGCCGCACGTCGTCCGGGGTCAGCGTTGACAGGATGTCGCGCAGGTACTGCACAATACGTCAAATTAGCCAATAAAAAAACAACCTTTATTTATTGAAATAAACCTACTTTTTACGGTTATATTGATTATTTTAATTCCCGACGTTTCCTCGACGGATCCTTTGCAGCATCCATGGTCACGGGTGGACTGAGGTGTTGACAGGACTGAATAATCAATATAACGCGATAAAATCCGTTAAAAGGAGTTTTATTTCAATATCTAATATTCGCGTAAGTATTAGAAACCAGTATGTTAACCTTTATTTATTTATTTATACTGTATTGTACGCACGGCTACACATCAAGCTATACAAAACCAATTTAAGTTGGCCTTGAATTGTGTGGAGAGCCTTTACAATGGGAGGTCAGTATAAACTGGATTTGTATAGATTGATGTGTAGCCGTGTGTACACCAAAAAAATAAATAAACAAAACACATTAGAAAATTAAAATATACAATTCCAGACAACCTATGGATGGACATTACTGGACTGAACTCGAAACTGGGGTATTATTTACTTTATTTGGGACCTAGCAGCTCAATGCAGGCAAATTCAACACAATAATAGGTATGCGGCCGCTTTTAAATAAAATATTATTTATTTATGTTTTTTTTTACGCGGCGGTTTTTTAACATGGAGATAAAATTTACAGATTTTATCGCGTTATATTGATTTAATACTCTGTACACGGCAGTAGAAATTGCGACATCAAATTAGGATTCATTCTTGACGTTTCGGATTCTTAGCATCCATGGTCACGGGTGACTTAGATTTTGGACGTCTTAATCTTAACATTACTAAACCTTACCGCGCGTAAAAAGCAGTTTTACAAAAAAAAAATCGCGTACGTGTCGGAAACTGGACTGTTAACTTTTTTGTTTAATAATAATATCTCACACCATTCTGTTTGTAGTATATATCTTCATAACTATGAACAAAGACTTACCATATCCCTTTCTTCCATATTGGTATAAATTATATGTTTATCTCTTTCTTCTTTGGACAGGTACACAGTATATAACCGGCTGTCGTATGGCAAACCAGCCTGAAACGAAAAACACTTACATAAAACAAGGCAGACCATTACTTGGCTAAATAAATTCTTCAACATTAGTAGACGCACGATGCCACATGATTATTATTTTTGTGCATAGCATATGCCTAGGTGAGTATATAAATTTCATAGTTAACCACGCATTGTGACCTTTGATATCTAACAGGATTCTGTAACTAATCACACATTGATCCTTAGCGCGACTGTTACTGTAGAGGTCCTGTTTTCGAATCCTAGGTCGAACAAATTATTGGGTTCTTCTACGAAAACTAAATAGCATTTCCGAGTCTGGATTTGTGCCCGGTTAATGGCAATGGGCTCGCCCTCTATTACATTGGACCTCAATCTGATCACTATCTCATCGAACGCCAGTCCTCTACAGTATAGTAGTTTTTGGAAGAAAAAACACGAATACGTATCGTCTAAAGCGCAAAAGCTTATAAGCTTGCCGCGGCCGCATTTATAGTGTACATACAGGTTAAGGCTTGACGCATCACGAAAAATCGACTGAAATTTGTTATAGAAACCGTTTGTTATTTTTTTAGCTTTAAAACCCACCTAGGACGACACCAGGTTAAACGAGGGACGTCGTGCGTTCACAAAGCTATCATACTATTATAATAAACACAGTAAAATCACCAGTTTTTTAGGATTCTGCTTGGCAAGCATCTCCAATTCCTTGTCGTCTGGCACCTGGAACTGTGAGCTATGTTGATCACCAACAGACCTACGAATCTATTTATTTAGCTAGTTGGCCACTACTGGGCATATACTAACTTTGTAGAGAAGTACCAGTTTACTCGAGGGTTTAAGTACAGAGTTAACCGTCAAATTTATAAAGAGACTGCCTAACTGTGTCTGAATACAATAAAAGGTAATTTAAGTTTTTTTTTTTTAATCTTACTAGCAATGTGGGTCGCACATTACTAGTATTCGGTAGTGCAATGGGTGGGTTTCGAACCGGCAACCACATGATCGCAAGTCTATATCTAGATCGCAAGTATAAATTCCTATGGTGAACTTTTGGCTTAAAACTTATAGGTCATGAACAGTCGCCAGCAGGTCAAGGTATACAAAACTGACAAATTTCTCCAAATGATTTTAAACCTTAAAGTGTTGAATATAAAGTTCGAAATTAATTGAGAAAATTTGTCATTTTGTGGTAACTTGATGTGCTGGCCACCGTACTCCTTTGTAAAAAGTTTGAAAATTCATTTGCACACAACGCCATCTATGAAAAACCTTCTGAGGTTTTTCATAGATGGCGCTATTCGGTGGCCAAAAAAAACATCAAATTTTTGTGGTTGTATAAATATCTGCTAGATGACGTAATAATCAGAATTTCACTGAGGGCAAATAATTACGCAGAATCAGGATCAAAATTTTAGCCTAATTTGCGGACAACTGATAGACTAACTATTAGGTGTCTGGACTGCTACTCGCGGTGACGTGCGTTCGAATCCTCGAAAACACAAAAAGTCGGAAGACCAATTATTTTCTCGTGATAACACGATTTATCCTAATAATTTAATTAATTATATCGCGCGATAAACACAAATAAATTAAAACTAATTTAAAACAATGGATGACGCGGAAATAATCCAAAAACCCAATAATAATACCACAAATAACGTTGAAGAGCCAACGCTGATGATTGATCCATTATATAAATCTACGCGAAAGAAAATATTTATAGAAGATTACGTTACTTTCTATCCGGTTTCTACAAACTATATACATACAGACAGTCTCATAGCGATAACGATGCGCGCAAGAAGAAAGAACTGATTAATTGAAGAAGAAGAATATAAATTGATTTTTTTCTTTCTCAGCTTTTACCGCTCGCGTGGTTATACCATCACGCCGGTAATCCCTCAAGGTTAAGCAGAGGCGTAGGTTCTACTGGACAGGTCACCGCGCTTAAAATCACGCGTCATCAATTTTATCTTACGATCCGGACAGTTTCGCAGGGGTACACAATTTACTTCAGTGGAATCGCGCTGGCAATATTAGTGAAATAATTATTTGAATCGACTCAGTAAACCTCCCACAAACATACATACATACGAATAAAGCCTCTATATACTGTATGTTCTTGTTTGGTGCGTTCGATCAAGTCGGGACAAGACAAAAACATTCAAGATTTTTAGTAAACATAACATACCATCACGCATGTTTTCCCCGAAGGGTTAGGCAGAGGTGTAATAATGTACACCCACATTTCGCCGGCATGTTTTAGGACCCATGTAATAGGGGGCGAGCCTATTGCCATTAACCGGCCACAAATCCACTCCGAGCTGCTACTGGGAATTTCATAGAAAAACCCAATAACACTTTGCTCGACCTGGGAATCGGACCCAAGACCTCTTGCGTAGCAGTCGCGCTTGGAACCACTAGACTAACGAGGCAGTCAGGTCAGGTTTTTAGTAAAAAGGTAGATTATTAGTTAGACAAGTATTTAAATTCACCAGTTTGTGTGGTTTATCCTTGGACAGCATCTCGAGGTTCGTCTTGACGGGCACTTGGAATTGCGCTATGTTGAGCACGGTGCTCACCAGCGGACCTTTCACGTGAATGTCCAGAGGAGATGCGCTGTGTAAACTGGGAGATATGTTCACCTGAAAACAATGTTTGTTTGCATAATAGGCATATAATGTTCCCACTGCTGGGAACACAGGCCTTGGCCTTCTCACCAGGTCTCGGTGAGAGGGAGTGGGCTTTAATTCACTACGCGGGCCCAGTGCGGGTTGGTAGATGTCACATGTCTTCGAATTTTAGGTTCTAGAACATGCTGGTTTCCTTACTATATTTTGCTTCACTATTTTTGGAGCAGTGGTGATGAAATTATTAGCACAAAGTTAAGCGCCCGTCTGGGTTAGACGACCTACATCGCGCAATCGTAAATCGCGGCCATTACCAATGTGCCACCACTCAAACTAAAAACAAACAATGCGTTTTGTGTGATTCGTTTAAAAATTTAACTATAGCTCCTGTGGAGCAACTGTGTGATATCGTCGCTGATACTCCAATACCTCCAAAACTAACACATTGCTGTAAGGCCCAATTTTCAACAACTTTTATTACAAACAACACCGTTATTTAAATCAAAGTTAAGACCTTATAACCAAGAAGCGGCGGCAGCCTAATGGCTAGGGCGTCGGACTTGCGATCATGTGGTTGCCGGTTCGAAACCCACCCATTGCACTACCGACGTGAACCCACTCGTAACACAAGCATTTAGCTTAGTACGAGGGGTTAACAAGAATACTAGTAATGTGCGAGCCACATTGCTAGTAAGCTTTTTTTTAGAAAAAAAAAAAAAAAAAAAGTGTCAGTTACGCGGTATTGGCGTATCAGCGACGATATGCTTTTTTATGAGTAGAGTTGAAAGACCTGACGTCAGACTCCTTTCTGAGCTTACCTCCAATAGCCAAGGTTTGAGATCTTCGTCTAACAACACATCAATTCCAAAGAGTTCATAACAGTTGTATCTCGATGTGATGTTGGCTTTGGTGAGCGAGCTGATGCTGGCCTCCCCTGCAATGATGGTCTTGATGACGAGATCCTTCATGGAGTCCCACAGGGCGTCAGTGTCGACACGCTTCTCGGATTTCAGGTATTGTAGTAGTGTTTGGAGTGTCCTGAAATGTTTTTATGAAATTTTATGTCGTTTCATCACTAGTTTTGTACTTGCGGTTTTGGGTTTTAGTCATTTTCCCCCGTGTGGGGACGGCTAAGAATACAGTTCCTTGCATTTCTTACATTGCCATTCAGATAGGCAATTTATAACGTGCAGGCAAAAATCCGCTCGCATCACTAGAAACCACTTTTACGTAAGTGCTATATTGTATTCATTATTTTTTCGTTTAGAGCAATCATTAAAAGTATTGAAAGTTGCTCCAAGTGGAATACCTCAGGTGCTATTCGGCTGGGGGCCCTAACTGGATTACACTGGTTAAACTGATATCATTTTCTTAACCTCTAAACAAATATTTCTAAAATCTTTTTACAGAAATTATCATCATCTTCCTGCCTTTTTTTCCAAATTATTTGCGGTCGGCGCAGCCTTTTTACAGATATATCTGTAATTTATCAAAACATACCGCATAAGCAAAATAAATTTTACCATTTATGACCCTCGCATGCCGCGAAGTCTTCATTTGGAGTGTAGTTTTTCGATAGTCTATTGATGGAGTAGTTTGTCAGGTGCATATACCTATCGTTCAATGATGCTAGCTCGTCGTTATATTTAACTGAAAGATAAATTAAATTTCTGCGTGAGTGTAAGGTACTTATAAACATTAAGGTAAGTAAAAATGACTTAGACGTTTTTAACTACAGAATACCCAAATACCTCTTAAAAATACATAATTTCACACTGATAGCCCTAAAGAGCAAAGTAGAGGTGTAGTGTACAGTTGACACATGTAATAGCAAGTGTTGATGTAATAGCAAGTGAGCCAATTGCCATTACTTTTGAAAAAATCTCAAGTCCTTAGTTCCAATGATAATTTAAAAGAAAAACCCAATAACACTGCTCGGTCTGCAAACCCAAGATGATCAGCAGCCACACCTGGGCCACTGACACCATCAGTTAGTTTCTCTAATCCAGATATCAGAAATAACTTTTCGTAATAAACCTTCTTTCTACCACCATTCATGGATTTTTTTGAATATGCACAAGTTATTTAGAATTAATCATTCAAAATAATACCTGAAGCAAATCGGGCTAGTCCATCCTTATACAGATATATCCTGAGTGGGTGGACTGACGTCACTAGCACGTACAGTCTGAGATCGAACTTGTTGCCGTTTATCAGGTAAGGCTTGGAAACGTATCGCTGGACCACCACGGGCCGCTTCTTGGGTATCTGAGTCCATTTGGAGACAACTTTGATGCCTGTACCGCGAGCTGACGCCGGCTGTAATTTTAAATGTTTTCATTAGTTTCAATGAGCGACGGTAGCCTAATGGCTAGGATTTCGGTCATGTGGTTGCCGGTTCGATACCCACCCATTGCACTACCGACGTGGACCCACTCCGTAACACAAGCATTTAGCTTAGTACGAGGGATTAACAAGATTACAAGAAATGTGCGCACCACATAGATAGTGAGCTTTTTAAAAAAAATAAAAAAGTCAAAAAAAATTGGCTAGGACGTCGGACTTGCGGCCGTGTTGTTACCGGTTCGAAACCCACCCATTGCACTACCGACGTGAACCCACTCGTAACACAAACATTTAGCTTAGTATGATTAACAAGAATACTAAATACTAGTAATGTGTGTGTGAATTTAGTCCTAGTGGTCTTGGACGTAAATTTTGTTGGTTTCATGACCCCAGCTGCGATCCTGGGGGAGTGGTTTGTGTCTTTTATTTATATAGTTTTGTTATACTACAAAATATGCGCATAAGTTCTTTTACATTCATAAACAAACTAAACTGTTCCCGATTTAAATATTGGGACATGTAAATCTGTGTATATTTATGCACCCCATTTTTATGGAGTCTAGACATAACATTAATAAAAATGTGGCATTGACTTTCGAATATCGTCATAAATCAGACGTAAATATCCCATCAGAAAACATTCAGTTAAAAATGCAATGCCAATGTCATTCTTGCTTGCGTAATACTAAAACGCAATCCGGATAAGAAACAATAAACTTATTTAGGAACGCCTTTGCGTAAAAAATAATCAATCGTATGTGTTCAAGTGGTTCGAAATTGGTATATGAATGGTTGAACAAAAGTAATTTCAGTAGATCATAAGCTATTATTTAAACAAAACCTTTTAGCATTGCATTCGACCATCGAGGTTTCCAAATGGTTTTAGGCTAAAAGTTCTACTTAAAATCTGTTCATAGTTTCACAGTCTAATGTAATTTTGTTTCGCAGTATTAATTTGTAAATCCCACATAGATAGCCCACATACTACCTCTCGAAACCTGAGTAAATGAGTATCTTGGCAAAATGGAGCATGGACGTGGTCCCTAACTCTGGTACCTACCGATGTGTTTAAAGAACAGAAGTTCAGACAATTGTATGAAATTTTGTTACAGTGAGCGGAAATTATCTTGAATAATAAATGTAAGGGACAGCTAGCCCTACGTAATATGAACTGTCACACTTCATTGAGTTAACTATCTCTTTCGTTTTTTGCTCTTTCAGTTCATTCTTTCGTGATTCGTTGTTTTCTACATTTCTTTTTACTAGCTTTCCGCCCACGGCTTCGCCCGCGTTGTTTCTCGGTATGTATTATACATATAAACCTTCCTCGAGAATCACGCTATCCATTGGTGAAAACAGCATGAAAATCGGTGCAGTAGTTTTTGTGTTTATCGCGAACAGACAGAAAGACAGGCCGACAGACGCGGCGTAGGACTTTGTTTTAAAATATGTAGTGAAAATGATAATGATTTTGCCAACCAACAAATATAATATTTTTACTAATCTATAGAAATCATATACATACCGGTTTAATGATCCATCTTTCATTATTAGCAGCATACTTTTCCCAGTCATGTTTCAGTAGTTTTAAGTCGTGGGGTAAAACATAAGTCTTGGGCATGATACCAAACTCACTGACACCATACTTCGAGACCAGTTTCTGTAAGTTTCTCCATAACCGGTCCTTTCTTCCAATTTGAAATGTGCCCGGAAAGTGGTTCATCTTCTGTCCATCTTTGATTGCTCTGAACATGATAGATTTCATGTGTTTGCCCCATATTCCTATCCATTCTATCGTTTCTGTAATGAGTAAATGTATATTTTTTATTGTTTAAGTGGTAAAGCAGTTATCATCGAATTTTATGGCAGGAAGTAATTGTTAGTGAAATGTGAAAGTAAGCAAGGGCTAGGGCGTTAAACTTGCAATCATGTGGTTGCCGGTTCGAACCCAACCCATTGCACTACCTATGTAACGCAAGCATTTTTAGCTTATAGGACGAGGGGTTAACAAAAATACCTTTCAAAAACTTTTATTTTACTTTATTTGATATTTTACTATTATATATTATTAATTTACATATTTTTTTACTTCATGACTTTTATATTTTACATATTATTATTTTATTAGCTCATTCAGTGCAACAAACACACACACATTAGTGTGTTTTGGATACTCATTGACACACTATTTTGTGTTTTCGAATATTCATTTCAGGATGTATTAAAAGCATTTTTGAAGCTCTTAAGTTATTGAAAGCCCGATTTAAGTCTACATATAAGTACAAAAAAACCTACCTTCTTGTGGACATTCAGCCGTATCACAGTCACTCTTCACCAATCGGAAACCAGAGTTTGTCAATGTTTTCTTCACAACAATAGGTGTTATGGTGGTCAATTTCCACTTGAGATGCTTCTGTATAGGCAGTGGTATTTTCAGACAGGGGCTGTCTTCGTGGCCGATAAATTTGAGGTACGGGGGCACGCGAGGGAATAGGGAGGGGCGAAGACAATTTGTCACTCCTTCTGGTAATTGTAGTGGCGATTCTGAAAATTTATTTGGTTTGTTTCAGTTAACAAACTAATATAAAGATTTTATGAGACAAATGTAAGCTATATTCCTTCCTCTACATGAAACACGGGTCTAGGAGATACTTTTATGTGTTTTTTTTTAATGAAAATAAAAACTAATGATTTTAATATAAATATTAATGTATAACTGCTGTCGATCAAGCTTAATCTTCTTTTCTGGCAAAGTACAGTGTGCGAAGAGATGGAGATTCTCAATTGCTTCATAAATCTATTCTTTGATGGCATGAAATATACTGATGACTATTATAGAAATACTTGGAATCTAATCTCGTAGGGTTTAGGCTCCAAATTTTCATCTGATGGAAAAGATTAAATTTTTAGTTATTTGATTGCTCGAGTTCTCTATCACTATAATGTCAAAATTCAACATAAATTGTTAACAAAGTAGATAAAACATTGCTATATTTTTTTAACGCCCCAAATAAAAAAAAAACTATGTTAAATGCAACCTACGTAGGTGTGGTCTAAGTGTGCTTGTAGTGTTGACGTGAGATTAAATATGTGAACAAACAAAAAGATAAAGTGAGAAAAACTTGAACCAGTGCCAATGATGTGATTAAAAAAAATATCCGCATACTGTGCATATTGTAGTCCAATATCTACGCGGCAACATTTATTTTTTACTATGGTACTTCAACGATAATTTCACAATGATGTTCGGCATTACATTTTCGCTTTAAGAAACTTGAGTCAAGTTAATATTACGTTACGTGAAAAGCCTAAACGACGTGGTTCTTTAACCGTCGGGACTACACTACGGCATGGTTTATACGAAAAACAATCTACATAAAAACTACAACGAAAAAACGCAAAAGATACATCAGAAAAAGTTTTCAAAAACTCCAATTAAACTAACGTTACTTTAATTCAACTTATTACGGAATAGCGTGCGGTTTCAGAAGCTTTTGACTAAGGTTCGTAACACGATATAAAATGGTGAATACAAGTGGGGTTGCTTGCCTCTGCGTGACGGCAATGATTTGAACGGGTTTGTCGTGTGCAAAGCTGTCAGAAACATTTGCTCCTTGTACACTATGTCTGAAAACAACGTTGTAATGTAATGAAAGGTGATTTGTTGTCGTTGAATCGCAATGACAGCATTACTAGTACAATGCTTTGAATGGCCGTTTGTGTTTTTGTTTTGACTTGTGGTCGGAGTTCGTCTGTGTCAACATTTTACACTTTAGTGGCATTCTACAAGATTTAAAATTAATTTTAAGGTCAAATCTCGTTCATTAATTGTCCATCAGTTAAATTTATACGCAAGGTACTTGTTGTTTAAGCTTAATTCTTAATACAAATAATCCTTCCTCTTGAATCACTGTACCTATATCTGAAAAGTGCATAAACATCAGTTGAGTACTTTAAAAGATCTAAGCGAACAGACAGTGGAAGCGACTTCATTTGTATAGAGTTTCTTGCCGGATTCTTCTCCATAGGATCAACTTTTTGGCACCGTGCAACTAGTCACTAACGTTTCATAAACGCTTGTAAAAGCTTATTTGAAATTAAACATTTGATTTGATTTTATACTATGTAAAGATATTGTACTACTGCGATGAACCTAGAATGTGTTACGAAAAAGCAATTTAAGTATGAACGGCTCGGCCGCAGCAAACACCTGAAATTTAATAACTTAACTTGTGGTCCCCCTGACCACAATATGGTACAATTATCGCTGGAGTGCCTAGTATCGTAACGTTTGAGGATCCAATGAATGCCACTGATGCCGCAACATAAAGTGACCACCAACTGGGCCAAGTAATATACAAAAAGAAATAGTAAAACCAAGGTTTTTGCCATTGAAATGCTAAGTAGAATATAAAACTTACCCTTCGAAGTTGCTTTCTTAGGTGTCACGACCGTCCCGTTGAGCTTGGTGGACAGATTGGTGACCTGCGTGAGATTCTCGTCGTCTTTTTTCAAAGTGTTGGGGAGAGCCGGCTGGTCCTGTTTGTCTAACTCGGCTATGGCCGCGTCAGTTTCCATCTGCCAGCAGTCTATTAATTCGTCAGGTGATGGCGATCTACTGTGGCCGCTGTGGAATAAAAAAATAAAATAAAAATGTTTTTATTGTACCTCAGACTTTGTATATCAGTTAGGCATTCTATAAGATAAATTAATAGTAAATACCATCACGCCTTTATTCCTCATAGGGTAAGGCAAAAGTGCGCAGACGTTTAACCACCAGTTCCCTTCTCAAGGTTATTTTTTTTTAGTCTCGTAAAATATTTTAGAGGGGCGAGCCTATTGCGATAAAGCTGCTACTGAGAATTTCATAGAAAATATGTAGTAACACTGCTTGGCAGTGAATCGAACCCTACTACGACTAGATCAGTGAGACAATTTCCAAATGATGAATATAATATTATAGCATTATATCTGTGGCACTCTATATATAGTAAAAAGTGTGCTCATGCATACATACTTGGTACATTCACATACAAAAATGCACATACTAACTGTTCTAAATTATCTGAGCAGCTGTCATTCTGACATATATGTTATTCCATTGAGATAAAGTTTAATTTCCCTAGTTATTCACAAAATTATGTAGTGTGTTCGCTCCTATATATTTGATGCTGACTGTACATCTAATGTTAATCAATTGAGTCTACTATTCAGCAAATATACTGTTGAATTCCATATTTAGGCTTGGCTTTAGTACCCCAACAACCATCGCAAATATTCCAACAACGTTTAACAAAAAAATACCATAATAAGCTAATGGAGGTAAACGAATAGAGGCTCCGGGAACTAAAATATCTAGGCCATTAACCCAAAGGATGTCGCAGTCCGCATTGCGGGAGGCTAGTGAATAAGTTAAACACGAAACGGCGCGAAAATGAGACTTGGTTTTCGAAAAAGGAAAATGGAGGATTAACTTTCGTTGGGCGCCATTTTTTTTTTGTATATTGTACGTCTCTAACACAGAATTGTGACATCAACTATAGCTTAATCACAACTTAGTGCTAAAACTTTTGCTTAAAAATCGTTATCCTAGCAGATAGTAGTGCAAAATACAAGGATTCTGCCAAAATTGACAATGTACGGTGGCGAGCACATCAAGTTACCACAAAATGTCAAATTTTCTCAGTTGATTTTGAACTTTATCTTCAACGATTTAAGGTTTAAAATCATTTGGAGAAATTTGACAGTTTTGTATACCTTTACCTGACGACTGTACGATTCTACAAAAACGATTTTTTAGCAAAAGTTTTACTACTCAGTTGAGAATACGTTATAGTTGATGTCTCAATTCTTACTACTATGACTCCAGAATGTGTTACGCTCGGCTACTCATCAAGCTAAACAAAGCTAGTTTACGCTGGCCTCTTATTGTATAGGAAGCCTATACAATGCGAGATCAGCTTAAACTGGATTTGTATAGGTTGACCTGTAGCCGTGTTTACAATTCGCGAAAAACCAAAAGCGCCCAAATAGAGACGAACAACTTTACGTACACTACAGGTCAACCTATACTAATCCAGTTTAAGCTGGTCTTGAAATGTATAGGCTTTGCATACAATAAGAGACCAGCGTATACTGGACTTGTATAGCTTGATGTGAAGCCGTGCGTACAATGTTGTCTTTGATCCTTTTACGCTATTGCAGAGCGCCAATGAGCATACACAAGATACACAACGTTCAGTGAGATTTCGCTTCTTTCTTGACATAATGTAAATATTTTTCAACAGTTTCCGTTAAAACTGCTGAATTTATGCAGTTTTTTTATTACAATTTTATTCCACTGACGTCTATGCGATTTTATGGCGTACATGATTACCATCAGACTGGACGGTGTTTTCGTCTGTTGTATTGATTTACATATCTAATCTCTATACAAATTCTAATTGAATTTCAACAAAAAGTATATAATATATCACCATGTATTTGTAAGCGTCGTTTGTTTGTAAATAATCGAGCGAGATTGTAAACTGACGAAATATTTGAAAACGGGTACTTAATCAAAATTACATTATGCAGCGTAAATTATCGATAGTTCATAATCTAACGGCAGCTCCCAACAAACAAATACGTCGTATAAGTCTTGACTTGTACGACCTAAAGTTGGATAGCAGTCTTACAATGGTAATGAGATGACTACCAGGTCCTATAGACGTCTTTACTGTAACTAATTAGTCGTGCGACGAATATGTCATAGTAAACTGGTCTTAGCAACGTTGGGAAGACTAAACGATACGACGTTATATTACGGTCTTAGCTAAAACGTTTGTACGACAACGCAATAGTCATACTAACGTTAATGTCCAATAAACGTTTTGAACACACCAAATCATGTTTTTGGAAAACCATTCTATGACATTTATACAACGTGGATGTTGTATAGACGTTTTCACAGTGACGTTTATATAACAATCTGTATCTTGTTTTACAGCGGTCAATTAACGACTCTTAAATGACTTGGTTGTTTATTGACGACTCAAATATAACCTTTATATTACGTGATGTCCGTTTAATGTCATGTCCTGACTTTAATCAAACTTGCAGTTGCATTTAAGTCAGGTTTTGACTTTATACTTTTGACTGCCTCGTTGGTCTAGTGGTCCCAATCGCGACTGTTACGCTAGAGGTCTTGGGTTCGATCCCCAGGTCGAGCAAAGTGTTATTGGGTTTTTCTATGAAATTCTCAGTAGCAGCTCGGAGTCTGGATTTGTGCCCGGTGAATGGCAATAGGCTCGCCCCCTATTACATGGGACCTAAACATACCGGCGAACTGTGGGTGTACATTAAGTACACCTCTGCCTAACCCTTCGGGGAATACAGGCGTGATGGTATGATGATATGATGAATTTGACTTTATAATGACTAGGCGGCCATATTTACGGAAGGATTATTTAGGATTTACCGATGATATAAAATGAGTTTCTTCCCATGGCCAAATCAATCTATTAAGAAGTCTAAAATCTACTCTCGTTAGAAATTTATCTACATCTAAGAATTGAACCATATTTTCAGGAATGTTCAAATGTTTTGAATTCCACACTGCACATTTACTATAAAGAGTTCTTTCCTGAAATTGATTTACAAATCATAAATTTTGGTGAATATTGACAATATGAAAAGGGTTTTTTATGTTTTTGAGGAACTCTAATAGCTAGCTGTCATGGCGATCATCTTCATCATCATCAGGTCGTACAGAGATAAGTGTGCGACAAAATCAACATGTCCGACATTTTTAAACAAAAACCTATTTACGTTTAAAAAATTATAATGATTTTAACACAAAATTACGAGGGGGCATGAAAATCTGAATAGTATTCACATAGGTATATTATCATAAAACTTCAGTTCCCAGTCGAACTAAATAGCATGAGAGACAGATAAAGTAAGTAAGATATGAAAATTAAATAACTCAATTTCCTTGTAATTTTTATTTTACACTAAAATCTTAAAACAAAACCACAAACACGTTGCCACGAACAATAATATGAATAAGTCCTACAGGTGTTGTCTCTTGACTCAAATAAAACGTTTTAGTCATTCAATAACACCTGTACGACCACAATACAACAAGCGAGTCGTTGTAAAGTTAGGATGCAACTACTGTGCGACGAAAGTGGTTATCCCATAACATTTGTACGACTTTTGAATGACTTTAACGAAGTTGGCTCAAGACTTCTGTATAACCATTATACGACCATGTAGGTCGTATAACTGGGGCCATTTTCGCGTTTAGTAAACGTTATTATAACGTTAGTATGACTTAGCTATTGCGATGTATGGTATTCAGATAACGTTTACTTAACCTTTATACGACGTTAAATTGTTACTTGGGCTGGCAGTCACATTGTAAACCAATATACATCTATTAACCTCCTATGAACTCATTAATTCCGAGTATAACTTTATTCGTATTCTCAAATTCTTTCGTCATTTAAATTATAAACTTTTCCTGGTCGATGCTGTTGCGGCACGTTTTTCCGGAAATACAGACACAGAAACACGTGGTCGCGTCCACGTGTTTCACGTTTCCCGCTTAGTTTTTCACCTACTTACAATTTGACGGCAGGCAGATTTATGCTTTTTTGTTTGGGACCAACAGAGAATAACGAACCAATAGTTGGCCGTTTATTTTCAGTACAATTTCACTGGTATTTTTTTTTTATCACGGACCAAAAAGGTAAGTACTCGCTACGAAGTATGAAAAAATTTAAGAACGTTCAAAAAAACAAAATACATAGGTCAGTATGCAAGGCAGTCCGTAGTTTATTTTCCACCCCTGTGCGAAATAGGCCTGAGTTAATGTTTTTTTAAGTATTTTGTTCTAACATCAAATACAGCAACAATAATAGGAGTTCGGTTATTGGTTTGGTCATCAATTAAAAAACAAAGCTAGAATAACTGTAAGAGCGCCGCGTCATACGCAGTTAAAACACATGACATAATGTCGCGTAGGGTATTGACACAGATTTCAGTGTCAAATTTTAGATCTTCAATAGTTAAAATGTTATAGGTGTGCCTCTAACAGAAACCACTGCCAGCTAATCAACTGTTCTAGTAGTTTTGTACAAAGGCTACTTGTCACGTGGGAGCTGACGTCACAGTAGCCGGGACGCCGTTTATGAGTGAAAAACGACGTCAACGCTTTTGAGAGCGCACATTGCCACATTTGAAAGATCCAAACTCAAGTTGTAGAGTACAGTTACACTTCAATAATGACTCTATTCAATTATACATGTTTTTGAGCACTTGCCCAAAACTAGGTAGTCGCATGAAGAACTATACAGGGTGGAAGGGACATCGACGCACAACCGCTTACCTTGAATTCAGTACATGATTCTGGACCCCTAGTGTTGATATTTTTCGTCAATCAGCAGGTCATACATACATTTTGACCGTGTAGATATTGCACTTGTGTATGAAAAAGCAATTTTTTTTTTATAACCTACGAAGAATATCAACGCAAGGTGGTCCGGAATCATGTACTGAATTCATGGTAAGCGTTTATGCGTCATGTCCCTTCCATCCTGTATACCAATATGACGTTTATTCCAAAAATACTCACTCTTCAGCCTCTAATTCAAGTGCACAGCAATCAGTCTTGCTGCCAGACTTCATCTTGGACCCTTTAGGGTTAACAGGTTTGACTTTCTTCTTGATCTTGACGGCTTTTTTGGCCACTGGTAGGGTGGTCACGGAACTCACCGGCAGGGCCGGGCTCACCGCTGGGCAGGTGGGCGTGGGCGTGTCTTGGCGCGGCTATACGGAAATAGGAAGACAATTACATATTTTTTTGTAGGTTATAGAGTTTGTTGATGTGTAAAATGTTTAAAAAAATCTAAATTTAGGTCTGATATCTCGGTTGACATATAGAATAAATACAATAGGTAATGTAAATAAGTAACGTTTGTAAAGTTCAAGTGAGTTTTTAATTAAACAAATACATATTCAATTGTTGCCGATTCGTCATACGTAGAAAAGAGTATTTACGTGTCAAAACTTTTCCATGCAAGTCAACATGTCAAAAATGAAAACAGTCCATGATTATTTACGGTCATTCAACTATTTTCCCGTGTTTCTAAGACGAATACTTGCCTAATAAACATTGAAAAAGTCCTGTTAGTCTCAAATATCTTTAAATATTCGGTCAGAGAGAAGCCTTAGGGCCAGAGTAAATATTCTTGAATAGTTCACCTCCCGCAGTGTACTACATTTTGATTTCTTATAGGTACTACATAAATACAATTCAACTAATAACGGTAAAATGTCATACATATTTTACGAGTAGGCTATGGCAAACGGATTCTAGGCTTGACTCCACAGAATAACAAAGTGGAGTAGTGGGTCAAGGACATTAGAAATATTTTAGAACACATGTGGACGAGGCCTGGTACGAATAAGTGGATTTAAGAATAGATAAGACTTCTTAGTGCAATGTTACCGAGTAAGAAGACTCGATACAGTGTAACCTACATTTACAAATAAATAAAGTACTTACCTAATTGAATTTTTATTGAAAGCATATACCTGCTAAAATTATATGTATATCTTCTGTCTCCCTGATTTCTTGTATATCAAATGGACGGGAAACATTGTTTTGAATATAGTTTAGATTTTTATAACACTCAGTTAATAAGCTCGATTGTAACTAAACAGACAGATTTTTCTGCGTTTCATGTTAAGGAAGAAAACCTCTGCAAATTGCATCGATACAACGCGGTTCTGCGAGCCTATTGAACCGAATAAAATGCAGATTTTATTTTCAAAGGGCGCTTTTTATGTTATGTAGTGTATTAAAAATGTGTCAGTTTTGAAATGTTATGTTGTTGTAGAGTTATCAAGGACATTATGGGATATCATCGTTATTAGATATTAGAAATATAAATCAGGATTACAGTCAGATATAGGTCGACAGAAATGAATAGAGGAATTCAGAAATTTACCGGCACCGACACTCTCCAGTACTTTTGCAAACGTTTTGGCAAGCATCACTGGTGTTCTTAACAAGCCCACACTTATTGTAATTTCTTCTTCGTTCGAGCGAACGTATCGTTTTCAAATATAACTGCACAAAACATGTCAAGGTTGGCAATACAAAGGTGAACTTTCTAACGAGGAACACCTGGAGCCGTCACATACTTTTCAAAACAAATATTCGATGTATACTATGATAAAAACGAATCAATTGTTCAATTGATATATCCAAATTGACAGGAGATGGAAACGGCACGGGAGTAACAGTGATAATGCATCGTATTGACATTTTGTACACTTTTGGCATAATGCCAGATCGTGTGAACCGATGCCACAATAAAATCTAAAGTGTACAGAATTAAACAGACAATAAAACAAGACTAGACGAGATGTAACCAGTAACTATAAAGCTATTCACACCTACGCATCAGTGACATTATGCCCGGTGTTAATGTAATTATTAAAGGTAAAACCGCCACTTTAAAATTTTTACACATCCATATTCAATCTATTCCGTATTTCCTCTGCTTGCATGAAAACTTGTGATCAGCATTTTCCATGAACGCTCGCCAAGAATCGCGGTGAAATTCGCGCCAAATTGCACAGACTAGCGGGCGCCACAAGTTTTTGAAGATCAATAACCAATTGAATACTTTAAACAAATGCATTTCCTATATAACTCTGAGACGAGGTCGTGTTGTTCATTGGTGTTGTGTGGAATGTGTCAACAAGTCAATTTTCCTATCACATTTTGCTTTATTAACGCCAAATTATTTTTACCGTTAACATAACTAAAATGTCACACAATATTACCACAGATCAAATAATGTTACAACCAAATAAAAAAAACATGTCTTTTTGTTATTCACTGAACTTCACCACTTACATTTTGAGAAAACTTCTTCCGGACTTTTTCAAGGAAACCCATGGCTAGTGTTCTAGATGCGGGCGACTACAACGGAGCTACGTCACTCACTAGTCGCTGCGAGTTCATCACATAACTTTATTGCATTACACAGAAGATAGTCACCTCTTGCATAACACCGGCTATGGTGAAAATATCTTTGATAAAAAATTCCACAACTTCCGCGAAAAGTGTTATACGGGGCACTGGTCGTTTGTCGGATTATGATATTTGATTTTATTCATTGTTTTACATGATGGGAATGATAAAGAGTGACAGGATTATGGTGCTTGCTAGTTTATTAGTGCGTGTCGTATAGTCAGTCGATATTGTAAGAAAATTAAGTGGATGTTTTTATAATACAGTGATAAATTTCAGGATGTATGCATGATAAGAATTGGGAAGCATATTTTGAAAAAAGATCTTAAGACGATTTTACTACACGTTTCTGTTTACAACTTTCTTAATTTCAATAAAACTCAATAAGACATAATTAAATCGATTAAATCGCAATATTAACGAGATTCTATGCAAATATCACCTCACGTGCGTCCAGATATAAGAAAAACAACCGACTCGCGCAATCAACCGCGCAAAAGCACTCCTTTGACACATTTCCAAGACAATTTCAGTTTTAACACATAGAATTATAAGCGCACAGTTCAAAGCACGTGGTTCAGTTAGAACGTGCTCTCACACACTTATATATCATGGAGGAATTTTGGCCATGACTCACGGCGAAGAAATAAACAATGTCAGAAAACTTGAATACCAACTCAGACTAATACGAGACTTAAAATAGTGATGATAGACGACCAAGGAAATGAGTATTTCTATTACGTTAAAAACTTCCAGACTGACGTAGAACTAGGTATAAGGACTGGGTCACACAGAATACGTAGGTACGCAAACGAGAATAGGGACTTTGAAGAATCATAATATACTTATTTCAGACACAGGACATCGAAATAGTAGGCTTTTCGTACAATTAGAGGTCCGCTTATACGACTATGAATCGTATTATGATTAACAGATCATTAAGTGGCCACTTTAGCACCTCAGTGCAGGCAAAATAATAATGTGCATGTTTCAACTTCTGTAGTTAAACTTCCTGTAACTAAGGACAACACTGCCAAATGCACAACATTTACGATCCCAACTGTTTTGACGTGAGTTTTTATATTAAAATGTTCCACTGCGCAACTTCAGCCACGCACAGTTATTCGTCCGATGTGTAAGCAGAACTACGAGTTATCGTGTAATGTATGAAACTCCATTATGATACGACACCTCGAATACAATTGCAGTGTGCGGAGCATTCATTAAGACATCCAACATGGTTTCATATTACAAGTTTAGTGAAGGATATACGACAGCTTGTCTGATTTTTTTTACGCAGTTTCATGGAAGCTAGGGAGTTAGACATACAAACCTTTGAAAACTTTTAATAACAGCGCCCCCTGTTGATTTAACACCATCACACCTACCTAAGAACCATCGCCGCCGATGAATCCCAAACATTTTCCTGACTACCGTATCTAAATCAGTCAAACCATTTTGGAATAAATGGGGATATTCGTTTGCACATCATACAAACAGCGTGCGGAAACCTACTGGCGTATTAGATTTTCTTGAAAGCGTGTGGAGTCTGCCAACCTGCAGTAGGCTGGCGTGGTGGACTATAGACGAATCCTTCTCGTCTCGTCTAGTGTTCACAAAATTGATAGTAAAGGCTTTATTGGCCCAGTGACCAATGTGGACCGGTCTTTAAAAGCTGCCGAATAATCATCATCATCGTCGTCAACCTATTTAATATCCCTAATACTTCTTGGTCTCCACTATGAGAGGAGTTAGGCTATAGTTCACCACGCTCGCCTACTGCAGGTTGCCAGACGTCAAACACCGTCGAGAAAATCTCAGTCGTGCAGGTTTTCTTACGATTTTTTCCTTCATCTATATAATTATTACGAAAAGCCAGAGGTGCGTGCTATGGATTCCAACACGGGACCTACGACATCGTCATCATCAGCCCATACTCGTCCACTGCTGGACATTGGACTTTCTTATCACTACATGCTGCAGAATAATCAACACATAAAAATAAAACGTTCATATTTCACACTGATGTTTTCACGTTAAAGATTTCAGCACTTTCAGACTGAAATTAATTGCAGTCACGATTGCGACTAAAAATATCATAACGACATCATGCGATAATCGCACGCAATTTAATGTCGCTGGAATATTGCGATAACTTTAAATTCGCTTTATAATGTTGCTAAACAGCTCTTTATTCGTATTTGACTAGGAAAAATATTGTAATCAGCAATTACATAGATAAATGGCTGGAAATCTATTCATATTATAACATTGTAACTGGCTGATGTCTGTACCTAGGAGATATTTAAGAGAAAAGAATATGAAGTGGTCTTAAGAAGAACAATAAAAACCAAAAGAATATCATCTTTAGATGTAGTTGGTGTCTATCTGTATTTATGTGTAACGCCTAATCAATTAACCTAATATAAAACATAAAAAAACACCAAATTCTCCGAAGGGTTACGCAGAAGTGTAGGGAAGAAGGGGAGAACCTATTGCCACTAACCAATTACACACACATGACAAAGCGACACTGAATAAATTCATCTGATTTCGATGCTGACTTACATAAGCGAGATGAGTAAGTGTAGGGTTGAAGGCTAAGCAAAGGGTTGTCTACGACGTTGAAAGGAAGGAATATATTGAGTATTGAGTATTGAGTAAGGGTTAAATACATTTCGACTCACCATATCCATATTATGTTGAACGTGTACCGTCTCGTTGATAGCCGTAGTCCTCAACAGGCGCATATTGCGTTCATTATCCTTGATAACTATCGGGTGCTCCTTCCGGGACCGGGATGGCTTTGGACCAGCACTGGATGTATGTCTCGTGGGACTCTTGCAGGGGGCTGTGTTGCCGAGGCTTGCGACCGCCGACCCGTATGAATAGCCGATACCGGAGTTGTCTTTGGCACGTTTCGTGTTCGTCGATAAATAGGATAGACGGCTAGAAAAAAGTTTATATTATTGTCTCTTTAAAAAAGTCAGCTCGCGCATTACGCATTTCCCAAAAATTTAGTTACAGTTCGCCCCAGACATCGCACTACATGCCTTTGCGTGCCCCATAATTCGCCGGTACGTATAAGTCCCATGTAATAGTGGGCGAGCCTATCACCATTAACCGGACACAATAACTCCGAGCGACTTTTAAGGAATTTGATAATCCAATAACACTTTGCTAGACTAGGACCCTAGTTTATTATAAAGGTTTTAAGCTAAAAATATGATTTTCAAGATAAGGTAATTAATTACAATTAATCTTGTGTTAGTCATATACTCATAATGTGTGATTGATAATCTGATGAACGATAAGATGACTGATGGTAAAGTCATCAAGTTTAATTACAACAAAAATATTTTTTAATCTTTCAAGAATATATAAAAGTGAAATTGCCTATTCAAACTTTCACTCAGACTAAAGAAGCTAGACATTTTATTATACTCGTACACTACGCAACAGGCTATAGAAAATCATACTACGACCCTTAGGAGTGTGGCATATTGCGTGAAACCGTAAGGAACAGCTCGTAAATACATAAGTTATACGGATTATTGATTGAAACCTTTTTGCACAGATAGAGGCTTAGTTTTATAATTCAAGCAGTCAGCACAGCCGGAGCAACAGGAGTGGCGAAAAGGTCGCGTGGACAGTGTGCCCACGCGGTCACGTGTAACACAGACCGGGGTGGAGTGTGGCGGGCGGGGCGGGGCTAGCGGTGGCGACTGGGCCCGCTCAACGGGCTCAAATGGCCACTTCATCTTCGCTGAATCACAATATGATTCACAGACATGACTACACAACTTGCTATACCAGTGCATATTAAGTTATTTTCTCGTAAAATCGAGGTGGTTCGGTCAGACAAAGTTTGGGAACCACTGGTATAGCAAGTTGTGTAGTCATGTCCGTGAATCATATTGTGATTCATCAAAAATCAAAGAAGTTAGAAAAAGTTTGAGAACCACTGGGTTCTTAACCTTTTTCTTACCACATCTTTATCTTACAGCATACCATCACATCATGCCTGTGGTATGCAAAGGGTTTGGTAGAAGTGTACTAATCAACACCCACAGTTTGCTGGTATGGGTAATAAACATACATACATATTGTCACGCCTGTCTCCCATGGGGGTAGACAGAGACTATGGATTAAATAATATGGATAATGGATAATAAATCAATAAATAAATAATATGGATTGAATAAAGATCCCATGTAATAAACAGGCAGAATTCCAAACTGTTACTGATTGAGAATTTAATAGAAAAACTGATCCCAGGATATCAGCACCCTCTACCATAATAGTCACACATACAAAAACTAATAATTAACTACAAGGTATAAATCATTTAAGTTTAATAAAGTAGGAATGAGACAATTATTTCGATTTGTAGCATGGAGCTCTAAGCTAAAACAATCTTCTAGCTAGAGTAATACCTTTAACATACTGACCTACTTATCTGATAATAATAGCCTTTGGCCTGACTATCTGAGTGATGCTATATTATAATAGGATAAATTATAACACATACATAACATACCATCACGCCTGTATTCCCCGAAGGGTTAGGCAGAGGTGTACTTAATGTACACCCACAGTTTCCGGTATGTTTGGGCCCCATGCCCAGGCGAGCCTATTGCCATTAACCGGGCACAAATCCAGACTCCGAGCTGCTACTGAGATTTTCATAGAAAAACTCAATAACAATTTGCTCGACCTGGGGATCGAACCCAAGACCTGTAGCATAGCAGTCGCGATTGGGACCACTAGACCAACGAGGCAGTCAAAATAGGATAAATTATTTAATATATTGATCATCTTAATAATTGCTTTTGATTAATCAAAAGATCATTTCCACAAAAATGTCTTTCCAAATTTCATTAATTTAGTTATATATCCTGTATAGATAAGTACTTTTATATCTGAATAAGATAAGATATGCTCACAGGTTGACCTTTGATATTAAGGACAAAATCTGACTGACATAAAATTTACTGGTTTTTGTTCATTTTAATTTCATGCTCCTAATTACCAAAAAAGGCAGTCTGTTACCATAATTAATTATTCCACTAATATGTAAATGGTAACAGCAAATTATTTTGAAAAATAATTAAAATATTTAAACAATAAATATGTTAGTACAGTAGTTATACATAGGTATTTGAGTGATAAAAGGTCATCTATAATTTATTCAATCATGAGCAATAGTGATGTGAGCATGTGTATATAACCTAAAATATTCAAAAATGTCTGTATTTGTTTATGTATCAATTCTAACACAAAACTAGTTGTAAATAATTTATATTTCTGAATGTTTCTATTAGTTCAACCAGCCAAAGACATGCTAAATCCATTAATCAAAAAAATAATAGTATCCAAACATGCACAATAGCTTCATATTTGTGTAATACAAAT
Source organism: Subacronicta megacephala (assembly GCA_958496365.1). Lineage (NCBI taxonomy): Eukaryota > Metazoa > Arthropoda > Insecta > Lepidoptera > Noctuidae > Subacronicta > Subacronicta megacephala. Next base: position 4,021,720 of record OY292533.1, read on the forward strand.
CCATTAACTCAAATGTATTGTTACAAATAGTTATTGAATAAAAAAATCAGACAAAAATGGTTGCTATATCAATAATAATACAGTTAGAAGTAAATGACTTACTTATCATATCCAGGTATTGGTGATCCTATATTAAAACTGCAGTACAAGTTGTCAGATTCGCTGGCAGCTCTCTGTCTTCTGCGACCTTCTAAGCAAGATTTGGATTCCTGATGTGTTCTCGCCTTAGGTTTTTTAAGTATGCTATGAAGTGGTGAATTTGGTAGTGGATTATTGAGTATTGATTTCAGGGGCTGTTTTGTTGCCGGCAGCTCCATATCATGGTCTACTTTTTCTAGTAGTTCCTCAACTTTTGGCAAACGGTCATCTACTTTTGTGTTGGATAGTGTTGTTACTAATAAAGGTCTGGTAGGGCTTGTTCGGTAGAGTTTTGATCTTCCTGGCTGGTAGCTGGGGATAAACAAAGCAGTATGTTCCTAGGTTGTTGTTACATAAATAGTATCTTTGAACGTTGTGATTTTGCTAATAATAGAGGGAATAAATGAGTTGTAAACATGCATACCTGTAGTTGTCAAAACTATTGTTGACATGTAGGTTAGATAACCGCCCAGTGTCCAAACATAACAAGTGTATGTATAGGTTATGTTTATAAAGCTTACCCTTGGTACCTGTCCTGCTCGTGGGCCATAACGTAATCACCGTTCTCGGCGGCTGGCAACGAACACTCGTGGCGAAACCTGGTGGGCGCGTAGTGCGGCTCGCTGTTGTTCAGGGTAAAGTGGCTCTTGTTCGGCAGGGCTCGGTGATATCGACAGTTACCGTCCGCGGAGCGGTGTGCCTCGCGACTCACATCCTCGTACGGCGAGCGGTCCACGCCTTCGCTGCGGCAGCGACGCCGCAGTATACGCGCTGGCTCTCGACCAGACCAATCCAGCACTGACCCCAAAGGCAAAGGATCGCACACGTCCAACCCGGCTTCGTAGCTTGGGCAAGCTCGCCTACTATCCATATCCGACCCGCCTAATCGCGACGCATCGTCGAACGTCCACATGGATTGCGCACCAGGAATTTCACTATTGCACTGCTAATTTTACAGAGAACCACTGAAACATGAACTTATATCGGCGTCGACGAGGCCAGGGGGCGACAGGTGACAGATCGCCATTCGACAGACGACAACCGCGATACAAACGTGCCAGGACTCCCGCCAAAATTGAAAGAAAATTATGTTCTTTTTATAAATAAATGATCAAACCTTCAATAAAGGATACTCCTACACGAATTACGCATTGACATATTCACACACCTTGCACCGTTAATTTAATAATGTCCATAGTAATGGCGATCGTGGAATAGAACACTGACAGACATTCATGTAATTTTTTCACTTTTCAGTTGTTGTTTACCTATTTTGATAAACAAAAACGTTACAGTTTTAGTCGGAGGCAGAAGCGTGGTTATCGATCATCTACTGTGAGTTTATGTAAAACGGCGTCGCATCAAAATATCGATCAGCCGAAAGATATATTGAAAAGAATTTTAAACACTTGATAATTTATTTCTTTCTCTACACCACACAATAATTATAGCTTGACTAGGAAATATCGTCGATGGCCGATTTCTGCCATCACTTTCTAATAAGTGGCTGTTTCAGTAAGCAAGAAAGAGAGAACCAATTAGTACGCTCGACTTCCGCTAGTATATTTTATTTTGTTTGGTTGGTAAACAAAAGATGTCATTGAAAATCTGTGGATTGAAGCGCTTCAATTTAAGCGAATCAGCGCAAGATCTCAATATTTATCAGGAGACTTGGTAACGATCTCTCAACAAAAAAGGGCGTCTAAAATTTGTAAAGTACTTTATAATACGATTTTGAATGCTGTTATTACATGACATCGTAGACAAATAAAAGGTTCCCAAAGAGTGTTCTGTTGTCATCGTATTTGAGACAATGAATGGAAGCCGTTTACATTTACAAACGAGTATCGGATTCACTCACCCATTCAAATTCATTCAAGATGGGCGCGTACGCACGGCTACACATTAGCTATACAAAACCAGTATACGCTGGCCTCTTATTGTATAGAAAGCCTGTACAGTGCGAGATAAGCTTAAACTAGATTTGTATAGGTTGACCTGTAGCCGTACTGTGTACACAGTATAACAGTATTGTTTATTCAATTTCGAGGCGACGAGGATAATATTGAAAGTAAATATCTGCGACTATGATTTTATATTTTCTTCTAGTGGCTTTGGTGGCTATGCATAGTGGGCATTGTCAATGTTCTCAGCATTCATAATTTATTGTAGTCCGATGCACACACAGCCTATGCTATGGTTACAGGTCAACCTCGATTTGTAGAATGATGTGTAGCCGTGCGTACATCATATATGGTATATCTGCGGTGAATACGTAACATACCATCACTATTTTCCGAAAGGTGGGTTGAGAATAAGACGGGTAGTGCTGTTGCATCGGGCACAAAATAAATTCAAAATGAAATGAAAGACCAGCCAAAGCCAACTGTTATAATACCTAGTATTTCTGGGCTAAAAGTATTGTCTTCACCCTCCCCCCTCGTTTCTCTTACGAATTGGTTATTTATCGTTCCATCAACTCCCCTTAGACTCGTATGCTTGACTTGACTGTTATTTTCTGCGAAAGCCATGACTCAGTCGAAGCGTCGAAGCGCCTATGATTACAGCAGGTCCACAGCCTTAGCAAAGCTCAAAACAGGCCAAAACCAAAGACAAATTATCCAACTATGAATATTTATGTAGGTCATATTTAAATAAAACACTCAGTTTTAGAGAATCAGTATTCTTTTTACACAGCGTTAAACCTAAACCTTACAACTGACGCCATTTTACTTAAAATATAATACGAATCTGACTCTTTCACTAAGCTATATTATTTTCAATAGAAATCTATCTGAGATATTATATCTTTCCCAATTTTTAAATTGAATACTACTATAACACATGAGTGCATTTGCCACTAAAAAAACTTGGAATTTCTTAACTTATATCTATCTAACATTAGTATTCAAATATTACATGAGGGCATTAACAAATTTCTTTCAATCCTGGCACTGAGGAACATAAAGCCTAAGTCTCCAATTTTTTTTACTATGAGAATGTATCACACTTTTCCGAAACAATTAAAAAGTGATTGTTGCTTCGCTTGGCGTATTTACAAAATTTCAAATACTAAGAAAACAATAATGAGACCCTTCATTAGATCAGAATAAAATAATAATGAAATCGAATAATGACATATTAATGATAAATAAAACAATATATGAATTTAACGATACAACTAGTACCATTATCTGTACACACAAAACACTCCCGCACAGAAACTTACCACTAAAACATTGCAACATCATAAAAAAAAGTAATTTAATATAAACTATTTATTTAAAATTAATGTTCGCCGTCCGTTACGCAGACTGATATACAAAGTAGAAAAAATATACATGTCATCACGTTTACAACAACAGATTTGATAAGTGATTACTGACGTCGGCGCCAGGGCAACGTGCGCTCGTCACCGATGGCCAACGCTCCGGTAAATAAAGGCTGCAGGGTCGTGCCAGTCATTCGCATCATATTGCTGCATTAGTTTTAAAGCCGCTTGAAGACTGGGAGTGTAATCTGAAACAAAACGTAAAATAAAATAAGACGTAATTTTTGGCTGAGTGGCTGATCGGCTTCTGCGTCATAATCCCTACACGGAACAAATTTTTGTATATGCCTGTCTGAAACCATCAACTATATATTTTTATTGGTCGAGTATATAAATCAACATAATTTGCCGAGACCATAGCAAGTGAAGTGGAAATCTAAACCAATAAAAATATATATGTATGCAGGAATTATTTTGAAGTGTGCGCCATTTCACCCTGTCCTCCGTTTTTCGTATTCAGCTTCTACCAGCAACCTTTTACAAAAATCACTCCATCTTGCCGGAGGGCGTCCAACAATACGTATCTTTTTCTTAACAGTACCTTAGCTGGTGAGCAGCGCAATATTAATCTCCTTGACCATCTTGACGCGGTGCAGCATCTTGGCCAGCGCTTGTCTGCTGAGCGCCTGCGTGGAGTACCACACGGGCGAGTCCGGCACACACGAGCGCTCCGGTTGTAAGTAAAACACGTCGTTGCGCGTACGCACCGACTCCGGGCTGTTGGAAAATATACTATAATATCATTGGTAGTGGAGTGGCCGGCTGGGTAGGCCCTACTCGGGCTGCGAGGGCTGCACCCACTGAGTCACTTCCTGGACGTACGGTACAATACACACACTACAGTATACAACATTTGACATTTCTCCCGAAATATTAAACGTCACGTGAAATATAAACATAACATAACATACGCCTGTATTCCCCGAAGGGTTAGGCAGAGGTGTACTTAATGTACACTCACAGTTCGCCGGTATGTTTAGGTCCCATGTAATAGGGGGCGAGCCTATTGCCATTCACTTTCATGGAAAAACCCAATAACACTTTGCTCGAGCTGGGTATCTAACCCAAGACCTCTAGCGTAGCAGTCGCGATTGGGACCACTAATCTAACGAAGCAGTAAAACATAGGTTTGTTTTATAATGAATAAATAAACCATGAAAACTTGATTTATTATTATTTTCTAGAAGAAACTAGTTTCTTAAATAGCGTGTATTATATTATATATATAAACTCGAAAGTGGGTGCAAAGCACCTCGAGCCGGGATTGGGAGTCGCCATAAGTGCCACGTAAGGAGGCACAGACGTCATTGACTGCGGTAACCAACTCGTAACCGGGCGATATTTGGGCTTCGGCTGACTTTGTAGCTGCCATCAGAAAATCCACTGCCACCTAAAGGCCTTCTAAACAACGGTTACAAGCCCATCCCAGGGGAATTTTAAAATATTAACCACACTTAGCTTAATTTATTACAAATTATAAATATGAAAAAATAACTCTGTGTATATGTTACCTTTTCACCCTTCCATTTCCATCAAATTTGGCAAGGGGATTGATCTCGAGGAACAATATAAGTTACCTGTTGTCTCAACAAATTCATTGCGATGCGAGAGAAATAGCTAACAACAGCTGGTGTTTTATAATTAGTAAGGTTTTTTTTCTAAATTCTAAACATTCCTTCAAATCATACCATATAACATTTCATTGAAACTTCAAAATTGCAGTTGCTACGAATACATCTAAATTTGACACACTTTCAGGTGCTTTATTCTGAGAAAACAGTGCTTCACACTAGACACATTTAGATGATACACAAATGTAAATATCACCAATAATATCCCTCAAACGGTCTCTTGCTAGTTTCAAACCACACCTGATTTCTTCTGCTATAAAACTTCACAACAAAAAACCAGTAAAAAAATATGACATACCATTTCGAAATATAAAATTCGTATAGTTTGACGGGACACCGCAGTGGATTCTCTTCGTTTTCCTGTTGTTCATACACTTTCTTCTTTCTTGAATTTGCTTCTGCAAATAAACAAATATTTAAGAGTTAATAACTTTTATAACAAACTGTCACTGACAGTAGCGCGATCCATGAACAATGCTTTGTAAAGTCCGATTTTTTCTTTGACTATAAAAAAGTGTCATCGTCGTAATTATCACAAAAAATAGCTGTTTTCGACTAACATCGTTCGATTAGTATGACGGCGCTTTGTACAAGAGCGGCTGTAGTTGTCAACGCAAGTGACAGCTGACAGCACTCTGGTGAAGTGTCGCGTCGATGGTAGCCGGGCAGCCATGTTGGTTGGTTGAAGCTCGGACCGAAGGCAGCCTGCGCACCGTTTTTGCGACAAATCGCCGTAAATCTTAACAATCTGTTTGGTATTATGGTGTTAATTGTGTTCTTGGACATTAGAACTTAATTTAAGTTATAATAGTGTGTTAATCTTGGCGATTAAACGTGATTCTTGTAATAGACGTTACATTTGAATTGTGTGCTACGTAAACGGATATAAATCGGACTACACCCACCTCACCCACGATGAATACAGATAAAGGCCCTCCCCACGCGCCTTTATCAGAAGTGGGATCGGACAGGGCACATAATGAGGAAAAACAGCAGGAAGCGATAAGTGCTGTGAGGTTATTGAGCAACATGGAGACTTTGTTGACGCGAGTATTGGCAATGCCTCAGCCATCACCTGTGAGTAAAAATACACGAATCCTCTTAGAATATAACCCAGATGAACCAGATGCAGATATAGATGACTGGTGTAAAGTGACAGAGGTCATCGTCCAAAGTAAACATCTAGAAGGAGTTGACTTACTCGTGGCTCTAGCAAGTGCATTAAAAGGCCGTGCCGCTGCTTGCCTCACCAAATTGAATCTCGGTGATATAACATGGGACTCGGTAAAGCAGATTTTAACAGCCAGATTTTCAAAACCCAAATTATATCAGGATTACTTGGATGATATTATTCGATTCCAAGTAGGGGTCAAAGAGACGGCATCAGAATCCGCTCTACGATTATGGAACTACATAGAACGGGTACCCAAGTTGACAATGCCTGAAGAAGTGATAGCTGGACTGGTTATATCTGTGTTGTGCCAGAACAATAGTTTCATGCGACGTGAATTAAATGCGCACAATGTAACTACCCGGGCCCAACTATTCCGAATCCTGAGTGGCATATCTTTTAAGAGCCGTTTGGATGGTGCTGAAATGCAAGAGCCTGAAACAAAAAGAGCTCGCACAGCTGACAAGTTTACTGGAAGTTGTCATTACTGCGGCTTGGCTGGACATAGGATATCAGAATGTAGAAAACGACGAGAGGATACCGGGACCACGAAATCTTACGACGCTCCAAGCTCATCGAATATACATGAAAATACGAAATCATCAGTGACCTGCTATTCCTGTGGTCGACCAGGGCACATGGCGTCTGCCTGCCCAGACAAGAGAAATGGAGGTAGAGTTGCGGTCAAGGAGGTTCGTCAGTGTGAGCAGCGTCCCTCAAGGGGTTCTTTGATAACATCTTCTGGTGAGTCGGTCGCCTTTTTGTTTGATAGCGGGTCATCTTGTTCTTTGTTGAAAGAAAGTTTTAGTAGCAAACTCAGGGGTACTGAGCGTAAAAGTCATGTCTTTTTATGTGGAATTGGGGGTGATGACATTAGGTGAACGAAACCAAACTAAATTTGATAAAAATTTAAGGGTCCATTTGTAATTACCTCCGTACTAGATTATGATAGGTACGATTTAAAAGTGTAAGCGGCTCTGATAGAACCTTAAAATATGCCCATGAGAATTAAAGCCCCGTACCCAAAGGTCACTCTGGCTTGCTAGAGATACCGACTGAGTTGTTAAATTATGAGGAGGCCGAGACGGCGGAGTCACCAGTAAATGTTGATGATACAATCCGTAATCATAGGTATTCCAAGTTCTACTTTATTTTTTTGGTACCCGTTTGTTTATGTATGTGTCACGTTGTCTATCCTGGGCTTTGGCTGTGACATCCGGGTCATACACATGTCTTGTGTTGATTGAAAGGATTCACTAGTACCTACCAGATGAATAAGTCTATCCTGGTAAGAAAGTGTCGTCCGGGCCAGACTCGCAGTCGAGTTGGTTGAAGGGACACACTCCTTCCAGATGTACTGTTACAGTAAGCTTCTGAGTTTATCCTGGTAAGATTTGTCGTCCGGGCCAGACTCGCTGTCGAGTTGGTTGAAGGGACACACTTCTTTTCCAGATGTTGTGGTTGGCTGGTCGTTAAGACAGTGTCGACCGAGCCAGACTCTTATGGGTTGGTTGAAGGTGCGCATTCGTCTAGTCCAAGCCATTGATGATGATGATGATCATTATGATGATGATGAAAGTGTTGATGATTGTGGTTATGATGATGATGCCTTTGGCAATGTTGATAACGTGTCCATGTATCAGAACCATTTCTTGCAGGATGGACGAGCAGATATCTTGTGATTGTTTAATTTGCTTTAGGAACATCAGAAGGTGAACGCCCGAGGACGGTCGTATGTCAGTCCGGCCGTGACGGCGCTTTGTACAAGAGCGGCTGTAGTTGTCAACGCAAGTGACAGCTGACAGCACTCTGGTGAAGTGTCGCGTCGATGGTAGCCGGGCAGCCATGTTGGTTGGTTGAAGCTCGGACCGAAGGCAGCCTGCGCACCGTTTTTGCGACAAATCGCCGTAAATCTTAACAATCTGTTTGGTATTATGGTGTTAATTGTGTTCTTGGACATTAGAACTTAATTTAAGTTATAATAGTGTGTTAATCTTGGCGATTAAACGTGATTCTTGTAATAGACGTTACATTTGAATTGTGTGCTACGTAAACGGATATAAATCGGACTACACCCACCTCACCCACGATGAATACAGATAAAGGCCCTCCCCACGCGCCTTTAAGTATAAATGTAAATTTTCAATTAAAATACAATCTACTTCTACCTTTTAGTACATTCAAGGCCAATTTCCTTTCATACATTTTAAAGGATTAGTCAACCTCTTTTCTCTACTGACACTCTTCATCGAAAGAAATGTCGTTAGTCAGCCAGCTGTAAGAACTGACGACATCGTTAAAATTGTGGGGAAACACTGGGTTAGAAAGGCAAAACGCTGTTTAGAAAAAAATGGAGAAAATGTGAAATGGAGAAGGCCTATACAGCATAGATCAACAATGGCTAAGAAAGAAGAAGAGTAAAGTGACACAACATTAAAGAGAGACGAATACTCTCTAAGTTAACAAGTGTTTTGAGAGAAGGTAACTAAAATACTAACCCAATGCGGATTGTGGGGGGTAAAACCTTAACAGCACATTCCTGGACCCCGGTATTTTCGCCTGGCCCGGCTGGTTGGGGTTTCTCTTCCAATGCTTCATTATGTGTGAGAAAGATAGCTGCATATGCTCCTCCACCGTCTGAAAGAGACAACACTTTTAGTAAAGCGATGTCGCGACTAGGAGTCAGATTCGAAATATACATGACGATTTTTTGTGGTGTAACAGTAGTAGTAAATAGTGCTTTATACTATTGCTACTAAGCATATAATCACAGTACTGGAAAGCACATGTTGTCAAACTATTTTGCGCAAAAATTTTAGAGCATTTATTTTAAAGGTCCCAATATTTTAAGGAATACAATCTGTTGTACGCATGGCTACACATCAAACTATACAAAACCAGTATAGGCCTTAAATTGTACGGAAAACGTTAACAATGGGATCAGTCTAAACCGCATTTGTATAGCTTGATGTATAGCCGTGTGTACATCACAAGTATTTTGTTTTGCTTATAACCTCCAGTGAGTGCAAGAGGTTAACATCCACTTTGAGAAAGATTGCTGCAAGACTTCCCAATAAATGGTTAAAATGAAAAAAAAAAAAAATTACTAAACTTGAGTGAACCTCCACTGGGTGTTCGATCGACTAAAATGAGTACTCAGATCGAGCACAAGGCACAGACGATAAACACTAAAACTCACCACTAAATTAAAATGTTTCGTATTGAAGAACATCAGTGTAGACAGTAGTACGTGCGGCGAGTGCGCGCCGAGTTGTTTGCTCTCCCACAGGTGTTCCTCTTCTACTCTGGTTACTATGTATTCTGCAATTACATTAAACGTACATTTAGCATTATTTTCAGCAGCCATTTTTTTTGTACGAAAGCAAGATATGATCCGCCTGGTGCTAAGCGTCAATCGAACCTTATAGATGCCAGCAACAACAGAGAATCTGTCGCGTGTTGTCATCGTGAGACATTAATAATTTAAGCCTAATTCTCTCAGTTATTTCATTGGTTCAAACCGGAACACAATAATGTAAGTACATAATCAAAGTTCAATCACCTCAAATGTCTCATTTCATACTCATGATTACGTCTCAACAGCCCACAGAAGTCCCTCTGGTTTAGAATCTATTGATTTACAGAGGTTTATCTACCATCTGAATACTTTTATTTATACAATTATTTAATACACAACTAGCTTTCCGCCCACGGCTTCGCCCGCGTGGTTTCTCGGCTTTTCTATACTATAATATATATATATTATACATATAAACCTTCCTCTTGAATCACTCTATCTATTAAAAAAAACCGTATCAAAATCCGTTGCGTAGTTTCAAAGATTTAAGCATACAAAGGGACATAGGGACAGAGAAAGCGACTTTGTTTTATACTATGTAGTGATTATACTGTTTAGCAAGCTAAGGGACATCTATGTATTGTCTTTTACGACACTCACAGTGGAAGAGGGATGGAGAGCACTATCAACAGTAAAGCAATAGTAACAGTAAACAACAGTAAAGTAATAATTAAATATAATGTATAAATACTTACGTGAGTCATTGTATAAAACTGAGAACTTCCGCGCGACTTCGTCTAAGCAGTCCGTGAATTTCTCGTAATATGGATCCGTAAATATATTGTCTATCCTACCGTTTTCGAAGAGATATTGTTGTATACCTGAAATATATTTATTTTATCAGTTTTAATATGATATTTTATACTTTAGGCCTAATGAAATGACATACAATACAACATACAGATATATTTTTGTGACTTTTTCATCACTTTAACCCCGCGTTTCCTCTGACGACAAAACATGTTGCAAATATCCATTTAACCCTATCTAACTCTCAAAGAGTGAGTGGGATAGGTAGCTGTTCGCAACATGTTTTGTAATCTCAATACTCAATATCTTTATTGCACTCCATACTAATGCCAGATGTTACGATATCACAAAAGGTACATTATGGACCCTGCAAGTTGAAAATAAAAAGTTAAAAATATAACATCATCAACTCACCTAAAACCAAATAATAAATAGTGTCGGGTGCGTATTCGCTGCCATTCGGCTTTCGTACTTCTTTTACAAACAAACACAGTGAGTAATTGAGTTCGTCGGCAGTTAGCTGTAATATTTCGGACTTGAATGGCTTCCGCCTTATCGAGCTCTTCTCTATTTCTGCGTTCTTCGTCATCACCCATTGTTTCCATGCGTTGACGCCGAATGTGTACTAGAAATAAAGTATTGATAATTTTAATCAGGGTTGTGGGAATATCGTTACATTGAAGGCTTAGGGGACGGATGGTTTGGCTTGGGAGTAGTGAGAGTGAGGCCTAAAGGCCTTCATGTTCCGCAATATTCTAGTAGCTATTTACGCCAGTTGACATAAATGTTGTTGTTTGTTTAGTACATACTTAAACAACATACAATCACAGGGGTTTCCTCAATGTATACCCAGAGTTCGCCGGTATGTTTAGGTCCTATGTAATAGGGGTCACACTCACCTGCTAATATTAGGTACTGTAGTATTAATATTGAGAAAGTACCTGTGTTGCATTTAAGGCTAACAGCCAGGTGGTGATTCGAAACAAACTATCGGACGCGGCTGACAGCCGTGACTGATAAGTGTGCACAGTCTTGCGGTACGTGGCTTGCCTGATT
>OY292533.1:4033354-4065159 GCA_958496365.1 Subacronicta megacephala
GCTCTCCCCAGGGCGACGGATAGTGCATAAAGCATTTCCAACCCCGACAAAAAAAAAACGTGCGTAATAACACAAATATGCCGCAACCGGCACATTTGTGTATGACAAGATATATGAATGTGGACAAAGCAAAAGAAGTATGTATGCAAGAATCGAAGGAAAAGGCGCGCTGTAATTTCTGCCGACCTTTCTGAAAAAGGCGTGAGTGTGTGTGTATGTATGAAAAAAAAACTGCAAAACTCACCAGGCATACCGGGATGGGAGCTGGGTGTGATGGTGTTGGCAGTCATGGCGGATTCCAGGTCTACTGGCTGGTCCTCGTATTCCGTGGCCATCTTCAGTGCCATCTGCAACATATCCTCACCGAAGGCGTTGTTGCCGTCCATGCCTGCGACAGGGCTGAAGGTTTCCTCTGCAATTGTAATTATTATTTCAGAAATTTGTTATCTCAATAACCCCTGACTGCCTCATTAGTCCAGTAGTCTTAAGCGGGACTGCTACGCTAGAGGTCCTGGGTTCGATCCCCAAGTCGAGCAGTGTTATTGGGTTTTTCTATTAAATTCTCAGTAGCAGCTCGGAGTCTGGATTTGTGCCCGTTTAATGGCAGAAGGCTCGCCCCCTTATTACATGAGACCTAAACATACCGGCGAAGGGTGGGTGTACATTAGTACACCTCTGCCTAACCCTGCGGGGAATACAGGCGTGATGGTACGTTGTTGTTGTTGATAATAACTCCTATATCTGAACTCATAAGCTCAACTGAGATTATCAACGAATTCATGGTTCAAAGTATGAGTGCATTCAATTTTAAGTCATTTTTGAAGAGTGGTGGTCTATACTTTAGAAGGAGAAACCAGTTAATTACTATATCAAAATGATAAAAAACATTTTGGATAATTAATTAAATTGTGTGATCATAAAATTTATGATCATACAATTTTTATAATTATTAAAAATAATTTAAAGATAAATACCATTATCGTCATCTGTATCAGAATCACTCTGGTCTTTTTTCTTGTCCCCGGCCACCATTTCCGCCATCATCAGCAATTCAGCTTCGAAAGGATCCGTTGGCATCTTATCATGGATCTTGTTTATCTCCTTCAGGATGCCTTTAGCCGAATTCCTAGTCGTAGGGATGAATACTGGTGTTGGAATAGGTATAGGGATGGGAACAGGCACTGGAAATGGTAACGACCACATAGCACATGGTACAGGAACATAAATAGGGACGGGAACAGGGATCAATACACGTCGTTCTAAGCTGGGATCTGTTTGACATTCTTTTGTGCAAGGGTGGGGCCGACAAGACACGCCTTTCGAAACCATCATGGGTTTTGACATGGTTGCCTTATTTGCTACCTCTCGCGGGGGTAGAGTTTTGACTATAACATGATTGTATATTTTCGGGGGCGGAGGTGGAGGGGGTGTGGGCGGTTTAGGGGGCGGAGGGGGAGTTTTGGGCGCCGCAGGGGGTTCAGGCTCGGGCGGCGGCTGTTGTACTTGTAGGCGCTTGGATTTCTGCCGCGTTATGGTCGGCACAGCTGGCATGAGCGGGGGCGGCGTGGCGAGGGACTGTACGCTTGAGATCACCGGCATACCACCCGACCTTTGCTGCTGCCCTTTGACCGCTAGGAGAGTAAAAACGGGAATTAAAGATCGAAACTGCAAAACAGTATATTGAGACTATATAGTCAGTATGCTATACTCCATTTGGTTAGGTACTTAACTAAAGGTAAACAAATCATAAAAAAGGTTCTTTTATAGGGTCATTTTTCATTTCGAAATAAAACATCACCAAAATAAATTATTCAATAACTCAAAATCACATTCTCCTTTTATACTAGCATATCTTACTACTTTGTTTAATATTAAATAGTTACTATTATCATAGTGTAATGAAATCTATTACACTATGCTATTATTCTTAAGCTTGCAAACAATTAATTAAATCAAAATTTATAATTATGTCAAAAAGTATTGCAATGTGCCTACTAAAACGAATCTAAAAATACAGATATTCAAAACATTTTTCTACGTAGTAGACTTTAGATAACTCGAACAAATTGAGAAGTAGTACTGCGAGGAAGCGGAGCGAAATAATTAACCGATATTATACTTAGTCGGGTAACCAGACGCCATACGTAACAGTTTGTATTTAATTTACTTTCGTTCGTTTTTGTGTTTCTTTTGCCGCAAATGGTGTTAGATAGTTATTGTTCTGTTTGTTCATTGGTTTTATTGATTGTTGGTTGTGTTGTTATTAATTTCACTCCCAATTCATATGATACCATTGTAATAAAAGGTTGAACAGCTCTGAACGCCGCCATTTTTGGTGTTTACCTTTAGTTAAGTACCTAACCAAATGGAGTATAGTTTCGAAATATAAAGACAGACAAACTTGATATAAGATACAGTACGCGCCAAACTTATGTATCTGTGAAGTTTTTGCTAGTCACTGCACAAAACATAAAAATATGGTGTTGAAAAGGTAAGAGCTGAAGAAGAGAACAGAACGAGATGTTGTATTGCCCTTGCGTCTGTATAATAATATTATAATTCTGTAATTATAATACATACTAGTACCTACGTAAACTCACGTAGATAACTTCTTACATGACGGATTTAAGTTTTGCACGTACTATACTTTAGTTTTTTTAATCTACTCCTATTCTAAAACTATCTCTAATTAGATAGCATAAAATGTAAGGTAATCTTACCATTATTTTTCCCTGCAGCAGGGTATGTCCGCCGGGGCACTCCAGTGGGCACTGCTGTCTGTTGGTCGATGGACTCGCCCGGCATCAGCGGAGGAGTGTGTTTTGAGTATTGTCCCTGCAGATAATAAAATACTATGAAGTCGAGATTTATTAAGATTTGATTACGTAGATGAAGTGAAAGTAGTGTGCCAGGATCGTAGCAAGTGGAAATCTATAATCTCTGCCTACCCCCATGGGAGACAGGCGTTACAATATGTATTTATGTTGATTACGAAAAAGGACACGATCTATCTAACTGGTATAAGATTCACACAGATTACGATCACTAGAAATGGATCCGATCTGATGTTGCAAGTTCAAATTTTCTGCCTTCTACATATAAAAATGGATCCGATCATGTTGCAAGTTCAAATTTTCTGCCTTCTACATATAAAAATGGATCCGATCATGTTGCAAGTTCAAATTTTCTGCCTTCTACATATAAAAATGGATCCGATCATGTTGCAAATTCAAATTTTCTGCCTTCTACATATAAAAATGGATCCGATCATGTTGCAAGTTCAAATTTTCTGCCTTCTACATATAAAAATGGATCCGATCATGTTGCAAGTTCAAATTTTCTGTCTTCTACATATGGGTTATTAATCAAATAAGCCAAAACTATAAGATAACTAACCTGGAATGTCATAACACACTGGTACGAGCAGAAGTTCCGCACTGTCGCATCTGACATGGTTAAGTGATACTGTGCCAAAGATGTTCGTTTACACATATCACACTTTGTTCTGGAAAAGATTAGTTTTTAAGTGAAATCAACATCACAGACTTGGAAAGGTCCTTGATATATAAAACGAAGTCCCCCGCCGCGTCTGTCTGTTTGCGATAAACTCAAAAAAGACTGCGACATTGTTCATGCTGTTTTCACTAATGGATAGCATGTTTCTCGAGGAAGGTTTATATGTATAATACATACCGAGAAACCAGAACCGTAAAGCTAGTAAAATATAAACCAAAGAGGAAAACAGCGACAGATTGCTTCATTTTTGCAAATATTATTTAAACCTTTAGTAGATGTACGAGACTTCTTATACGAATTCGATTAACATATCATTTCTGTGTTCATAGTTCTTACCTTCTAGAAGATACAGCGTTAACAGACACTTGGAAGAGATTCAAGCAATTTAGCGAGCACATCATAATGGCCTGCCCACTTGGCTGTACCCGCCTTATCATGTCAAAGTTGTACTTTTTCACCTTACACCAGTTGCAGGGAACTATATGCCGGGAATTACTTATGAACACGTTCATGCAGGACTTGGAACAGAAACAGTTTGCATTCGAGCCTTCGTAGATCGTGAAACATTTACTCAGTTTTCTTTCAAAGTATTTTTTGCACCAGCGGCATTGGTCTGTAGGTAAAAAAATTGGGTATTAGTTTCGTATGAAATAAAAAATAATAATTGGGTGACTAAAGCATAACTGATAACCGAATACACTACTTTGTAACTACTACACAAGATTTTTTTTTTCTGTGATAAAGTTATAAGTGATGTGAAGAAATCAAGTCTATAATTGAATATTCAAAAGACACATTTAGCTGTGAAAGATGATAAATGCCTGTCAAATGATGATGTAAACAACTTACCAGGGAAAACATTATTGACGAATTTGAAAGCGGCAAAGCACGGATCTGAACACAATCTCTGTGAAACATCTTCACTCACTTCCACTTCAATAGAAGTCGCTTTTTCTAACGAACACACCGCGCATTTCGCCCAAACTGGCTGAGGAATGGGGTTTTTACTCATCAAATCAAACTTCTCCATACAAACTTGTGAACAAAAGTCTTTAAACTGTCCCTTATCCCCCACAGGAGCTAAAAACCCTTGATGGCCAACTGATATGTCCCTTTGGCAGTAACAACATATCTTCAGACCTTTCTTGAACTCTTCCAAACACGCCCAGTTGCAGAACTGACGGATATCGAAGCCAAACCGCACGCAATACTTTCCTAGACTGGTATGTTGGACTGTATTCTTACAATTTGCACATCTAGAACCAATTTTGTTCTGATACCTGCCTAAACACATTTCATCACAGAAATCCATGGTCTCCCAAGTCAAAATTTTCTCGTCAATGTTAAGTATAAGCGTGCATTGGTTACATTTCCTAATGAAAGTTCGTTCTCTCTCTTCTCTCGCCGCTTGCACCATAGCGGGCGTCTTAGCTTGAATTTTGTATACTTCATCTAAGTATTTATCTGTTGCATTACTAATTACTTTTAATTTAAGTAAAGGTGGATTCTGAAGGGCTACAGGTTGCTGTTGCTTTCTAGATATTCTTTTTTTTTTGACCATATATCTACCATTTTCTTTGCTATTTAAAACTTTTATACAGGTGTTTTCGCAAATTAGTAGAGTCTCGCCATACCTACTTAGTGTATATCCGCATGGTTTACATGAATTACAAACGAAACACTCCGCTTCTTTAGGCACGATCTCTTCGACGACTATCCTTCGTCTTTTGAACACATATTTATCGGCCTCGTCGGCCATCATACTGTTGAGGCATGTCATTGAGCAGTAATTTGTATCTTCGCCGTCGAAATTGTAGTAGAAATAGCACATTTTTTTCTCTTCGCACTCCGAACACGTTAAGAGCTTGGGCCCAATTTCTTCTATCAAGTATTTCTTGTGTGTGACTGTGTATTGACCTGCATGTACACTCTGGAATGATTTGACGCAGGTTTCGTTACATAAGTACAAAGTATTGTTGTCCTTGTTTGAGAATCGGAAGGTGCATGGCTGATCGACCTTACACTGTACACAAGAGCTATCAAATGGACTTATCTCTTGAATTATATGTGGGGTTACAGTTTCGTCGGCTTCAGTTGATTCATCGTGTTCCAGTTCGTTTTCCTTGTCTGAAAGAACAAAGACAATTAGATAACTGAGAATTTTTTTTCAAGTGGCGATCAGGATATTCGTCTCTACAATCTCAGTAATACTATAACCGCAAAAAAAAACCGATTTATCATTTAATTCATAAAATATCTCAATAATAGCAATATTATATTTTGTACTACCAGCCGAATAAATATTTGACCACTTTGAAAATAAAATCCCGTGCACATGATAACCATTCAACACTCTTTTTGTTATCATTAAATTTTTAGGATTCTGACCTAAAAATGAGTTGCTTGTTTTTTTGTGATTATTTCTCAATTACAAAAATAAGGTGTTCAGCAAAACCCGATGCTGCGATGCTAATAGTTGATAAACATAGGTGGTTAGTAATACATTTGTCCCATAGTACATAAGAACACCAAGTGAACAGACCTCCGCCGTTTTCTTGCGAAGCCTCTTCGGTTGCTACATCAGCTTCTACGTGGTCATCAACTGCCTCAGTGTTTGCATGCTCATCTTTATCCGCAACATCCGTTTCCTTCTCCTCTTTAGGTACTGCAGCTTCCGCTGCTTCTGCTAAAGATATATAAAAAATATGTAATAGAAATTACCAGTTCACATTCCACCCGACCGTGGATGTTGTAAAAGATCTGAAATGTTGGGAATTAAATAATATCAATATAACAAGAAATTTTCAAGAAAGATTTTTTCAAGAAATCACACTAGTTTTTTTTGTAATGAGGTTGGATCCTTTCCACTGGAGGATGTTTATTATATACTTATGTATTTCTACATAGCCCAATATTTATAGGGGTAGCACAGACGATTATTGAAAATGGAAACATGTAAAATTTAGATACATTTCAGTAAATTATATGTGTTTGTAGTAAAGGTTGTAAGTAAAAGTAAAGTTCTGTAAAGATGTTATAATTAAGGCAAAAAAAATTTAGATGTCGATCACAAGATTGTAAACGGCTATATTTGATAGCCATATTAATGGGGAAGGCTATAAGCATCATGCTGCGATCCTTAGAAGTGGGGCAAAGAAGGTAGAACCGTGTGGAACAATTAGCCTAATATAACATACAACAAATTTAGAATTACCTTCAGCCTGTTTCCTCTTCTCAGCCAAAGCCTTCTCTGCTTCGGCTTTGTCTGCTTCTGATATTTCTCTCTCAATGTCTGGTAACAGACACACCTCTTCGTCGGCGCCTGGCTCGTCTACCAGCTCGGTGACCCCACCCTCGTCGATAGGATTATCTTCAATGAGAAAAATAAGTGATAGTAGAACATTTATTTATTTATACCCATTTCAAAATGTAGTATGATTAGAATAACAGATTAGAATAAATAATAATAGTTAAGTTAATATTATTTACTGTGATTGTAAAGACCTAATTAAGTGGGTGTTTTAATTTAGTGCCATCTTACATTAAGTAGAGACACTTTTAGAGTGCGGATGAGGAGGTATGACGAATCCCACGAAATGGCACTACCTACGCCGACCACTGGTCGTCGTAAAAAGAGTTTTATTATGGGTTTATTATTACCGTCTCATTAGTCTAGTGGTTTTAAGCGCGCCTGCTACGCTAGTGGTGTGATTTCCAGGTCGACCAAAGTGTTATTGGGATTTTCTATGGAATTAACATTAGTTCGAAATTTGGAAGTGTGCCTCATGAAGGACAGTAGGCTCGCCCCCTATTACATGGGACTCAAACATACCGGCGAACCGTGGGTGACCATTAATACTCCTTTGCCTAACCCTTTCAGGAAATACAGGCAGAATGTATGTCATGGGTTTTATCCTCTAAAATGAAGTGGAAAAAACTCAACAGGCAGATAAACCTTCAGCAAAGTTTATTAAAGAGAGCTGAATAGGTGTTGGCTATTTAAAACCTTAATGTACGCACGGCTACACATCAAGCTATATAAAACCAGAATAGGCTGGCCTTTGAATGTGCAGCAAACCTTTACAATGGGAGGTCAGTTTAAATTGTTTTTTTATAGCTTGATGTGTCAACATAAACAACTCTACCTGCATGATGCTCCTCAACATCATCATGGTGATCATCAGCATTGTGGTCATCATCATCATCAATGTTGACAGTAACTCCTATGTTTGACTTCTCCCTCATGCCACTCCCTTGACTAGATTCAGCTGTATCCTTAAGGAGAGCATCAAATGGGTCGAGGGCCTGTAAAATTTACAATAGTTTCTTTTTCTGAAGACTTAAGGCATCTTACAAGATTAACATTCTCTACGTACTTTATAATACTAATATGTATTTTTAATATTTTTTTCATAATATACCTATAAAACAGTGCCAATTAAATTAAAATAATAAGTAACACAAGCATTTAGCTTAGAACGAGGGGTTAACAAGAACACTAGTAATGTGTGACCCACATTACTAGTAATCTATTTAAAAAAAAAATGATTTAGCAGTTTAGAAGGTATGTGCTACAGACAGATTCACAACAGTTTACATTAAATATATTTACATTACAAAAAAAACACAAAATCAGTATACAGATTGCCAACAACAAAGATAAATTATAAACAGCCAAGTTGATTGCATGTTATTATTTTTGGACAATAACTTACACAACATTATTGTTAAGTTTAAGTTTACCTGTGTATGATCTTCTTGTGCTTCATCCACAGAAACATTAGGAGCTGTTTCAAACTCGGGCTTGCCAACTTCATCATTGTCTTTTTCTATGTCATGTTTCTTCTTTTCTATATCATCATGATCAAATATTTCTACTTTCTCACAGCCACCATCCTCTTCTTTTTTATCCTGATTGTCATCAGCTTTTTCACTTGCATCAACATTTACAGCAGTATCTGTATTTGCTGGTTCTTGACTACTCTCTGTGCTAACTTCAGTATTTTCTTGGTTCTCTTCCTGGGTACTCGTTTGGCTATCTTGACTGGGTTCATTTTGAATCGTTGACTCTTGTGGCGTATCATCTTCTGGCTTTTCTTCTGCTACTTTAGTTTCAGTTACTTGTGATTCATCAATATTGTCTACTGAAATTAGAATTGCTATTATTAAAAAACATTATATCATTAGTCTAGTTGTACTAAGCTTGACTGCTATGCTAGAGGTCCTAGGTTTGGTCACCAGTTCGAACAAAGTGTTATTGGGTTTATCTATGAAATTCTCATTAGCAGCTCAAAGTCTGGCTTTATGCCTGGTTTATGTCAATAGGCTTGCCCCCTATTACATGGGACTGAAACATACCCTCAAAATGTGGGTGTACATTAGTATACCCTGGATACAGGCGTGATGGTATGTTATTATGAATTTACCTAAGAATAGTGGCTTAAAATCTATGGTTGCACAATTTTAAGTGATGTTTGAATTTTTTTTTAAATCTGAATGCAATGTCTTCTTTGTATCAAACTTTATAAAGACAAACTTGCAACTTAGGCCTTATTGATAATTCAAATTAATACTCTTTGATAGCAAAGGGGTACCGTAGGCAAGGCAACCCATGCTACATCGGAAATTATGCACAAACCCATTCTCTACTATTTATTGGAACTACTAATTAGTGAATAGATAAAGTAGTGGAAGTGTTAACCCTTTCAATTTTCTTTACCTAACCTTCACATTATAACTACTTAACCAATACAGCTGAAAGGTATGTGGATGGATTTGAGACTAACTACCACAAGAAATTAATATCCATCAAATTAAGTTAATGAATGAATGTAGATGAAGTGAAAGTAGTGTGCCAGGATCGTCGCAAGTGGAAATCTATAGTCTCTGCCTACCCCCATGGGAGACAGGCGTGACAATATGTATGTATGTATGTAAATTAAGTTAAACCTACATATCCAGGCCTGATGTGGTGGATAGTACAATGAATTCTTATGAATAATTCTATCAAGATATTTATGATAAAAATTATCAGTGGACTAAGTTAGGGGAGGCCTTTGCTCAGCAGTGGGACACAAAAGGGGCTACATAAAAAAACAGAAAAGTGTTATTTATTATCTAGACTTCTACCCCTGACTTTGGGTTAATTTCAGCATAAGGTCCAACTCTAGATAAAATATATCCAACCTAACTGTAATCCATGCAGCACTTTTTACATCACAGACTCACAAAAAATCACATTTTGTAATATTAATAGGAAACATCAATGAAATCAAGGGCAGATTAATTATTTGACTGACACACATACATGGTCTTATGAGGGTAAAACAATAGATTTTGCATTGTGTCTCCAGTATGGTGATTGACGGGTCAATCTTGAGATTCTTAATAATGCTAGCTGCCCCATCAAACATGTCATACAGATTTAGTACATCTGCCAAGCACACATGATGGATAGGGCAGCTAATGAGTTAATAAACACTAGCCAAGGTGTAACATTCCAAGAGTTTCAACACATTTTCCAATGCCATGGGAATTTCTGTTACAAACTTAATATTGAGCCAGCTTTTCTATTGATATATCATACTCAAACAATTAAATTATTAAATATATTATTATGAGATAAACATACCTTCATCCTTAGTTTCTTCTGGACTGTCCTCATTGCGAGTGTCTTTTACTTCTTTTTCATTATCACCAACACCACTTTTAACACTGTTGCTGTCCTCTGCATTCACATGATCAACATGATTTTGTAACTCACTAGCACCATTGTCCCCCTGTTCAGTTTCACTTTTTGTTATATCACTATCAGTTTTCACATCACTAGAGTCTGAGGCTTTAGCACTAGCTTCGTCACTAGCTTCAATTGTCGTTGTCGGTTCTGATGACTCTGCTGTCACTTCCTCATCAGGTTTCGCAGCTGCCGCATTATCGCCAGATCCAAGACTGACATCCTCACTTGGTTTATCTGGCAAACTCTCCTTTTCGTCCATAATTCCAATCCAATAGGAAAATTGTGGCAATTCAACAGGCAAAGATCATCTGAAAACATTTTATCATAGCATGAGTATACCAAACATAAATTTCTCTCTTCTTCAATAGTCGCACCCGGCGGAATATTTTTTAGGTTATGATGCTACGGTACAGGGTAAGTTTGACGCTACTTCAACATGGAAATAAATTGTACCTGAATAATCGACACAAAATATAACGCCGTAACAATAGATTGTAATTACAAGAAAACGGTCTTGACAGAAACTATAATAATTCATGCTAGCTATGTGACGCCAATCAAGCTAGTCACACGTCCCGCGCTTATTTTGAGATCGAGTGCAGACAATCAGAATATAAAGTTACATGTAAAAATAGAGTACTAAATAATAGGGAACAAACAAAAGAGTAGGCATCACTGTAATTGGAGTGTAAAATGTGCTAAATTAACTAGAATTACTACAACAAAGCTGTCAGGTAAGTTCCTTTGTAAGCAACAAGAAATGAAAGGTCATTCGGATCCCGATTTATCAATTCATCTACGAAGAAAATCTTATAATGCACTAACATATTCGAAAATACCAATAATTTCATGAAATCCAATAATAATGCACACCTATATAATATTAATCCACAATTCACATAAAAGCACAACAAACGGCCACCATTTTGGAATCAACCTGCAGTGCCCCTACTGCCAAAGTGCCGAATTAATGCGGATATGCACTAGTTGTCAAAATAAGAGCTATTTACATTTTATATCTTATTTTACCAATTTTTTACATAAATGAGAATACACAAAATATTTTTTTATTTCTGGAGCAATTCGACTGAAAGCTCAGGTTGATTATTATATTAAACAAATATTTAGAATAGAAACATAGAGTCCTCAAAAAGTTTTTTTAAATTTGACTGGTTGTATTGGTACCAGGTAATGGGGGGACTAGAATTTAGAGAATCTACTGCATTATTGGACTGACGCTTACTATAGTGATGGGCATACTTTTTAGATATTGGTTGTTTCGTTAATGAAAATTGAAAAAAAAAGGTTTAATATTTTATCAATTTTAATAAATTCGTATTGTGAACAACCAGTCAGTGGTCCCGAATTACTTTACCCAACAGCTGAATTTCATTGGTTCAGTAAGCCGCGTGCGGGGAATACCCGCATGCTGCATACCGACTAAGATATCGATGGTGCAGTTTCACTAGTATCCCGGATTCGGAGACTCCCCGCATTTGGTATAATGCCTGAGTTAACAACCAGTGAAAATGATCCTCTACGTATACTGAGTCCAAAGCATATCTATAGATTTTCAAAATCGAATATAACGGTCTAATCTGTGGTTCGAAAAGTGGGTCGGGATACTCTTTAACAAAGAACCTCTTTGTTTAGGGTCTGGCTGTACCAAAATAGTAAGTAGCAAATAGCAAACAAACAAAAAAATACTATCACGCCGCGCTGCGTAGCTAGCATGAAATTATAATCAAATTCAGAGTAATATCAGAATAATAATTGTTTGCTTAGCTAAATTAATAAAGTTTGTTATACTTTCTGAAATACTTAATGGAAGATGACTGCCATGTTAAATAATAATATTGATTTCTGAACGCAATTTAATTTGACAGCTGGTTCTGGTTAGTTTTGTTCTCATTGCTATTTTATGCAATCTTAGAAAACAAGGTATATCTATTGGTCACAAGTAGCTAGAAGTGTTTCATTATTGGTCAAAGATCGTGTATGCTTGTTCACAACCAATAGGGGCTTGGAATTATAGTACAGTTAGTTATTCAACTTCTACAATTATGGCGGGTTCATGTTTTTTCAAGCTCAAATACGAAATGAGTACCTAGTTATTTGCGCCGCTCGGGCGGCGACATTGACAGCGTTTTGTCGAATATTCTCGTGCGCCATTTTGTGAATGCTATGGAATTTTGTGTTAAGTAATCAACGCGAGGGAATTAAAATTCGTGTAAGTTCAACTTTGCGCCAAGTACCCTTCGCGTATGAAACGATATTAGATATATTCGCGATTCGTGTGTGATAGCTGCAGTGTGCTCGCGATTATCGTGTATTCGTTGCTGTTTTGTTTCTTTTTGCAAGGAAAAAGATACGATTTGTTCTTATTTATGTGTGCTTACTCATCGCTCAGTCTGGTACAAATCGGAATTTATTTTCAGGTTTCATTAGAATGACTGAGAAGTTGGTGGGGAAGACGGTGCTGAAACGACATGAGGTTGCCAAGCCCGTCCACATACAGAGGCTTGAGGCCTCCTTAGACGTGCGGCCGTTTGTGAGCCAAGTGGAGAGGATCCTCAACTCTGATGTGGCATCTGAGAGTGAAGATGATTCTGATGCCAAGTCCTTTGGAAATGAGATGTCCAAAGGAGACCGGATGATCCATGGAGTAGTCACTACCAAACAAGGTAAGTGTCTGGAAGATATCAAAACTGTTCAATAACAAACATACTTATCACACAAACAGACCTATAAATTAATGATAGCTATACCTTTGAAAATAGTGTATCGATTCCAACAAATAGATTGTTAAGTAGGTACTCCAATTTGAATTTAAGTATGCATTTGAAAGCATCATATTTATTCATATTGTCAGTATCTGTTTGAAACAACAGAATACTGAAATACCCTCTAGGAAAAAGGTGAGTGTATGTAAATAACTCCTTAGTATTTTCTTATAGACGATTTGTCATGATTAACATTTACATAAAAAAATAAATCTCCTGCCCTCCAAAAAGTAAATGTATCCTTCTAATTACCCAATCTAAACCATGTTTTCATTGACTGGTATAGAATGTCAGCTCTTCTGTTTAAGACCCACATTTAAAAACTGTGCAACTAGTGTTTCACTTTTTAAAAGTCTATACAGCTGGCTCAACAAATCAAGTTTAACCTGATCTTGTATTGTGTAGACGTCCCATACATTAAGAGGCCAGCATAAACTGGATTTTTATAGCTTGATGTGTAGCTATGCATACCTATTTTAATAGTTGAATTGAAATAAAACATTTGACTGAGGCACCAACTCCACCAATATTCAAATTCTTATTGGGTGCATTATTTTCTATTGTGTAAATGTGAAAAGAGGGAGCACTTGAATATCAATGTCTGAGTAACAAAACATAATATTATGGTGATGCAAGACACAGATATTAATATTATACAAATTATTACAACTGCAAATAAATGAATAATAAATGCATTACAGAAAGTATAAAGATACTTACAACAACAATATTTCTTTAAATTTTGGTGTCTGTCAGTTTGTTTGTTATGGCTAATCTCTCTCTAAAGTTAGACCAATATTGACAGGATTGTCACTTAGGCTATTTAACATCACATTACAACCATTAAGAGC
The DNA here is from genome assembly GCA_958496365.1 of Subacronicta megacephala. Lineage (NCBI taxonomy): Eukaryota > Metazoa > Arthropoda > Insecta > Lepidoptera > Noctuidae > Subacronicta > Subacronicta megacephala. The sequence goes on from OY292533.1 coordinate 4,047,241, forward strand.
CAGACAAAAAGAAATGTGGGTTAAATTGTATGGCACATCTTTATACATATAAGCACAAAATCAACTCTCTTTATTGTTTCAGAGCGTCAGAGTGACCGTCTTAGACTATACAATTTTAGTTCAGTTGGAGAAGAAAGAGAGTGGCTTAGAGATGTCCTGCTGTCTTCAGGATCAGAAACAAGCAGTGAGGATGACTCTCCTAATTGTAAAGAGGACAGGATACGGAGGTTGTTGAAAGAGAGGAAATATCAAAATAAATATGCTAAGAAGTATTATAAAGATCAAGGGGTGAGTATTTTAATTTCTATTTGGATGAAAGGTCCTGTCAGAAACAATTTTGAAAAATTGCCATTTTAGTTTTTACATAGTGCAAAACCTGGCTCATGGTAGATAGTGATGGTAGAGCCAACATCAAAGGTATCAACTATGATATTTATTTTTTATGGGATATCTCGGCAAACAAGCAGGCAAGCTCCATGATAGTAAGAAGTCATCACCGCATGGACATCTGTAAAATGAAAGGAGTCACAGATGTATTACTGAGCTTATTTAAGCAAAGGGAGGGGAAGGAAAAGGGAGGGTATTAAGGGAGGAATTGGGACTCCGGCCCTCTCGCTCACCGAGCGAAGCGCAGCAGCGAAAAATGATTGTGGTTACATTAGCAGCATGTATAAATCTCATGGACGTAAGGGCAGATCCAGCTTCGGAGTATTACATATTTATGATCTTATTAAGCTTAGGATGCTCTTCTGCATCTACAAGTGTGTAATCACTATCAAACAAACATTATTACGGAATCATCTTTGTATAATAACTTATGAATCATCATCTTCAGCCCATATTCTTCCACTGTTGGATATAAGCCTCTTTAAGTGAACACCAAAGAGCCTGATTTTCAGCTCTTTTCATCCAGTTGCTGCCAGCTGCGTTCCGCAAATCTTTAATCAACCTGGCCAGCTGTTTTTCAAAAAAGGAGACAAAACTTATGTATAGATTGTACAAATTAAACTGGTTCTCTAGACCAAACGCGACGTGAAACTGTTACTTGTAGCACAGGTTTACCTAGTTTAAGTGACAGTGAGAAAAGTATTGTAACTGTTCACAAAGATATGAATTTTCTAATTAAATAATATTTCTAGTGAAAGAAAAATTCGATCTCACGCTGAACCTGCGTCTCTCTGGTTAAGTACACCAGACGCTTTACCAACTAAGCTACCGAGACTACTGCCTGTGATGTCGAATTTCTCTTCCACATTTTACGTCTTCAGGCGATGTCATTGTAACTGTGTTTATTGAACCCATAAATGAGTATTATTACTAAACAACCCATTAACTTGACGCTCGAAATTAATTTTACAATCATTTTTAACAGAACTCTCGCTACATGTATTATGGTGCGGGTCTCCTATCCACTGTTGATCGTTACCCTGAGCGTCGCATCAGCCGGCCAGTACCCCCGCCTCCTTCCACAAGGGGACGCAGGGGCAGGCCAGCCGATCGAGGCTCATCCACCAGAGGTTTGCATAAAGCAAGACGAGGGAGGGTTAGAGATGCAAGGATGAATGAAAGTGGAGATATGGTAAGAAATACTTTTATTTATATTTGAGTGCTTGATTTTATTGATATTGATATTTAGGTCAGTGCCTCATTATTCTAGTGGTCTAAGGGCAACTGCTACGCTAGAGTTATATTTCCTGAAGTTTTAGGCAGAGGTGAACAAATGTACATGTATGTAGAATTTCATAGAGAAACCCAATAAAATTTTGCTAGACCTGGGAATCGAATCCAGGAAATCTAGCAGTCGTGCTTAGGACCACTAGACTAAAGAGGCAGTCAGTTTTTATAAAACGGTTAGTTTAGGCTCTAGACAGACGGACTGCATTTCAACTGCAATCCAACTGCAAATTGCAGACTGCAATAGAACTGCCAACCAAACGTGCAGTTACAGTTCACACGATTGCACGCCGACTGCAATTGAACTGCAGTCCGTCTGCCTAGAGCCTAAGACTTTGTACATTATAGGCATATTTATGCTTGCATGCATCCATACATTGTATTTTAAGTGCCTCTATAGCAGCCAAGAACATTGAAGATGGATCAATTTTTCATTTGACTGTTTTTTTAGCCTGATGGTGTTGATTGGGAAGAGCAATTAAGACACCTGAAGGAAGAACCTGATAATGATGAGTATATGTCTTCTGATAAACCAGGAGTTAGGTGAGTTTGAGATTTTAATTATGTTTACATCTTTTACGTAAGGTAGCAGGACTTTCGAAGCTGTGAGTGTGGAGCACTGGAAGCCCAATTCCTCCCTCAGTCCCCTTCCTTCTCAATTTCTCTTTACACACAAGCATTTTTGATATTCTAAGTAACAAATTGTGTGTTCAAAACTTTTTTTAACCAACTCATATTCACCAGAGGTCGCAAAAAGCTCTCAACGCTTAAGAGCCCGGAAGCCCTAACGGCTCGCAGACGACGTCACTGGCTGTTACTAGTCAAAAAGGAACTCGGAAAGGTTCAGAGAGCCCGCACTGCCACACATAGAGAAGTGATGTTGCAAAGGAAACGACTTGCAACCTTATGCTGTAAGCATTGGCGACATATTGCTATGCAGGTAAGAGTCAAATCGCTTCCTATAACAATTTCAGACATTGAATAAAACGACTTTTTGACAGATTTTATCGCAGTAAAATGATAATATTGATTAAACCGCCCGTCCCGTGGTCCTAGCTGGATTGCTACGTTAGAGGTCTTGGGTTCGATTTACAGGTCGTGCAATGTGTTATTGGGTTCTTCTATTAAATTCTCAGTAGCAGCATATACACCCGAATTTAACCGGCAATAGGCTCGCCCCCTATTACATGGGACTTAAATATACTGGCGAACTGTGAGTGTATATTAAGTACACCTCTGCCTAACCCTTCGGGAAATACAGGCGTGATGGTATGTTATGTTACATTGATAATATTAAATCCTGACACTTAAAATCCTCTACAGCATTGATAGTCACCATAGAAGACTGAAATATTTGGCTATGTTAAACTTACTTTCATTTTTACATACAGAATGTTTTCTTTCTATTCATATAAATATTTTTTTTTTCTACAGTCTCAGAAGAATATGAAAGAGACAGTATGGCGGTGCAAGCGGCTCAGTCGAGAGATGCAGGCGTACTGGAGGCGATACGACCGCGCCGAAAGGGAGACGCGACGACGGATGGAGAGAGAGGCAGAAGAGCAAAGAAAGGTAGCATTTTTTTTAAATATTGTATCATCATAGTCCCCTAATTTTTAAGCCATGTGAATAATATTTCATTTTCATAAGGCACACCGCCTCATTACTCCAGTGATCCTAAGCGCGACTGCTACGCGAAAGGCCGAGCAAAGTGTTATTAAGAATTTCTATGAAATTCCGATGAAGTTAATGGCTCTCCTACTACATGGGACCTAAACATACCGGCGAAGTGTGTGTGTATATAAGTACACCTCTGCCTAACCCTCAGCCAATATAACCGTGATGGTATATGTTCTTGTCTTGTCACGTCTGTTTGCTCCGATACATTGGATGCTGACTGTAACTGAAGTGTTTTGGCTCCAGATGGACGTAGAACTAATGGAAGCGAAGCGGCAACGTCGGAAGCTCAACTTCTTGATAACTCAGACGGAGTTGTACGCTCATTTTATGCAAAAGAAGTTGAATGCCGTTGACGAAGGTGATGGTGGAACTGACAGGATTCTACGGCAGTTAGATGAGGATAGGGATCCCAGGCTGGCTGCGATCGACCATTATGATAGGTAAGATATCAAAAGCAAGAAGACTATCAACCTATTTATTGCCCTACTGCTAGGCACGGGTCTTGTGGATTATACTCCTGTAAGACCCACTTTTTGGAACTGTTCACAACCTAGTTTGTGACAGTTAAAAAGTAAAGCAAAATATTTGACTTTTTGCTTATCCATATTGGTAATATGTGATCCTTGTAAAATTACAAGATGTTCATTGAATTCTTTAAAACAATTACTTAAATTTATTTTTATAAAAAAATATATATATTAAGCCCTGTTGTGTGGGACCCCCAACATAATTAACGGAAATAACTACACCCAGATGAACCAAATATCTGTGGAACGCACAATTATTTTCATAGGGTGGAAATTGAACCCACGACACGCGGCGTAACGGTAGAAGCGATATAACCATAACTACTACGCCAAACGTGCAGTCAAATTGTCAACCTTCACATAATTTCGTACACCTTTCTAAGTTACTAACACTTATCTAGCGAAGCCATGAAAGCCCGTGCTTCTCGGAACGCTCGCGAAGCTTTCCGCGCGGAGCGTGCGCGCACGCAGCTGTTCGACTCGGCGGCCGGCGCCGGCGACGCGGGCGACGCGACCGACGCGGACGGCGGCGCCGATGCGACCGACAGCCACGACCGGCGCGGCGGCGACCACGACCAGCCGTCTATATTCAGGGGCACGCTCAAGGGGTACCAACTGAAAGGCATGAACTGGCTCGCTAATTTGTATGATCAGGTGAGTTCATATATTTATAGATATTATACAGGGTGAAAATTTATTCCCCTGCACCCATTAAAGGGGTGGCTCTGCCCGTGGTACTCAACCACTTTTCCTATGAAACCCTTACCCTATTGGTAACAAATAAATATATCTTCCTATGCCAAAGTAAATAGACCATATTTTGACATGATAAAAAAGTCTTATTAAGATAATTCATTACATTACATTGCTTCCTCTCTCCTACATTGCTGTGCTCGACAGGGTCCATAATGAAAAAAATTGTAAAACTTACCATCCATGTAAACTACGTTGTGGAATGCAATAAACATTGATTATTGAGTCTTTTTTTTTTCATGTATCTGTAATGGGATTTATAGGAAAAGTTGGTCAGGATGATGGGTAAAATCACCCTTTTAATGGGTGCAGGTGACTAACTCGCCATCTTGTATGTTAGAAATAATTCACCTGGGTCGTTGTAGTAGATACGAACTGTTTTACGATGGAAATCGTTCTTTGTTCAAATCACAGATTATGAGGATCACTGAAAAGTTCAAGAAATGGTAGTGCGGAACTTATTTTTTTTCACTAAACAAATCGTATTTTTGTTCCGTTCTGAAGTGGTATTTGTTCCTGCTTCCAATGTCTATGAAATTAGTAGTTTTAGCTAAAATACTTCGCTATGCAGTTCGAATAAGTAATAATCTGTTTATGTTTAACGTTATTTTTATATTTAAAATCACTAGAAACGGTAATTTTAACGTCCATATTTTATGGCTAGGGTATCAGCGGCATCTTGGCTGACGAGATGGGTTTAGGTAAGACGGTGCAGTGCATAGCGTTTCTATGCCACGTGGCGGAGAGGCTGGGCGTCTGGGGACCATTCCTCGTGGTATCACCTGCCTCCACGCTACATAACTGGCAACAGGAGATGCAGAGATTTGTGCCAGACTTCAAAGTGGTGAGATTTTTATTTCTCTAGCCGTTACTGTCCCAGTGCTGGGCAAACGCCTCCCCCAATTCCTTCCAGGGACTCTTTTCTTGTGCCACAACGCCAGCTCTATTTAACTTGAAAAAAAAAATTACATCCTTAAAGTTATTTAAAAAATAGTAAATGATATTTTTCGAGAATTTGCATATGGAACCGATTATTTTACGTATTAAATATATCTGAGCATGTACAGTCAGTATTAAATATATAGGAGCAAATAGACTGATCATAATTTAATTCAGATTATTTTGGGCAGTTCGTATGTGCAGATATATTCGATGCTGTGTGCTACTTGTGATGAGGATGACACTACTACATAATGTACATAATTAGGATTTCGAAATAATCGTATTTTTTTTAAATTTTGTAATCAGTCTAATAGAGCAATAGTATGTTGATAATACAATTTTGAATAACTTGAGTATTCCAATAGATCTGAATTGATTGTTTGAATACCACTTCTCAACTAGTTTAGGTTGTTGGCTAGGGTTAATCTATAATTACTGCAAATAATGATGATAATTGTCGTATTCTTTATTTAGTTTTAAATGTAATTCTTATTGTGGTTACAATCAGCTTTTTAAAAATCCTAAGCGTGGGTTAAAAAGATTGTTCTTGAAAGGATTTCGTGCTGATATTATAACGCCATATCTCCCTTGTAGGTGCCATATTGGGGCAGTCCAAGTGAGCGCAAAATCCTCCGTCAATTTTGGGAACGTAAAGACTTGCACACACGACAAGCCGCTTTCCACGTTGTAGTGACCTCTTACCAGATCGTGGTCTCAGATCTTAAGTATTTGAACCGCGTGTCGTGGCAGTACATGATCCTGGATGAGGCTCAGGCTATCAAGAGCTCTGCCAGTATGAGGTGGAAATTGCTGTTAGGGTTCAGCTGTAGAAATCGGTTGCTGCTTTCGGGTGAGTGATATTTATTTCTATTGCGATTAAAGTTGAGCCATTTACCAAAGCATAGTAATTATTACTACTTAAAGTATCGACACTCATCTCTCAGATACAAGTCTCCATCAAACTTGAAAAGTAGACTAACGTTCGTTAGCTGCGTACGCGTGATATAGTCTGAAAAATAAAATCATCAAAAAAAAAATGTTATAAGGAGTATCATAGGCTTTTCAAAATGACGCTACGATCCGAAGCGCCAAGAAACGGCGGGGTACAGCTAGTTTTTAGAATAAAAACATAAGTACATGCTTAAGTACACAAGTACATAAATAATCTTGCCATCTATTACATAGGAGTAATGGGACCTAAAACATACTGAAAGACGTGGATATTCATCAGTAAACAGCTCCCTTATTCTTTTTCGGGAAGAAGTACATACATACACTCACGCCTTTTTCGCACAGACGTAGGCAGAAACTATAGACGGTAGACCGCCACTTGCTACGACTCTTGCATATATATTTTGCATATCTCTTCCGCTTCTTCCACATTCATACATCTTTTCATACACTCGCGTCGGTTGCGAATACTACGCACGTACAGTGGGTTATTGCTGTTACCTGACCTACCGAGACCCAGTCACCTAGGGTGGGTCAGGTAACAGCTATAACCCACTGTACATATTTATATTATATTCAATTAATATTTAAATATTGCACCCCTAGGTACTCCAATACAGAACAGTATGGCGGAACTGTGGGCTCTGCTTCACTTCATAATGCCGACATTGTTTGACTCGCACGAGGAGTTCAATGAGTGGTTCTCCAAGGACATTGAGAGTCACGCTGAAAACAAGAGTACTATTGATGAGAGTAAGTTCTTTGATTTTCTGCAACTTAGGAAGAAGTGCCAAAAGTTTTCAGGTTTTTTAGTCATCATCCCAGTCTTTTCTTTTATAGTGTCTCCTCACTAGACCTGGTTACTAATATTTTACAAGACAAACAACAGCCATCAAGTTTCTGCCTATGTAATACTTCGATAAATATAATTTGAGATCTATTGATGTACTGGTTTCTAACACTTACGCGAATATTAGACATTGAAATAAAACTACTTTATACGGATTTTATCGCGTTATATTGATATTTTTAATTCCCGATGTTTCGGATCCTTTACAGCATCCATGGTCACGGGTGGACTGAGGTGTTGGTCGTCCTAATGTCATTAGGACGACCAACATAATTATCGTTATCAATATACCGCGATAAAATCCGTAAAAAGTAGTTTTATTTCAAATTTCTATTGATGTGTCATAAGACTCAAAGTATATAAAACAAATATCAAAACGTGTTAGACGCGGATCCTGATGAGCGAGGCGTGCGCTTAGCGGGCGCGTGTCGTCTGAATTCGAGTATATATGGGGTTGATAGTTCCTAACTGACGAATTAATGTAATAGGAGCGATTTCTTAGTAGTGATTTCTTTTTCAGAGCATTTGTCGCGTCTCCATATGATTCTAAAACCATTCATGTTGCGTCGTATCAAGAAGGATGTAGAAAACGAACTGTCAGATAAAATTGAGATTATGGTGCATTGTCCACTTACTATTAGACAAAAATTATTATATATAGGTATGTATGTAATACTTGTTTTATTTCTAGTAACACAGGCATATTTGGTGTAGGGTTGCCAACAACAAATTATTTCATATTTGGTGCAGAGTTACCTATTTATTACGTTTAAAAGACAAATTATTCATGCATCGACTTTATTGTAGCTTTAAAAAAGAAGATAAAAATCGAGGAACTACTCCATTACTCAGTGGGAGCGGAGACTGGCCACAATGTAGATAAAAATTTTACTTCTAACCTTATGAACTTAGTTATGCAGTTTAGAAAGGTAAGTGCACCTATTTTGTTCATTATATGTTTGGAAAATACTTATAAATTAAATGTGGTCCGTCCTTTAGAACTTGTTTTTCGATCAAAACTACAGACTACCCAGTACTTCCTAATCATGCAAGGAATGATCTTTATAACATCCACTCGGCTCATCTAATATTCACCCGTGAAGCGCCGCAAAGTCTATTGTTTTACCCTCATGAGACCACTACCAATGAACCCTTATTAAACGCATTGCCATCCCTGCACAACAGGGCCCCAATTCTGCAATTTTATTGTATCAAAATCATTAGTCAATGGCTTCAGACAGTTTTGATAGTTTTGTCTAAAAAATCTGTCAGGTCTTCTGTCATATAGTGCCATTGGGAGACCAGTCTAATACCATTTACATAGTTATTTTACTTGTAATTGGCACTTCCCTCTGGGCACTGTTCTGGGCATACTTCTGACGCATACGTTCGAAAACAGGTAGGGTTGCTGTGTCCGTGTAATTGTTAATTAATATCGTTATCGATTGTTGGTTCGCTTACCCTCTTTTAGAGACAATGTACTCGTACACTACAACGAAGTGCGGGGAGTGGTGAGTTTATTAAGTTTAGGGAGGGGTGGAGAGTGGCCATTCAGTATCTAATATTATAAGTTATTTTGCTTATTATCCGAATATGGCATCCGAATATTATATATATTATTGGCAATATGATGCTAACTGGTACGCTCTTGACTCCAATAATGAGTGTATTTTTGTGGTAAAGAAATGTATTAAAATATTTTTCAACAGGTATGCAATCACCCTGAACTTTTTGAACGGCGGGACGTTCGGTCACCATTCTCAATGCAAGTCGACGATTACCATATACCGAAGCTAGTTGCCGAAGAATGTATACTCATACGTTCTATTCCTTCGAAACGCCATCTATTATACAACATACTATCCATTCTCATTCCTGAGTATGTACAGGGGAGTGTGAATGGGGAGTGGTCAAGTGATAATGCGGAGGTAGGGAGTGAAAATGGCGAGTTAAAGGATAATGGGTGCTTCGCGTTCACGAGGTTCGTTGATTTGTCGCCAATGGAGCTGTATAGGGTTATGCTGTGTGGATGGCTTTATGCGTGAGTATTGAAGTGATTTTTATTAAAGTTGTAGTGTATAATCACCAGCTATTGATTTGACAATTCATCACAAACATTACGATATCACATAACAAATCGCTCGAATTAGATATAATTTTAGTACAGAAGCCTAAAAATTTTAAATGATTCTTTAAATCAATAATTTGTAACTACATAAATAAAGTAAAATAAATAATTTGTGTATTTGTGTTTAACTCCCGGGAGTAAAACGTCGCGTCGTTATAATTCTGTACCTTCAGTGAAAAATGATATATGTATCCCTTAATATATGTATCCCTTAATTTAATACACCTGTTCTTTTTAGAATGCAGCACATAGAACAATGTCTAGAGAAATATGAGAAACTGCGTCATCGACACTATTGGTGGCAGTCCAGGCCGATCTGTGACGTCAAACAAGAGAAGCCAGAGACAGAAATATACACAAACCACTATGATAGAGTGAATATGAAAGATATGTTGCTGATATGCCCCGACGGTGACGTGTTGGGAAGGAGGAAAGAGGATAGCTTGATGTGGAGTGAGCTGCTGTTTACAGACTCGTTATGGATACAAGGTAAGTGCTTGTCAATATTTAAAAAGAGAAAGAGAGGGAGAAAGATTCAAAGGTCATGTGCGTAGTACTCGCAACCGGCGCGTGTGTATGACGGGATGTGAAGAAGGTTGCGGTTGCCTAATGGCTAAGGCGTTGGACTTGCGATCAAGTGGTTGCCGGTTCGAACCCACCCATTGTACTACCGACGTGAACCCGTGATAGGGTGCTATAAGTTTGACGTGGCTGTATGTGTCTGTCTCCCGAACGGATGAACCGATTTTGATTTTGATTTTTTTATGTTTTAAAGGTGAATTAGTCGGGAGTGTTCTTAGCTATGCTTGATGAAAATTGGACGAGAAACAATGCAATTGCCGGGGGCGTTTTAAATTTTAAATTTATGTTTGTTTCATAATCAGGTGGTCCATTCTACACGCATACGGAGCACACAATACATTATATGCCTGAAACTATCGAGCACAAAGCATTGAGAATAAGGAATATGAGGGAGAGAGACGGACAGGTAAGCTTAGCCAGTAGTAGTTTAGTTGTAGTGTTTTTTAACGCCGCCCGTTGGGTCAATTTGAAAATCACAAATGACTTAAACTAACGAGTTTATTAAAACGATTTAAAAAAGTGGCTTAACCATGTGGCCTGTCTACACGTTAAGCTATACAAATCCAGTTTACTCTGGCCTCTTATTGTATGGAAAAGCCAACACAGCGAGATCAGCTTGAACTGGAATTGTATTATGTTGACCTGTAACCGTGTGTACATTATATTATCAAGAAATTTTTTTTCTAGACGGAAATGCTAAGTGAAATCAAAACTGAAGAGGGTGGTGTTATTGCCGTGCCGCAGTTAGAAATACCGGATGTTCCATTTGTGGAGAGAGCTTCTATTTCGTATCCGGACATGCCTACACCGCTGCCTTCCTTCCTATATACTGCTCAACAGAAGGTAAGATTAAGTCTCTTAACTTTTTTGAATAAAACGCGGCTAAAGTGTTTAGTTCAATATTTACAAAGTCACAATTTTAGTTTTCATATTAAGTACAATGCCAGTATAGCACTGACATCTTTTAACGTCTACATAGACATAGTTCACCCCTATTAGTGGTCCTTCGTATGAATTGATGCAAAAAAGTGTGCCAGAATCTTAGCAAGTAACGCTTGGTTGTTACTGCCTACCCCTAAAGGATAAAGGTTTGAATGAATAAACTGTTAGTGCAGGTTGAGATAACTCAGAGAAAAGGAGTTTACGGACGACAATAACCCCTCCATGCGCCTTTGTTCGGGCGAAGTGGTAAAATCCGCGTAACTGTCTAGTTAAGTTCGACAAACTATTATTTACTAAACTTTGCACGTCGCATTGAAAAAGAAAACGCACACAACAAACGAATAGGTCTCTGTTTCACGATTGTTTCGTTCGTGTATCGAGAAGGCAAGAATTCAACTCGACTTGAGCCGAGTTTAACTCGAGTTAAACCATCTATGGCTGTGGCTGTCGTGTTACACTTGTTGATATTGTGAGTAGCGGTAAGTCGTTGTCGATTTTTGTAAAAGACGAAGCTCAACCATTTTTCTGAGGACAAAAACTCTCACTCTCAGTCTCAAAAATGCTTGTCGTTGCAACTGGTTTGGTTTGGAGACGGCTTATATTATTCGACTTTATTCCATTTATATAAAGTTGAATTTTGGTCGTTGCAATTGCCATAAAATAAAAACTTGCATCACATAATTCGAAAACGGGTTCGCGCAACGAAGACTGCTTTGACGTCGCAGGACAGAAAACGGTCCTTGGAAACGGTTCGTCTTTGCAACGCTTTCCTAATTGTCAGGTGTGCACGTGTTCGCGGGCGGCGTTTTCTCCGTCGCGCAGCTTCGCTTACCACGTGACCTGCCACGAGCAGGCCGGCAGCGGCGCGGGCTGGCGCTGCCTCACGCGCCTGCTGGCCAGGGCCCGCCCGCCCTGGGGCTGGCCGGAGCTCCACGTGCCGGGTAAGTACTACCACTACTCATAGGTACGGTCGCTACCACATCAGGTTACTTACACATTTTGAACATAATCGTCAACATTTTAAGGTCCAAAATCATTTGGAGAAATTTGAGTTTTGTATAAAGTGCTTTTTACCTTTTTTTTTCAATTGCTAATACACGTCTTCGGCTATTATGTTCTATGACGCCATTTAGAAGTATTTTAAAATACACATAAACTTATATTTTTTACATTTAGTTAAACTAAAAATAAGCATTAGAAGCCTAAAGTCTGTTAACGATTTGGAATTGACCTGGGTATTTTTTTACCGTACTTACAGAATTGTATATAAACCTACGATGTAAAATAAGTTAAATGAGCAAGTCGAAAATTTTCATTTAACTTTGAAAATTCGAAAACTTCAATAACTCTTTATACTAATCCCTGAAATGTTTAAATGTATATTGTTGTGACGTAGATAAAAATCAGCTCGTGAGTGATGCTGGAAAGCTGACAGCATTGGATTCCTTACTGAAAAGACTGAAAGAACGTGGCCATAGGGTGCTCATATACAGCCAGATGACCAAAATGATCGACTTGCTTGAGGTATGTCCAACTGTTGTTTACAATAGACCAATTTAAATGAATTCGAAGGAGTTATAAATAGAGAACTCTTCACTCTACACCAGCTTTATAGGATAATTTATACTTTCGCAATGAAAGAAGGAAAAGATTTTGCGATGTCATGTGTGAAATGTTGATTTCATTATTTTTATACCACTAAGGTGGCAACAAGCGTACGGCGCTCATGGTAAGCAGTTACCGTAGCTTATGGACGGTTGCAACACCAGGGGTATCGCTCGCGTATTATTAACCCTGTAAAGGGAAAGCAGAAAGGGAACGAAAAGGAGAGAGGAAGGAAGGAGGAGAAAGGGGACTGAAGGAGGAATTGGGCCTCCTCCAACCACATTTATTTATTAATTCACAACAGTTTACAAAGGCGGTTTTAACGCCCTAGGCATTTTCTACTAAATAAGCTTCGAGGGGCCACATTAGCTTTTCTGCCGCATGTCGAATAAGCTGTTGGCAAAATTCACCACTGAGTGTAGCCCACACAACGTAAGCGACGTTAGAAAGATTGGCCGCAAAAAGCTCTAACCGAGAGGAGTGGAAGGACAGTAGTGAAACCTTTGCCCTGCAGTGGGACAATTATGGCTAAAAAATGAAGCTGAGGGGTGCAGAGACGATCAATGAAATAGGTAATTGTTTTCGCAGGAATACATGTGGCACCGAAAACATAAGTATATGCGGTTAGACGGTTCAAGTAAAATCTCTGCCCGACGAGACATGGTCGCAGATTTTCAGGTTTGTAACTCTATATATTTGATTACAGAGTATAAGCAGCTGATTAAAATTTCCAGACTTATATATTATACTTGGTTTTCAATAGCTATTTTATGTCTCAATTTCAATAGATATTGTGGACATGTCCTTATATGTTTCCTATGTTATATATGCTTAAATGTTGAATTTATGCACTTAAATCTTATATCCTTGTAAAATGCACCTTTTCGGAGGTAATGCTATCGCTAATCTTTTTGGCCGAGCTCAGGCCTACGTGAAATCCAGCCAAAAACCCTACCAATATATTCCTCACAGGCTCGCACCGACATATTCGTATTTCTTCTCTCCACTCGCGCCGGTGGTCTCGGCATCAATCTCACTGCTGCCGACACGGTTATCTTCTACGACTCTGACTGGAACCCCACGGTAGACCAGCAGGCCATGGACAGGGCACATCGGCTGGGCCAGACCAAACAGGTCACGGTTTACCGGCTCATATGTAAAGGGACTATAGAGGAGAGGATCATGCAAAGGGCTAGGGAGAAGAGTGAGGTGAGACTTTCATTCCTATCTGTACATTTTTTTTTAAATTTACTGATGCATGTAGTTGCCTCATAAGGGCAAAACAATAGATTTTGCATTGTGTCTACAATATGGCGCTTAACGGGTTAATTACTTAGGATTTATTGACATCGATGTTGAAAGAAACAATATGTATTTATCGTTACAAAAACCTTATGAACCTTAAGACCGTATATCATACTTTAAACTTACAATATAAACACCCAATTAGGTACTTAGTTATTGTGCCAAAAGGGCCACAGCTCAGCATAATGTCAGCTGTGATAGGGACTACCACCTGACGCTGGTTTCATCTGCAAACCAGGGGTACGATTAGTTTGTAGTTAGTCGATATTCTTCGCAACAATAGGATTTGATTGGGTCACACAACTTAAGGTTTTTATAAAGAAAACTTACAAAGCTACAGTTGTTCTCATCGTTTTCCTACGACAACCAATCAAAATGTGTTATATTGATAGACTACTTACGTCAAAAAGGTTACATCCAATAGAATTGCATCTAGTCTAATTGTAAATGACGTTATAGTCCCTCAGTTGCCATCCGTAAAGTGGAGCTTAAGTAAACATGGAAAGCGAATAAAAATAAAGAAATTAAATCAACAACTCCAACAACTACTTAATTTTAAACCTTGTAATTTGGGTTAAATCCCTTTAAATAATAAAACCTGTAAATTTAAAAGAGTTGATTGTTTATGCAGATTCAAAGGATGGTGATCAGTGGCGGTAATTTCAAACCTGACACATTGAAGCCAAAAGAAGTGGTGTCCCTGCTGTTGGATGATGAAGAGATTGAACTTAAATGTGAGTTACCATAATAATTTTAATAACAATTGTAAATAATATACCATTGTCCTTTTTATCTGTGGCTGTTGTTCAATATGCATGTCATTATATTTATGATTTGATTGAAGCATTACCCAGCTCCTAAGGGTCGTAGCGTCTTGTTAAATAGCTTATAACCTTTCTCAAGTATCAAATGTGAAAATATTTTCTCGGTTCCGACTGGTAGTTCCAGAGTTCAAACAAACTTTTCAGTTTTATTATATTAGTATGGATAAGCAGGGAATCATCATTATCATTAAACCAGATACTGTCCCACTGCTGGGCACAGCTCTCAGCACAGTCTACCATGCTGATGTAATTAAAATGATGTCATCGTTACAGATCGACAGAAATCTGAAGAGAAAAAACTGATTGAAGAAAGAGAACGTAAAAGAAAGTTGGGCCTGTTACCGCAAGTTGTACGTATAAATAATGTATTATTATATATACCTTTATTATTGTGGTATAGGCCGACCGTTTAACTCGCGTATCGCCTGCGCGGTAAGAAGGGAGCGGGGGGAGATGTTAGCGGATGGGATTAAGATACTTATTATTTTATTCTTTACCAACAATGTCTATCTCGAGATAAATCTTTGGATTATTGACTCCGTGTGTAGCGTTACCCGCCCCCGCTCCCTTCTTACCGCGCAGGCGATACGCGAGTTAAACGGTCGGCCTATAGTAGTTCATTATTCTAATTTTTGTATAGACATAAAGATTATATTCAAATAGTTCACTTGTAAAATGCATCTATTATCGTCTAGGTGATGTTACCATCCTAATTTGCCAATTTCAAAGTGATGTGACGAAATGTCTCCATTCCAAGAATTATTTTGTGGTGAACAAATATCACATTAGAAGACATGTCCATAGTAGAATGTTAGAAAGCTTTTTTCATCTGTTAGCCATACAAACAAAAATAATAACACAACACACCTTAATTATTTTGAAAAAAAATATGAATGCTCATGCCGGCCGATGCCGATGATTAAATACTACTGTTAATAGAATCTAATGTCTTTAAAGCTTTAATTGATAAATAATTTGTATTCTACAGCAGCCCCCAGCCACTGTAGAGGCCAAGCGGCCACGGGACTCAGCATCAGAGCCAGGCAGTCCCCTGCAAGTGGACGACGACGGAGATAAGCTGGTGGTGGATGTACCGCCTTCGCCAGCACCTATGCGTGAGTATTTTAAGGAAACAAACAGATACATACATACCATCACGCCTGTATTCCCCGAAGGGTTAGGCAGAGGTGTACTAATGTACACCCACATTTCGCCGGTATGTTTAGGTCCCATGTAATAGGGGGCGAGCCTATTGCCATTAACCGGGCACAAATCCAGACTCCGAGTTGCTACTGAGAATTTCATAGAAAAACCCAATAACACTGCTCGACCTGGGGATCGAACCCACCTCCTCTAGCGTAGCAGTCGCGCTTAGGACCACTAGACTAATGAGGCAGTCATTATAAAAAACAAACAGACACATTATAAAAAAAGACATACAAAGTAAACCATACACAATCCAAAACAGTTTCCTAATTAACACTATAGTACGAGAGCCCACGACCAAAATTTTTGTCTCATAGCAATACGGCCAAAACCGCATCAAATCGATAGATACGATTATCCTGAACTCGAAAATACCAATATCAGACATTTTCCGCGTAGCGTTTGATCTGACCGAATTTTCAAAATTGTCAAAGAATTTTACCGAACTGCATCATATCAATATGTCTGATTTGCAGACTGTAGTTGAATGATAGTTCTGAGATACCGGAAACATATTTTTCAGACGTTAGTGGTGTAGCGCAAACCCGTAAAATCACTTAAAAAAAATAAAAATGAGACAAAAAAAAATGTCTCATAGCAATACGTCTGAAAATCTTTTTTATTAGTAAATTTTGGTTATTTGATGCGAACAAAACAATTTTCAGACGGAAATGTGAACGCATTAAATTTTGAGACCGTTTTGAAAATGTTAACAAATTTTACCGATCGGTATCATAGCAATATGTCTGAAAATTGTTGGACATGATAAAATAAGTTGTCCACATGTGCAAAAAATTTATATAAGACAAATTAAGTGTAGCACCTTCTCTATCAGACAACTTTTCGATACTCAGATATCATTTAAAAATCGTATTGAGGCATCTTGAATTTTCTGTTACAAACCAATGAATACGTTGCGATCCTGAATTTATTAGATGATAATTAACAAAGAATTTACCCGAAACCGTAACATTGAAGTTGAAGGACTGAAATAAATCGCACAAAAGGAAACTGGGATGAAGTTGAAAAAAAAAACGGTTTATTCAAAGTTACAAAATATTCTAGTATATGCTACACTTAAAGTGTCTGAAAACCGGTTTTAGGTAATCATGGCAGCAATACGAAAAGTTGAAAAAAAAATTTATCCGTATTGCTATGATACAGGTCGGCTAAATTTGTTGACATTTTCAAAAATGCGCTCAGGCTATATGCTACGCGCAAAATGTCTGAAAACAAACTTTTTCGTAATACAATTATAAAATCTATGTACATTTTCACCATCACACGTATTGCTAAAATACCGACTGTCTTTTTTTTTTGACACAGCAGAAATGGCCTCCCACGCAGTTGCTACACTTTCGACCGTTACTACACACCTAGTCGGGTTCAGAATCATACAATCTAACGATTTTATAGGGTTTTTGCCGTATTGCTATGAGACATGGTTTTGGTCGTGGGCTCTCGTACTACTATACATTTGCGCCAAACCAAAAACAAACTAAGTAATATAATTACAAATTAGTGATAATCAATTAATTAAGATAGATACAGCTGAGATACTTGTAACATGAATGAAGGCAAAGTATAACTTTATTTTTCAATTTTTATGAAGTTTAGTTTTTGCCTAAACATACCGGCGAACTGTGGGTGTACTTTAAGTGCATCTCTGCCTAACCCTTCGGGGAATACAGGCGTGATGGTCTGTGATGGTATTTAGTTATTTGGAGCAAGAACATGACATCTGCATAAAATTTGATTCAAGAGATGATCTTGTTAGTGGGTTTCTTCCTCAATTTTAACTTTGTTTTTACTTGAATGACAGTTATTTAATGAAACTATCGCTGTCTTATCAAGAGAGTGTTATTAAAAAGTTCAAATAAATTCTATCTGTTCTACGAGTGTGTGGTGTAGAAGAGTTTCCACTAATAAAGTAATGTTGTTGTCCAGCGT
>OY292533.1:4065359-4402655 GCA_958496365.1 Subacronicta megacephala
ATAAGACCGCCAATTAGCTATCTAATCTTTTGTTTATTTTGTTGTACAATAAAGAATAATCTATCTATCCTTACCCCGCAAACACACTGACATAACTAGACCTTGGCAATTGGTATCTTTATTAAGAAGACAACATTTTTGTTGATTCTAATTCATAAAGTACTTGTTTCAGAAACCACATAAACGCGGTTCAGCGCGTACAATTCACGACAAAATACCCACCTCAATATATATTTCCTTTTTTACTTTTACTTACAGTTCCAAAATGAAACTCCATGGATATTGAAACGATTGTTATCCAGCTGTAATTCTAATGTTATTGTAATTTTAATAAATTGATATTTTTTATTGTTAATATTTGTGCAACAGCCTTGCATGTCACGCTATATCGCAAAACTAATTAGAAAACAGATGTACAAAGTAATGCTTTTAGATATTATAACAAGTATTAGTTTCGTTTTGAATACTTTAGCCACTAAATAAATGGTAATAATGGTCGCCACACTATTGAAGTTATTGTTTGTAAAATTTTGACCTAATTTGCAATTGGGTCAAATATGCACTTGTCGAGGCGTCATCGTTGACTTTGTATGTTAATAAATTCAGTAACTTCAATTAAATTCAAATTCTGAATACAACAAGTTCTGTTACTTAGTACAATTGTACGAACGACTATAACTTGATTGTGTCAGCATTACATTAAAATTTAGTATTTCGTCAAACTTTATGTCAGCTCTGGATACGTTTCGATTAGCGCAGAGGTTTAATGAACTACAAATAGTTATTCCGGAGTATAGGGATTAATGTATTGATGATTTATGTTTGTAAAGGAATCCACGGTACAGGAGAAAATACTTGTGTGAAGCAACGTTACTTTAAAACGTAAATATACGTTTTAAAGTAACGTTGCTATTCCCTCACAATACTGCACTTAATTCGAACGTAAATCAGGGCTACCAAAAGGCTTGATGAAGTCGTAATTTAAATACTGTCGCAGTTCAAAAAGGTGGAACATTAATTTAAAAGAGCTCTTTCGTTGTATTTAGTGTGACTTAAAAGTATACTGGTATAAGGTTTTAAAATAAAATAATTCGCCTCGTGTTATATGGCAACTGTAAAATTGTATATAGTTAAAATTTTATAGTAGGGACTATATCACACGGTACTTTTTGGGGTGAATATTTAATGAGCAGACGCAGTTTCGCCTCAAATACGTCAACGGACTAATTGAACTGTTGCGTGTTAATAGCAGCGCAAAAAGTTACTGTGTTATGTTTCTAATTAGTTGTTGTAAAATAAAAATGTAATTTTAACGTTGAATGGTCATGCTGTATTGTAAATTGGTCCGAAAGTTTAATGAAATCGGGGAATGTGTAATTTCGTCAGTATTTTATTTTATTAAATTAAGTAGTTAGATTGCTTATGTTTGTGTATATTATACGGTTAAGTAAGTGAGTTGTTGTCACTTGAAATCATCGCTCACGAGAAAAAGTTGTATCATACGACAAGCATGCTATTTTTAATCGGACGACATTTATGATCAACCAAGTCGTTACTACTCATTTTATAATCGGCGCTATGAAGAAATGATTTTATGGAAGAAATATCTTGTGACACCTCTTTCTAACAGTTCTGTCGTGATATTTCTCTAGCACTGGTGAGAGAGATATCCCGAGATCAGCAGCTATTAATTAAAATAACTCTGTGCAAACAAGCATCGGTGCTAATTAACTTTCTGTCATAATCGTTGCAACTCTAATTTGCTCCTTAAATACAACTTGCCCAAGTAAATATTAATGTTTTTTACTTATTCCTGTAGACACCAACACATCCCTTAACGATAAACTGTAATCTAATTAGGATAAGTTATCTAAAAAGCTAAATTATTTATATGAAATGTTACTGCCAAAATTTATAGTGTTCATTAAACTTAACAAAAAAAAAACAAAATGATCAGTGTAAAAAAATATGGACTGGTTTACCATAATGACTAACTTGAAGAAAAGATAACTGAATAAATGATTTAAAAAACACAAAATAATGTTGTGTTTTATTTTTGCTACCTTTATGGTTTACTAAATGCTCGGTACTGCAATTTTCTTACACATAAGAAACGTCTATACAAAATAGTAAAATATGCTCATGCTGCCGCCCCTTTCATCCGTCAAATTGTTGTTTTTATTCCGCCGTTATTTATCTAAATTAAAAAAAAACCCCTAAGCGAGTGTTCCTGAGTATTTCGCAAATGTGTGTCACCGTGGATAATTTGTCAATAAAAATAATTGAAGTTAATAGCTGTGCAATCGACGTCGCACCTTGATCACGTCGATAATATCTGGGTCATACCGATATGTAATTCTAGTCAGGTATCTAGGCACCTGTGTGTTCGAGAGTCATTATACTTAATTAAAAAATATTTGCTAACCTGTACAGTCGCCATCAGATATATTGTGGCAGATAAGGTGACCAAATACTTCTGAACAATTTAAAATGTCAATTAGTTCCATACACTACAAGGTACCATTAATATCTGAACATTCATTACTCCATTAATATCTAAGCAAACGCTTGTCAATAATTTCTATACATAATAAACAACCAAAAATATCTGAACACTTTACGTCAAGTGTCTATTTTAGATACCGGTGGCAGTTCACTTGTGGTACGAAATTGAGCCCGACACAAAGTTAGCACCATGTCAATGTGAAAGCAGGAGGCATGTGTGGATGAACCATTTAATATCTGAGTAGTTGAAGAAAAATTGCAGGGGGTGCCTTGCAACTTCACTATAAATACAATTTTAAATAGAGACTCTTTCGTTAATTTATATATTAAGGTAACTCAGGCAGTTTATAACATTTTGTAGTTTTCAGTCTTGTCATTACTGTCATGTTAAGTATGTTATGGGACTAAATTCAGACAAGCAATGAACGTATTATGGGTATTGGACTACGAATAAATAATACTCAGGAAATGTAACTGCGTTAAGAAAATGACCCAACAAAAGTTGTGTCCAAGTAGGCGGGGCTTCAAAATTGTGTCCAGCGCGCCATCAGTCGGACATTTTCCTTGCAAGCGAGCATATGTCAAAGGTTTTAGCTTAATATCATTGTGTTGTGAAGTGGTGCAGGAGACATACAAGATTAAAGTATCCAGAGATCACTTTTCACTTGTAAGTAGTAGCTTAATTATAAATATATTTAAAGTTGTTCAAATACGTTATCAAAACGGCATGGTCATTATTATGCAAAATGAAGTCAGTCAATTTTTTACCTAATTTAGAAAGTTTTTTTCTCGATGAAATATTGAAAAGTAAATCGGTAAAATTTAGATATTTTTATAAGACTAATGTATTTTGTTTTTTTTTTAGTTTCACTGCCGATCCCATTCGGCAAAATAAGTGGATAGCTGCAGTTCAATTAGAAAGACGAGAGCATGACTGGATGCCTGTGAAAACTACCAGAGTATGCTCCATGCATTTTGATGAAAAATATTTTTACAAATCATTAAAGGGATATACCATGTTACACAAAACTGCAGTACCAGTTTGTACAAATACCCACATACCAGGTCAACAGAAACCTTAAAGGAACTTCGTGACCTATTGCCAAGGTTATGATCAGAGCAAACAAACGACCCAATTGAATACACTAACATTATTTCAACGCTCCAACAATAGATGAAGTCGCAATTCTTGTTGGCAAACCATCGGCTTTGTTCGTTTTAGCACCATACAACAAAACTAAAAAGTACCCAATCTAAGCCTTTTTAGTAACCGACGAAAAATATCTACGCGGAGGGGGGGGGGGGGGTCCAGAATCATGTACTGAATTCATGGTAAGCGGTTGTGCGTCGATGTCGATTCCACCCTGTTTTATATAGTATAATTTAAAAAATCACAATATTATAAAATATTTAATATAATTATAATATTGTTTTATTATTGACTTGGTCCGATCTACTTATTGCATAATATCGTCCACGCCATTTTGACTCATGTCATAACAGACATTACAGCACGCGGGCGAACCAATCCCTGTTTTCTCTCTGAATTTAAACCAATTACCAAGCATGTCTATTTGGAACACCGCAAGTGATTCGAATTTTGAATCGTCGTCATTTGGTTTGAAGTAGGTCCACTTTTTGAGCGGAATTTGTTCCGAGTTACGCTTCCTGAGTATTATTTATTCGTAGGTATTGGATTATAATTTCTATTTAATGTAGGCTCAGATCAAATAAAAAGTTAAGATGGAACTTTGCGAACAAATAAGTGGGGCCGGCTTAAACTACGCCTTGCCGTGTATAACACAAAATTACATACACACATGTATGAATGAATTCAATGAATTATTTAATAAGGAACTTCTTGAAAATACTTTTCTTCCAACTTCTAAAGTATTTTATCAAGATGAACAAATAACATTCATTCAAGACATGCTCGTACTGTACAAGAGTGGATTAATGAACAGAGAGAGCTTACTTTAATCAAACTACCGCCAAAAAGTCCAGACCTCAATCCCATTGAAAACTTATGGGGTAAAATGGTGGAAGAGTGGGATGGAAATCAATGTCGAACAAAGGGAGCATTAAGAGGACATGCAAATAACGTTTGGGAAACTTTCAGATGAAGACATTTTTGCGAGAAGATTGTTGGTTCCATGCGAAAACGGTTACACGACGTATTAAATGCAGAAGGAGGTCACACAAAATACTAATCTATAATTTATGTTGTCACAAATAAAAATATATTCACAATAATATTTATTTTCATTACAAAACCTAAATCTATTTCCTTCGGTAGTTCAATATTAACATTATCAGTTGTATCCTATACAAATGATTTTGTATACAATTTTTATTCCCTTTTCATCATATTTATACCACAAATAGTGTCTTAGTGTTTGGTTCGTACATTGGTGTACATCATCTTATAACACAGTAACAAATAAGCAAGTGTTGTCTGCGTAGATACCCTTGACGTTATAAGTTTTCAGATATTTTTGGTAAGTTATATGGTTAAAAGATATTGACAAGCGTTTGCTCAGATATTAATGGAGTAACGAATGTTCAGATATTAATGGTACCTTGTAGTGTATGGAACTTATTGACATTTTAAATTGTTCAGAAGTATTTGGTCACCTTAACTGCCACAATATATCTGACGGCGACTGTACCATATCACGTCTGTATTCCCCGAAGGTTTTTGAAAACTCGCTCTCGTGGCCCCAGCCAAAGGTGGTGAGGCCAAACACCTAATACGCAACGTTGCCTTCCCCGGGTGGCGGAAGCCGATGAGGATTTCTATACGCTTAAAAAAAAGTTATATACCCAAGTGGTAGTTAGTCTTATATAATAGAGGGTGAGCATTGGCAGGCATAAATCACAACTGCGAACTGCTACCGAGATTTTCATAGAAAATTCAAATAACACTAAGTAGGTACTCAAGCCAGGATATCTAAATTAATCTAAAAAGTGTGGGTCTCTAATGGTGAAAGAACTATTAAAACCGGTTCAGTAATATTAGAGTTTATCGATAACAAACAAACAATTCCACTTTATAATATTAGTATTTTATTACATTCTATTTTAGATGGCTGTTATTCGTCTTTTTTGTTATTTAAACTTTATATTAATTCAGACCTTTAATATAATAAAGTTAGCATGATGGGCGCAATAAACCATCGTATATGGCGTTATGGTGACATCTCTGTAATTTTCCAGTTATATGATCGTAAAGTTTGAAGTTTATTTCCTTGCTCTTCATAAATGCACTCCGCTCTAAATGCTAATTTTCCACAACAGCAGAGCCTAAAATAGTTTTATAGTATAAGGTTGCATTTCGGATTACGTGTAATTATGATTAAACATTCAAAAATGGAACATAATTTGTTCGAAATAAATTGGAGAGGATTTAGCGGGAAAATCAGGGTTGGTTTTTACATATGTCTGTTGTAGGTATTCCTTTTAAGCTTATAAAGATAAAAGTTAGTTAAATTAGATGATTTATTTTTGCACGATTATAAAATTGAAATGAAGTAATTCAAGTTAGAAGCAGTGAATGAGTGACGCGATATGACCGTCGGACTGCAAAGTTGTTTAAGGGTGAAAGAAAACGTGAGAAAATATATAGATACGCTAGATTTTCTCGTCTGGCGGTGGCGGTGTGTGAAGTCTGCCCGCATTGGGCCTGCGTGGTGAACTATAGCCTAACCGTTCCTGTTTTGGGAGGAGACCCAGAGAGAATTCAGAGTCAGTTTGAGAGAAGTCAAAGGTAATCGACAAAATATTATAATTAGTAGTTTGTAATAGTAGTGTCTCGCTGGCATGTCCACGTTCCAACCTGAATGGATCTGCACTGCACGCATAAGCACCGTTGCGTTTCGTACGGTGAATGTGGAGCGCCGGAGGCCCAATTCTTCCCAGTGCCCCTTCTTCTCCTTTTCTCCTACTCCTTACATTTTCTTTACGAGGTCGGCAACACGCGAGTGATGGGTATATGGTGTTGCAAGCATTCATAGGCTACGGTTACCGTTTACCATGAGGCGGGCCGTACCTATGCTTGTTTGCCATCATCATAAAAAAAACACTAAATGGCTTCTTAAGAGGGTACTCTAGTGAGCCTTTCTCCATACAAACGCATTCTGCTGTTTTCTCCGTAGATAATGACTCTAGGAGAATGATAATTTTCCAAAAAATCTAGATCTAATTCAAACAGGCCCCTATTATTACATTTTTTCCAAAAAAAAAAATCACAAGAAAATATGACAATTCAAAAACTCGAAAAAAAGGCCGTTTTTACCGTCATGTCCAGGCGACTATCAGACAAATTTTAAAAGATTTTAATAAAAAATAAAATAATAGAAGCATAGACATGCTTTTCCTCTAAATTTTGATACCTATATAAATTGTTTAGATCAATCCACTTTTGAAGAAGAAAACAGCAGAATAAGAAACGTCTTTTGGTCAAGGTTTTTGTAGGTAAAATCATCCTAAGCTGCAGTTGTCCTTTTCGCACTTTACGGGGAGAGACTGGAGGTGCAGCGCGACGGCAATATTTTCTTCAAATACCTATTTTTCAAATTCCTCAGGACTAGAGTCCCCTCTTAAGTCATACTCAAGTCTTCTTGCTGACTTGTGGAACCACCACATTGTCCATCAATCACAAACACCCTCTTTAGTAGAATGATATTTACCACCAAGGAGGAAACAATAGGCATCATCAAATCGAATGTGAGCCAAAGACCTAAGTATAATAATGATCGTCATTGATCATCCTCAACCTTTCCGTTTTTGTAGTCCCATAAACCCTCGTAATAGGACGGCATAATTTAAAGTGAGACAGTATCAATTACGACGCGTGCTGCCCATACGAATGTAGTGGTGATGCGCACACGCCGTCAACTGCGCTATCTAGCTAGCTATACTTAAGTTTGTTTTGTGCCGTTTATGCACATTTTTATGAGGAGTACCTTAAAATAAATCGTTTGAACTGGTGGGCTCGCTGCTAAAGGATAGTTTTATTTTTATTAAAATATCATTATTATCATACCATCACGCCTGTATTCCCTGAAGGGTAAGGCAGGGGTGTACTTATGTACACCCACAGTTCACCGTTATGCTTAGGTCGAGCCTGTTGAAAAACTCAATAAAATTTTGCTCGACCTGGGACTCATACCCAGAAATTATAGTGTTGCAGACGCGCTTAGACTACTAGTATCATATTATTAACAAAATTTCGTAACTGTTCTAGAATACCTCTAAGGTTGTTAGGTATACTGAAATAAACCCACGGAAAATCAAGACTATTAGGTATTTTAAATTCAAATATGTATGGACGGTCGATCTGCTACATATCTGTATTAGGTATTTATTGCCAAAACTAGCGCTTAATACAAAAATAAGACTGTTATTATGTGACTGTCTGAGTTGTCGATTTCTTAACGTTATGTGGCAGAGATTTATTCATTGTGCATGTTTTCGCTTGTGGATTCGAATACCGAGTCCTGCTCGTTTGCCGAGTTAGGTATCTATCCCATAAAAAAAATTACAAGAATGATTGCCAAGAAAGGAGGTTTATTCCTAAAGGGCAAGGACGGGGATGTGAAGTCCGATATAGCCAGTGCAGTGCCGGAGTAAGCAAGCGCGGGGCCTGTAGCATATTTTATTGATTGATCTACTGTAGATTCTCAAATTTGAAGTAGTAAAAAAAAACAATACCCACTCAATATGTTTATTTGACATGGAATAATCCACTGACTTTTTAAGGTGTCTTCATAATATTTTAGTATCTAAGTTTCATTCATTTTCATTCAAAAAAATAAGCTCGGGTGGACGTAGCCGGTTTTGAATATTTTCGGTCCCTTTTTGCACCACTGGACATATAAGTATCATCTGGCAGCTTCAGTAGGTAATAATAAATACTTTACCCAGCAATAATCTATAACGAAACGGCAATGATATTCATTAGGGTTGATACCTATTATACAATGATGAGTCAGAATTTTTTTCAACGATAAGTTGTAATTTGAAGAAATGCGTTTTAGGCAAGTGTTCCATTTTGAATCGTGAAACGACATGCTTTTAGGATGCAAATGGTGAAATCATTTCACATTGCATAATTCAACAGTTTATAGAAGTTCACAGACGCACACTGAATATATTGTTAGGTATATCACACGGCGTGTCCAAGTGGGATAAGCAGAAATATTTAATCAAATGCTCATCTTTGAATGGTTGGCTCGGTCGGTCGTCGCACCGGTAATGCCTACGTGCTTCACATGAAAGGTGGCGTTACATATTTTCTCTTTTTCCCACGCCATTATATGTTATAATATGGCTTTCTCAATATTTCTACGTGGATTATAATATTATTATGGTACATCATTGGGAACACAAGCTAGCTAAATGAAGTTAACATTGCGAAATAAGGTGGGCGCATTTAAAAAAATCCGCATTGATAAACACCATCGCGACTGTATTCCCCGAAGTGTTAGGCAGAGGTATACTTGATGTACCTACATTTCACCGGTATGTTTTGGTCTCATGTAAAAAGGAGCGAGCTTATTGCCATTCACCGGGGACTTCTCCAAACTCCGAGCTCCTGCTGAGAATTTCATAGGAAAACCGAATAGCACTTTGCTCGACCTGGGGATCGAACCCAGGACCTCAAGCACAGATATAAGAAATAATATTTCTATGACTTAAAGCGTAGCAGTAGAGCTTAGAAACCACTAAACTGATGAGGCAGTCAGTTATACGTAATATAGATAGAAAAGAAGTCATTTAACCTATTCCTATTGCAATATCCTTCTGGAAAATCTTAAGGGTGCAGCGGCGTTTTACTTTAGTTTAAAAAAAAAACAGGCCACATTATGGTTAGTAAAAGCAACTGGTCACGCGACAGCCAATAAGCTAAGTAGTGGCTTCTTTTAAGCAAATTGAAACTTGCTAATTACTTACGAGTATAACTGGGTGGTGAGATTTAAAAAAATAATGCACTAGATTTTTTTGTAGATTTAGGTACTTTTTCCAAATGATACCAGTAATAATTAACAAAAAAGTTAAACCGCCTTCAAAAAATAATAAAATAATTTTGTCTAAAACAGTTTGGGAAGTCGGTGACTTCTACTTGAGTGGGTCTTTTTTTTCGCCACCGAATTCCCAAACTGTTTTAGACAAAATTATTTTATTATTTTTTGAAGGCGGTTTAACTTTTTTGTTAAAAGTAATTTTATTTTATAATTTTTAGTGGAAAGTTTTGTTTAGAAGTACTTGTTAGCCAACTAAACGCACTGCTCCAATAAGACAGCGATGTTTCGGAGTAAACGAATATATCATCGATGTAAACAATTTTTAGATTTTTGTTGATATTTTCAAAACTACTCAACTGATTTCGATAAAATTTGAACGGGACCACCTCTGAAGTATAACCTACCAAACAAAAAAACAATCATTAAAATCGGTCTACAATTGGCGGAGATATCGCGTAACAAACATACAAAAAAAAAAAAAAAAAACAACATACAGACGAATTGAGAACCTCCTCCTTTTTGAAGTCGGTTGAAAACAACGAAAATCTTCGAATAAACTTGTATACTTCTATTTGAAAAGCTCAACACTTAGCCCCATGGGCATTTCATAGGAGATTTATTGGGGTGAATATAAACAAAGTGCAGTTTTTGTCAATTTTGGTGGCGAATTTGTTTTCTTCAGTTTTCCTGCAAAATAAGGTCCTGGAATGAAAACAGAAAGTACAAAGCTAGAAGCTTTTATTCTTATACCGGACCTTATTTTGCAAATCCAAACACCGAGCTGCTATTGAGAATTTTATAGAAAAACTCAATAATTAACCCTGCTCAAATTGGTCCACTAGAATAAGGCAGTTAAAATATTTATCCTTATTGGACTGACATATTCTTGTAGAAGTGGTAGTACTGTCTCGCTGGCATGTCCACATGCCAGCAAGAATGGGTCACACGACCGGGGAAGTACTACCCTCCCACAGAATAGCGACGTCAAGTAGCAGTATGCATATTGTTGCGTTTCGTACGGTGAGTGTCGAGCGCCAGCGGCCCAACTTCTCCCTCAGTCCTCTTCCTTCTCCTTTTATCCTTTCCCTCCTCCTCCTATTCCTTGGCTCAGCAACGCATCCGCATCCTTTGGGATTGCAGATGTCCATGGGCGGCGATGACTACTTATCATCAGTTAGCACGCCTGCTCTTTTGCCGAGTTATCCCAAAAAAAAAGAAGACGAAGAAAAGAAGTCCCGTAAAAAATTAAGAGAGGAAAGATATATTTATTGGATTTTGTTAACCCAATAAAAACAACTTATGTTAGCGGAGTCATGTTCCGGGAGCGACAGTCACGTAGCTGTCACGGAGGTCCGTTACGGATGCGCGCTAAACAATCTAATTAGTGACGCCCGCCATGCGTACGCGCAGCTTTATCACAGCTTTGTTAATATCTCATTGTTTCGTACTTGTATGGTCTTGTGAAGAGATTGTCAGTGTGATTCGTATAATGAAAGTTATAATTTTATTCATTTGTGTGGTCTAAGACGAAAATACTACGGAAGGGAGTTGTTGATAGCAGTTAGAAAGAAAGCTGCGTTGCTTGAAATACCTTTTTACTACAGCCGGGACAAACCCACACGTTGAAAATCTGAACCTATTTCGTCCTTGTTATTAGTCGTAGGATATGATATAAAATAATTTAGTTCTTAGCTAATGTACAGTGGGTTATAGCTGTTATCTGACCAACTTAGACCCCGCCGGCCCCCCTAGGGTGGCTCAGGTAACAGCTATAACCCACTGTACCTATTCTTTACTTAGCTTTAGTATGTCTTTTACGTAGTAAGTAAACGATTTTTCGTTCTTTATATCTTTATATCCCATATATAGTCGGTCTCTTGATCGGCAGTGGGGAGGAGATCCGAGATTACAGTCATGCTTTGTTTTTTAAATTCATTGTTCATTTTATCTATGTTTTGTATGGACCTTGTCACAGTAAATGTGTTTTTCTTTCATCTTTAATGATGACTAACTTCTTTACCGCAAACTAAGGACAAAGCACTATTCACTAAACATCCAGCGTTAAGATCTAGATAAATAACCGCAAGCCACGGTAAACTGTCCCAGAATCGGAATGACTCGAAGTAAATCGGTTGGCGGGAACATTACCGATTATAAATTTCACTCACATACACAGATAGTTCTCATCGTAGTATGAGTCACCGTGTGAATGGTAACTTTTCCTCAAAACGCGACGTGGAGCAATTTGCCTGCCGTCTCGCGTTATCGTTAGGGTTGGCAAAATAGGATAATCAGTTTTAAGTTCAGACTTTTATAACTGAAACCGACCTTCTTACTTGTAGATAATAATATGTTGGTAGGTGATGCTTTTTATAAATTGTATAAAACACTCCGCATTTAAAATAACTAGTCCGCCATCTTGAGTGTTCCGCCATATTGGATTTAAAATTATACCATATTGGATTGACGCCATATTGAATTTATATGATAATGGCAACACATAGCATCATATTTTCCTCCAAACTAAATCTGTATAAAAAAATCTCAGCTCAATCGGTTAAAGATATCTGCTTCAAAATTGAGTTGCAAGAATCCACCCGAACAAACATACATACATTGCAAGTTAAATAAAGCCTACCAAAAAGAAAAACTTATTACCATTAACCGGGCACAAATCCAGACTCCGAGCTGCTACTGAGAATTTCATAGAAAAACTGAATAATACTACTTGACCTGGGAATTTAACGTCGCGCTTGGGACCACTAGACTAATAGAGGCAGTTTTTACGACTAAAACTAAGCATCACAAAATTCCGGACCGATGCGTGGTGGCCCTACCTAACTATGGTTTATAGAACAAGGTGGAATGGAAATGAATTTTATTAAAACCCTGTACATTTAGTAAGTTGACCTATTTCCTACCCCAAATTCACTGATTAATGTTGTTGCGGGCTTCAAAGTCGCTTGAATTGGTTTTGGGACATTCCAAGCCAAGGCTTTGACATTTTTTTGTGAGTTTTCTTAAATTTTTCACCAAAATAATATAGAGCACAGAACCTGACTCCCGCGCACGTGTGTGCATACTTATTCATTGCTTTGTTCAGCATTTTTAAGCATAAGCATAATCGGCTTATAATGTTCCCATTGCTGGGATACAGGCCTACTCCTCCTGGGCCGTAATCCGCGCACAGTGCGAGTTGGTAGATGACACATGTCTTAGAATTTTTGGTTCTAAGACATGAACAAAACGGTGAAGGAAAGCATTGTGAGATGACCGGCGTTTTCTCACAATTTTTTCGTTCACCGTTTTGGGAGCAGTGATGATAAAATAATACACAAAGTAAAGCGCCTTTTAGGGTTTGAAACTACAACCGTATAATTCGTAAATCGCGACCACTGGGCCACCATCGCTCTTTTTCTATTGGGTCCACTGTAAATCAAACTTATTTAGAATTTAATAGATACTACGTTCCTAGACCATATCCTTATCAATGTCATCAGTGCATGGCTTGCGCATCTGTAAGCAAGTAAGTGCGCGAGCGCACTGCGCATGGTTGCGATGCGATGTGCATGTGGGCGCTACCGAGAAACGAAGTTACCCATCTCTTCCGTAAACTGTTGTTTATAAGATTATGTGATTGTTGAGATTTATTAAATAGAGAACCATAAACAAAACAAATGAATACTACTATAAATACATAATTATATCTACGATAAAAAGTAGTTCAGACAGTTTCACATCATTAGCTTACATGTGACGAGTAATTTCAGTGACCTGAAAGCCGAGTGCTCACGAGCGAGCGAGCAAATGCGATGAGCATGACCTCGATATCAATGCGATTGGACTATACCGACATATTATTATACTTACCATCACGCCTGTATTCCCCGAAGGGTTAGGCAGAGGTGTACTAATGTACATCCACATATCGCAGGTTATTTATGTATGTTTAGGTCCTATGTAATAGGGGGCGAGCCTTTTGAGTTGCCATTAACCGGGCACGCTACTGGGAATTTCATAGAAAAACCGAATAACACTGCTCGACCTGGGGATCAAACCCAGGACCTCTAGCGTAGCAGTTGCGCTTAGGACCACTATACTAATGAGGCAGTCAATATTATTATACTAAGTATATATTACATACTTTGATGCATTGAAGTGCAGGGATAGGCTAGTGATATGACCATTGGACTGCCAAGTCAAAGATGTCGAGTTCGAATCCAAGGCACGCACTTCTGCCTTTTTGAAATTATGTTTGTATTAATACTTCATTACCTAGCGCTGAAACGGTGAACAGTCCCATGTTATGAGGAAATCTCAGGCCTGAGAGATTTTCTCGGCAGCAGCGGCGTGTGAAGTCTAGCCAGCGTTGTGGCCTTATTTAAAAAGGTTAGGCTGATATGTATTTAATGTACACCCAGAGTTCGCCGGTATGTTTAGGTCCCATGTTATATACAGCGATCTTATTGCCATTAACTGGGCAGAAATACAAACTCCGAATTACTGAGAATTTCATTGAAATAGCATAAAATCTGGGAATCTAACGCAGGATCTCTAGTGTAGCAGTCGTTTAGGACCACTAGACTAATGGGGCAGAAGTCAGGACTTTGACTCTTAAAGATATAGACAATTCAAGTGCAATCCATTTCCACCGACTCGAAGCGCAGTAATTATCACGCGGACACTGACCTATGCCAATTAGCACAGCGTCATGTGAATTTACACACAAGTTTCCTTCAATTACTCACTTTTTACCAACAGTCTTACTTGAAGATACTGCGAACAAAAGATTTTAAGACCCTGTCCTACAGCAGGCGGGAAGCGGGGTAAGTTTGGGCACTTAAAATATTGGAAAATGGTTGTCAGGTGTCACACTACCACTACTGCGACTAACGATTGTCATAAGTGTTCATATTTATGTTAGCTTTAAAAATTATAAACTTATTGTCAACCTTTTTCGATCGATTGTCAGGTGATCGTATTTACAACGTTAACTTTTTGAAATATCCACCAATTAAATCGATATCTTTGAATGTGAAATTAATACATAGTAGATACTGCCGTCTGAGACGTAAGCGAATTAGAGGGAGGGGGGGGGTACGTCCAGCAGTGGACTGTTATATAATTTAAATATAATGGGAAGAAGTGGTGTATTTCAATGTATTTGTGCCAATACTTTCTTCCAAACCAGCGACGTTGATGATAAAAAACCGGCAGATTCTTTAAATAAATTATTTCCGCTTGTCGCTCCGCTAATATACACCGCCTCCGCTTTCAAAGCGACGCGGGGTTAAATGTAAACATTTTTTATGGGTCAGTGGTTAATGCGCTCTTGCGATTGCTAAACCAGTGAGGGATGTTTTTTAAGGCTTAGAAATGTCTGATTTATCAACCGACTTCAAAAAGGAGGAGGTTCTTAATTCGACTGTATTTTTTTTATGTTTGTTACCTAGCACTTTCGACTGGGTGAACCTTTAGAAGTGGTCCCAATAAAATTTTATAGAAATCGGTTGAGTGGTTTTAAAAAAACAACAAATACCAAAAAAATACTCTGAAACCTCACTGTCTCATTAGTTGCCTTACAAGTATTATATCGCACCCTTATTCCATTACCGGCACTAAACGAATTTTTTTCTAAACTTGTTTTTAACTCTATCTACGTATAGATTGAGTTAAAAACAAGTTTTTGAAAAATTTCGTTTAGTGCCGGTAATGGAATAAGGGTGCGATATAAACAAAACTTTCCACAAAAAATAAAAAATAAACTAACTTTAACAAAAAAAAAAAAAAAATATAGTTTTATGTTTAAGAGGAGTGTCCCTCGCGAACGCAACAATGTTGCACAGTTATCGCTGTCTCTATCCCTCGCGATGCGAACGCGTTCCCGAGAGGAGAAACAACACATTTTCACGCGTATTTCTTATGTTCCGAATTTTGGAGATTACTCCTATAATATTGTTAATACGTAAAAAAAAAATTGTAAAAATATATTCACTATATTATCTGGGTTTCTTTCGAATCAGAATGTTTCTGTATGGATACATTGCCGAGAAATACTAGCATAAAGTGGGGCCGTTTTTCAACGAAAATTGCCAATCTTTGAGCTCGTGTAACTTTTCAACCGTATATTGAAATGAAATTGTATACTACAGGAACACGTATTTTAATGATAAGATTGTTACTGCAAAATTCCAAAGACTTTCATTTGTTAATATTCAAGATAAGACCAAACTACGTTTGTATGGAGCGCGGAGCGGATACTATCCTCTTAAAACAGTTTCGGAAGTCGGTGGCGGAAATTCAAATTGAAACCACCGACTTCCGAAACTGTTTTAGCCATAAAATTGAAGGCGGTTATTCTTTTTTGTTAAAAGTTAATTTATGTATAAGAGAATAAAAGTTCATCTTTTTCTTTCGGAATAGGATATAACATTTTCATAGACATCTCCGCCTTGGGAGGTAGCAGGGTATGTCGGACCCGTTCCGACTAAAGACTGCACGTAGTTTGTATATTGCCCTATAGTCACGACCATGTAATTCGTGGGCGTTCACTGGACTAGTATTTGATATTTTTTTATTATTTTTTGATGTTATATGTTTGACGTGTCTGTGGCGTTGTAGCTCCCGAACGGATGAACCGATTTTGGTTTTTTTTTGTTGTCGGGGATTTTCTTAGCTAACTTTGATGAAAGTCAGTCGAGCTGTAATGCAAATGCCGGTTTTTTTTTTAATTTTCACTTTATCAGTAAATGGGTTGATGACGAAAAACGTCTCCCTTACATGGGGTGGCCATATTTCACAGCATCTATTTTCAGTCCCATTAGAATAAATCAAACGGCTTGATTTTGCACCTCCGCACTCTTCGCCATTCATCACACGATGACATCTACAAACGGGTGATGTGTTAAGTTTTTGTGGTCATACATCATCACAGAACGCCCCGACCCTCCCCGGGATTACAACCTGGTATTTCCGGGTGTTTTTGCAAGAATTTGTGACATTCCCCAAATTTCTTAGGCGTGTAGGCGATTAGTGCGAGTCAGTTTAATAGTGAAGTTTTGAGCGGAGAATTAAATTAAAATTATTATTATAAGCAAATTTAATTAATTTAAAGTAATGAATGACTTGTAACTGTAGTAATCACGGTTCTTGATTGTGTTTGGTTTAGGTTGAAATGTTATTAGGTTTTTCTACGTACCATCATTGTAGCAGCTCGAAGTTTCGATTTTTGCCCAGTTAATGGCTATAGGCTCGCTTATAAAATTAGGTCTAAAAACAGACCTGATACAAAAATATTGTAAGTATCCTATCACGTATTAAATCCATTAACAAACAAATGCAACGCGGCATCTCAACATCCCAAACATTTTAAAATACATAAAAATCACACAAAAATACTAAAATCTTCATCGGAAATGGCACATTACACCCTGATATATTGGATGGTTATAAGTAGCGAAGTTAAAACACAGGGGTGGCTAAATTGTCGTGCGGTGTGGAATGACGGATGTCTTTACAAGCTAGACGACTTGTCAGCTGGGGATTGAAGGACTGTGACACTCAAAGATTTGTACAAAAATTTAATTTGTGTAAAATGTATTTTTTTATAAGTAGAAGCCCATTTTGCCAATAAACGATGTTTACGGGCATCGATAATCAATTATTTGATAAGCTGAATACTTTTGTGTCATCTATTTTATATCAACGACTACTTACTTAGATTTTATTATGATGCTATAAGACAACCTTAGCGAGGATAGTTACCTTACGTATATTACCTATATACCTATACTAATATTATAAAGAGGTAAAGTTTGTAACGTTGTCAGGGTTAATCTCTAGATTTAATGAACCGATTATGAAAATGCTTTCACCAATAGAAACCGACTACTGAATTTGTCGTGGTAATTTTTGCCGAAGCAATAATTACAATATTTGAAATTATGCCCCTCCGATTCATCAGTTAATTGATTTACGTGAACTGCACCCCATGTCAAAGGAGAAAGACTTAATTTAAAGGCACTCAATAACAATCATTGATTATAACTCGACCAACTTATGGATCAGGGTAACTTTAGGGCCGTGACTATTATCGGGTAATCGGGTAAGGGAAGACAAGTAGTAGTAGTGCGTGCTGGCATATCTACATGCTAGCATGAATGGGCCGGGAAGCACTACCCTCCCACAGAATGATGATGATGATGATGATTGGTCCGACCGGTTTCGGTCACGGCGACCGCTTTATGGACTCTGTTGTCGCTGGTGATGTCGCATGTGGCTTATGTAGCCGAGTTTCTTAGTAAAAGTTCTAGTGCATTGCGGGCATGTGAGCTCACCATTAACGATATTGTAAGCGAATGCCGCAGCTGGTCGGGCTTTTAATTCATCGCGCTTGGCGTCAAGCTCAGAGCGCCGTTGTATTTCGAAATAACAGACTTTAGTTTGCACAAGCGTCCGCCACTCGGGTCGTTTGGTAGCCTGCTGCTCCCAGCTAGACGGTTCAATGTCACACCTGTTGATATGACGTTTGAGCAGGAATATCGAATATCGACGTCAGGTAGCAGTATGTATACTGTTGCGTTTCGACGATGAGTGGAGCGCCGGAGGCCCAATTCCTCCCTCAGTTGCCTTCCTTCTCGTTTCTCCTTCCCCTTCCTTAAGTAGGCTCGGCAACGCATCTGCAGCTCCTTTGGTATTGCAGATGTCCATGGGCGGCGATGACTACTTACCATCAGGTAGCTCGTCAGCTCGTTTGCCGAGTAATCCCATAAAAAGAAGTGCGGTTTTTAGTTTGTACGTGTCCGACATACCCTGCCGCCTCTGGTAGCAAACGAGGATTTTCCATAGTATGAAAAAGTACCTACGTCTTTAAAGTTTGAGAACCGTATCTTCATAACCGATAACATATCGTTCGCGCGAAAGATAAGTGTATCCTCATCCTGTTTTTTACGGTGAAATCAAAACTCTAGGGGTGACACCGCGGTGTGGCACAAAAAGTACCGCGTGTCAAATGTCGGTACCACGTGCCGCGCCACTAAAATAACGGCGAAACGTGTGTTACATTTACGTGATGATTTTGTTATGACTTACATTATTTTTATGAAGCTTTTTGGAGGGGATTTTTTTCATCTCTTCCTGTTTCGTTTGATCACGAATAATTTTCGATATACTTCTTTTTTTATGTAGCCTCTTTCGTGTCCCACTGCAGGGCCAAGGCCTCCCCTAACTTCTTCCAGGATTGTTTATCCTGGGCTTCTGTATACCACGTTGGCAGAAACCGATCGAGATCATCCGCCAACGTTTCCTCGGCCGACTTGGTCTACGAAGGTATTACGAGGTTACCGACTATATACCTACCTATTTATATCGAAGAGGGTAACTACGAAGAAGTTAGACGGTACGTTAGTTCCCATGTAATGCAACCAGGCTATTGCCAATTAATCGGGCGCAAACCCAAACTCCGAGCAGTTACTGAGAATTTCATAGAAAAACCAAATCCCAACACATTGCCCGAACGCAGTTGTGCTTAGGACCACTAGACTAAAGAGGCAGTATTAAATACATAATAGTTAGGTATATTATGAACAGATGGTCGGGTGCATTTATTATATTAGGTATTGTTGATATTAATTATGCGGCGGTAGCCTCATGGCTAGGGCGTCGAACTTGCGCTCATAATTATGGTTGTCGGTTCGAAACCCGCCCATGACACTACCGATGGGAACCCACTCGTAATACAAGCATTTCGCTTACTAGTATTGTGATTCACTTTTTTTTTTTAAGACTTCGTCCTGGTGCTTTTTCTCCGATTTTAATCAGTGACAAGATAAGTAATCAAAAAATTATGTGGCTTCAGCAATTTCATTCAGAAGTCTTGCAAGTTGTTCTGCTAACCTAGTTTCTTTGCAATAGATTCTTAATATAATAATGTACTCTAAATGAATGCAAACAAGCAATAACGAGTTAAAGCTGTTCGTCTCTCTTTGAACGCCAAATTCAATAGTTTTTAGTTTTTCGTCGAAGCGTCGCGCGTCGTGTAAGTATTCTGGAGGTCAAAATAAAACTTTGGTTAAAACCTGATTAAAATCTCTTTAAAGAAGATCTCCTCTCTTTAGAAAATCTCCTAGACGCTAAGTTATAGTAAACTGAACTAAAACTCTTTTCATTTTACGGAATAATATATAGCCTATATCACTCAAAAGTAATATAGCTTTCTATTGATGCAATAATTTTCAAAATCGGTTCAGTAGATCCAGAGATTTCCCCCTACAATCTTTTTTATTTTATTTTTTTATGGGATAACTCGGCAAACGAGCTGGCGAGCTACCTGATGGTAAGTAGTCATCGCCGTCCATGGACATCTGCAAAACCAAAGGAGTTGCAAATGCGTTGCTGAGCCTATTTAGGGAAAGGGAGGGGAAGGAGAAAAGGAGAAGGAAGGGGATTGGGGGAGGAATTGGGCCTCCGGCCCTCTCGCTCACCGATCGAAGCGCAGTAACGAAACGCTACTACTCGGACGTCGGTCTTCTGCAAGAGTGTGGTACTTCCCCGGTCGAGCCGGCCCATTCATGCTGCGAACAGCGTGGCCCTACCACAACAATCTGACAAACTCACAAACTTTACCTCTTCATACAATCCTCAATACAGGCGTGATGGTATATTATGATTTAATCATACGTTTATCATAAAATCTTATATATTACTATCAATATCACTAACTTCACATCACACTCGTCATAAAATTAACTACTTCAAAGTCCAATATCCACTTTACCCTAGGGGGTAATAACCGGGATGCGGCTATAGTGCCATAACTCACAGCTATTATCCGGACTGCCCGGTAATTAAATCGGATGTGGTTATTAATTGAAGTACATACGGCCGCGCCAGACAATTGTACCTGAAATATTGTTTTGGAAAAGTACACTGGCGTAGAAAAGTATTTTGGAGTCTAGTTTTTCCACAACTAATTTCTAGGATGCAATCTATTCTAATATTATAAAGGGGAAAGATTTGTTTGTTCATCATCATCATCCATCATCATCATCATCATCATATCAGCCTATCGCCGTCCGCCGTCCGTGCTGAACTTACGCCTCCCTCAAAGAGCGCCAACAGCGGTTTGTTTGTTCGTAATCGAACTCTTAAACTACTGAACTGATTAAAAAAAATCTTTCACCATTAGAGAGCTAATTGATTCCCGATTAACATCTATAGGCTATTTATTATCCCGCAGTATTACTCGAATCCTATGCGGGTATAGCCGTTGGCAAGTTTAGTTTATATCACAAAGAGGAAAGATTTAAACTGGTTTCTAACACTTTCGCGAATATTAGACATTGAATTTATTTCAAATTTTATTTATAATTTATTTCGAAGAGGAAAGATTGTTTGTAATCAGTAAACTTTGAAACTACTGAAACGATTTAAAAAAATATTTTCACCATTAGAAAGCTAGTTAATTTTAAATTAATATTGGCGATTTATTATCCCGCGGGATAACGGGAATAGGTAAGCAGACTGTATTTTTTATGGTCTCTTAAAAATGTATACCATAAATTGAGCCGATCAACAAAATCAAAATTAAAATAGGATCAAAAATAAAGAAATTATAAGAATTATAATTTTAATGTTTGATAGAGAGCGCCATATAGCGGCTGGTGGCATCACAAACCGATGTGCCATACAAATTTTATATGTACTAAACTAATGAGGAACGGAGCACCCCCTCTATATCCCCACCAAAAACTTAAAATGCTTATACCTTAAAACTTAATTAGCCCATTGAAATTATTTTACTATACGTCTTATATCACTACAGAGTATAAAACAAAGTCGCTTCTCGCTGTCTATCTATCCCTATGTATGCTTAGATCTTTAAAACTACGCAACTAATTTTTATGCGGTTTTTTAATAGATAGAGTGATTCAAGAGGAAGGTTTATAATATGTGCAATACATACATAGTACAGAAAAGTCGAGAAAACACGCGTTAATTATATTTCACAATAGAATTGTAACTTTCAATAAATTCAATACTATAACTACCCTATTCTATGCTTGCGAAGCCGCAGACAAATCTCTCATTTTAAATAAATCCAAAAGCATCCTGAAAGGTAGCGTTGAAAGTTTCACCATGAAAGTGCTCCATGAATATTTAAATCAATTATCCGTCGGCACAGTGTTGCATGCGATAATACTGAAGCCATTAGCCAGGCCAGACTCCGAGCTATTGATCTGGCTAAATTTACACCGCCGCCCGCCATAATTGAGCAGTTTGCCAACAGTAATGGGAAAACCATGCCATAGACACCATAGTTATTTTCTATATTGTCTGCAGTTTGTATTGAGTGATGGTTTTAATAAAGCAATGGTCTCCTTCGCTAGAGGTGACTTTGGGATTTTTTATGAAATTCTCAGTAGCAGCTCGGAGTTTTAAATTTAGTTTGAATTTTTCAAGTAAGCAGTGATATAAGAATTGGACTGCTCAGTCGTAGGCCTTCAGTTCTAATCTAAGTGAAGGGAAACATCGTGAGGAAACCTGCATGCCTGAGATTTTCTCGATGGCGTGTGAAGTCTGCCAACTTGCATTAGGTGGCATGGTAGACTATAGCCTAACCCCAACCCCCTTGCGAGGAGATCCGTGCCGAGTAGTGCATTATTTTTATGCTTGTGTTACGATTGTGTTCACGTCGTAGTGCAATGGGTGGGTTCCCAACCGGCAACCACATGATCGCAAGTCCGACACCATAGCCATTAGGCTACCGTCGCCGTCGCTTTTAATTATTTATCATATACTTACTTATGCCTCATTTTCTTTACAAAACTATACTATACGTTATTACGCGATATTACCTTCTCTATGATGTTTAGATTCTCAGAATTTGTGATATTTTTCAAGTGTAGGCGACCCCTTATTTTCACTACCATTCATCAGGAATACATCACTTCCTGTTTTTTAAGCTTCCTTTAAAAATAAAATCGTTAGCGTATTATTCAAAAAAGTTTCAATCGCCATACGTCAATATATCGTCACTGAATCGCATCCCATTGACGTGTTTAAAAATATTGCGCTAGGAAAT
Organism: Subacronicta megacephala; assembly: GCA_958496365.1. NCBI lineage: Eukaryota > Metazoa > Arthropoda > Insecta > Lepidoptera > Noctuidae > Subacronicta > Subacronicta megacephala. The sequence goes on from OY292533.1 coordinate 4,087,971, forward strand.
GTCTGTCAGTATGAACCAAATTAGACAGGAACTGTTAGGACAATTTGGCTAAACGTGTCAAACGACTGCTGAGATAGAGGTCCCGAATTCGATTCATAGGTTTACAAAAGTGTTATTTGATTTTTGATAATGATTATATGAAATTCATTAGCAGCTCGGAGTTTGGATTTATGCTGAACAATGGCAATAGGCTCGCCCACTATAACATGAGACCTAAACATAAATGCAAACTATGGGTTCCGGTACCTATCTCAAGTAAGTAGTACTTGAAGTAGGTGCAGCACCTATGTAACTATGAGGTTTTTAAAAAAAAAACTTAGTGTAGAGCATCTTATAAAAAAATTTAATCATGACTACTTATTACATTTTCATTGAAATATATGCATAATTTATTACTTCATAATATGCAAGTAACACGTAACAAATTATGTTGTCAAGACATCTTTCACCGAAATATTTATTGAAAAAAAAACTAAGTAAAAACTAACTAATAGTTAACTAAACGAATTAGAAACCATTAGGTAAGTGTACGGGCAAATGATTGCGACGCCCACCTTGTTTGTTTGAAATAATAATCACTGATAGCTTGATAATGCACTTTATTGATAACTAAACTACTCGGTAACTATGATTCTTATGATAGGTAATATAAGTTTAACAAAGTTTATACATTATTATTTTAAAAACTAGTCAAGTAAGGAAACTAACGGTACCTACATTCCAAATTCAAAGTTTCAGTAAACGTTGATCATAAAATTTAATGTTAAAGAAGTTTGAATAATGTCAACGGTACTCGTATAACTTTCAAACTAGGTCGAAATGTCAATAGGTATTTATAGTCCGTGCAAACGTTAAATTGAAATTGATTATTTTAAATTTGAATTAAATTGTAGTAGAAATTATATGTGACGAGCTTTTAAGCCTAGATTCCTGCCTAGGCCGATAAGACATCAGTGTTCATCATGTTAATTTTGTTTTATTTGCATCATCTGCTGAAGCGTTTATGATAGTCATGCTGCATCTGGAGGAATAAGTAGTTGTTTTTTTTCTATTTCCGTAAGTGAATAGAATGTTTTAAATTTTGAAGTATTTGATTGCGCCGGTATTATGTTATTTCCTTTTAACTTATTTGAACACGGAGGAGTTCAATTCGCCAGCCTATAATTATCATTTTGGTACAACCCGGAACTTAATGTTATTTAACTAATTTTGGCTAAGTATTTCTTTATCTGATTAAGTAAGTGTGTCTCTTTAGAAGCAAAAATCAATCGTATAGATTGATTTGCTTCTAAAGAGACACATAATGTTTTATTTTATTAAATTACAAAATGCGTTTTGCATTTAATAATACGCATCTTATTAATGCTTCAAGTCTATTGGAAACATAATCCAAAGGTTACATTTTCATGATTCACTATAAAGTTCATTGCCCGATTTATAAGTTCGTTCAGAAATAACTTTCGTGAATCCAAGTTATATTGCAGTCAGCCTCCGTTTGCTTTGAATAATGTCTTTTTTATTAACTTTTAAAATAAACTGCCATCGCAGAATAGTATAATACTTTTCCTTGAGTTTGTATGTTTGTTTATTGCGATATTTTCTGAACAATTGCCTCCACAAATCACAGATTAACACGATTCTACGATGGAATAGTAGGTAAAATACAGTGTAAAATTTCGAAGATACGGCGAAATTGTTCAAGAAAATGTTGATAGTGCCCTGTTTCCAATGTTATTTTGCGATGTCAAACATTGTAAAATATTTATTAGACCAGTAATAACATATCTAAAGACACTTTAAATAGACTTAAGTTATAGCACGTCATCAGTGTCAGGTACCAGTTAATTCACTTAGAAGCTAGCGCCAAACCGCATGATATACTTAGTTACTAAGACAAATAAAAAGAAACGGAAAATTTTTCAAAGTTTTCAGACAATATCTCGATCGACTCGCGTGACTTCCCCGCAAATAGTAAGCAGTTGACAGAAACAAATTGCTTCGTAAATGATGTTCAAACAAATAAACTAGTTTTGACGACATTTCAAAAGGAAAATTGGATTTTTGCGACGAATAAATATTGTTTTGATGGTAATCTTGTTGTTAGATTGATGTATAACAATACAGGTTAGCGATAAGGTTATTTTGTACCAACAAGGATGTCAAGGATACATCCTTGTCTAATAGTTTATGAAAAAAAAAACAACGATTAGTTCAAGGAAATTTCAGTAGTTTGTCTATTGACGTAAAAAAATCGCAGAAGCAGAATTATTACTTGATATGAATGCACAAATTGATATGAATTTCCTATTTTGTTGTGGTCGGCATCCAGTACAACACGATGCGACTGCCATCAGTAGCCAGATTCACGTAATTAAAACCGTAGCGATGTCGCAGCGACTTAATCGTTGCGACCCAATTTAGGGGCAATACGGATATTCCAAGGATAGACTGGTTGTCAGCTTGCTTTTGGGCTTCATCTGCGAGTCTTAAGTCGCCACCTTATTTATCTCTTCGGTGGGTCGCCCTATATCATATACTTACATATCCTAGACCTAAAACAAAGCGGCGTACATCACATTATTGCGTAACCCTTTAGGAGTTATGTACTACCTACTCGTTATGTTTTGTTATATGAGAGAATTCCCTTCTTAAGCGGAACAGAAGCAGTTGATGGACCGACGATTTGAAGAAGGTGGCTCGCTATGGATTCATGCAACCTGCCCAAGACCGGGATGATTGGTGCTCTTTGGGGGAGGCCTACGTTCAGCAGTGGCAGTAGGTTGATATGATGAGAAGCAGCTGCAGAACGGTCCTTTGGAGATATTATAAGTAGGTACCTACTTTACTTATATGTAATTTTGGTGGAAAGAATCTATCTAGAAGAAATCTTCATTATCTTGTTACTTATTAATATCTACTAAATTGTAAGTATTGTCTTGTTTTCACATTACATTTTCTCTGTTCCTATGTTGCTTCTAATAAATATTTTTATTTCTCTATAACAGTCAACTGAACCTATAGGTCTAGCCTATACTCTTGAACAAGGGCTTAGATTTTTTATTTATTTATATACTACTTTTTTTACTTACTATAGTATCCCATCTTTATAAAATGACCCCTATGCTTGCAATGAGATTTGAAGCTGGTAATACTGTTTCGCCCAATCTTACGAAATACACACTCATGTTTGGAGCTGCAGTTATGAGTCGTTTAGTAAGCGAATAAATCTGCAACAAATAATTCACAATAGCTACGGGCAAATTGATCGGAGTAGTGCGCGGGCGTGTACATAGACTTTCATAATGCGCCGGAGTCGATGCGCGGAGAAAGTGCGCCGTGGGTGGACTCGGGATATGACTACCACCGTGTCTGATGACGACGATGTAGTCAGCTGATTGTGGGAACTAGTAATTGGGTTAGTACGGTTAGCACCTAAAATTAAGGTATAGTTTCTCAAATCTTTTTCAAATTGTTATACCATCTAAGAACTCGTAGTGCTAAGAAAAAAAAAATAGGAGGGACAATATAACATTTTTCATCAGTGTCCTTTTCCTTTATTAGGGGTGTAAGTAAATAAAATAACCTAACAGACTTTAGAAACAAGAATAACTCTATAAGTTAGGAATCGAAGTCTCTAGAGTTACGCAGTATGGCCAACAATCTGGATACTCTGGGCCTTATATTGCACTCGGTAACCCTTTTTTCTTTAGTTTTGTGCGGGAAAAACGTATAGGCGTATTAGGCGTTACTATCCGACTTCAAATAAAGGTATCAATTCTTCATAATCGTGGCCCCAAAATCTAGGATTCTTATGCTTCTTGTCGTAGTTGCCTGATTTAGAGATGGCAGCTTTAGGTAAGAGTATTCTTTTAAGATTAGGTATAAGTAATGTAAATTCGGATGTTCTGTGTCTAACCAACGGTTCTGGAGATACACCAAAATTGTTTTAAGTCAATAATAAAAAAAGTACCGTAAACATCTGATTCATCAACAGACAAATTAATTTTATTAATATTATTCCAATATCTATACTTAATTCTTATTTAAATAATTACGCAAATACAAATATATAATACAAGTTGTCCAATTAATTAGAAATGCTAACAGATGAATTTGTATTCCTATCGTTGTATAAAATCTTCATATCTGTGTGACGTAATTGGCACTAGCTGGTAGGATCACTTGCCCAAGCGCTGGTATGATTTACTGTAGTACATTCTGTATTCCTATATGGCGCACCAGTCTGGGAGATAGCACTTTATATGGCCAAATAAAATCAAAGATGACCCGTATACAACGAACAGTAGCCATTCGAATAGGTGGAGCATATAAAACTATATCACTCTACTCTACTACTCACATGAGAAAAAAAAATTATGATTTACTTGCGCGCGCTATGGCAGATCTTGACTTGCTTTTTGACAAGTTGAGACATAGCTTATTATTAGTAGTACCTACATACAAGCATAATGAATGATTTCTTTTATATTTAGACGTCGGCGAACGGGCAAACGATAAACCTGATGGTTAGTCGTCATCGCCAACTATAACACCCGAAGAAATTGCTGATGCTTTATTGGCCTTAAGGAGGAAAGGGGTACTTAGGGAGGAATTGATGTTTTCTGGTATTACATTTTTTTCCATAACTATTTAAGATAGACTTTAAAATGCAGTGTTTCTTAGCAAATAGTCCAAAATAGGGACTCACTAAACTGGATAAGAAAAGGGTTAATAGATAGATACTAACGTTAGCCTACCTATTTAAGGAGGACTGAAAAGGCTGAAGGCGGATTGTCTCGCTGAAGGCTAAAAATATTTTTATTGTTAAAAAATAATAAATAACACTTTAAACTACAACATTCTTGTCAGATAAATAAAACGACAAATATACCAAAGTTATTTATTTCTACACTAAGAAGGTACCTTTTATCCTAGTCATCTCTTAAAACTGAAATAATGTATGAATTAAAAAAAAAAAATGTTGACGTCAGAATTATGAGTTGAGACTATTTTGAATCAATCGAGTTTTAATATTAAACAATATCACACTTTATAATATATTTCTACGAAATTCCTAGACACGTGTTCGATTGAAGTTTCAGTTCCCTATAACTCCTCCCAACCTTGATCATTATAATACATATATTTTTTTCTTAACACTGCGAGAAATTGGAACTTAATTTTTCTACAAAAAAAAAATGAATAAAAATAAGTCTTGCAACAACTTTATTTTATTTAACTTATAAGACTATTGAAAAATTAGGCCTTACATAAATCATAATTATCACAATCACAAGTTACTTAAATCAGATGAATAAATTTAATGTTTTGACAGATTATTATCCTTACAATACCTGTCATCAATATACATATACGCCGGATAAAAGTTATCTGATTATTGAAAAATAGCCCTTAAGTTTGTCCTTATTATTTCAGTGCTATGGCAGTTATAATAACTTCAAATTTATTCATTTATCATTCTCTAATTAAGTATATATTCATTCTCTAACCTAAAACTACTTAATAATATTCCGATTATCACAAAATTTGTTTTATAATTAAACACGAATCTTACCTAAATGTTAATCGCATAACTTTTATGCGAGAATGCAGTAAAAAAATATAAAAAGTTAGTGAAAAAATGAATATGCCCCACTACCAATAATTAATTTAAAATGTAGTTCTGAAAACATGTTTCATATCATCACAGCGTTATTTGACATTCATTATTGTATTCATTTAAAATGCATTGGAAAGGTTGATAGGTTTCCTAATAAAAATTCAAGAATTTCAATATCTAATCACAAACAAAAATAAACATATTAATTTACAACAGTCAATCACAATTTTGGTAACCTTAATTTCATAAATAAATTAGGACTTATTGGAAACCATGCAGCTAAGTGGTATAATTATACAAAATTATTAAGGAAGGACAAAAATCTGTGTATTTAATTAATCGATCAATCTTGTTGGTGTCTAGGATATAGTGTCCAATATAATTGTTGTATACAAAATTTGTAATTGTAACGCTGTAAATGCGTTATAAAATGTTAAGATTTTTAATTTTTGAAAAAAAAAACATTATAATTATTCGCGAGAGATTTTTTTATCACTAAATCGAATTAGCCCTACAATTTTCTATAAGCCCTAATTAACCATAACTTTAACCTAACGACACGAATCCGTACCACAAAAATTATAGGGTAAATTCCAAATTTTTTTTTTACTTACTCCCTTTCTCAAAGAAATCTTCAGTCAACGGTACATGTGATATCTGATCGTAAGTGTAGGCATCGAAGAAGTTCTGCGTGACGTTCATGGCGTAATCTATGGCGTAGTCCAGCATGGGACCTCCGAAGTCCTTGGCTAGGGCTTGGGAATCTGTGTTCAGGACTTGGAGCACCTGTTCACCTGCAGAAGAGATTAGTAGATATTAATCCACGTGACAGGGTAGACCTAGTGTGGAGGCCACTAGTCAAAAGTTTCCTTGTAGACTCTGTCCACTACATTGTATCATACAGCACATCATGAGCATAAAATTTCCATAAACATCAATGCTGTGTTGGCGAGTGTGTTTAAAAAGACTCCGTGGGCTATGCCTTAAACCTTCCCTAGTGATTAAAGGATCCATGAATTCATTTGAAAAAGGAAAGGCCTAAATATATAATACCTATCTAAAAGGTGAAATAAAAAAGTTTAAGTATTTGCGCTATGGGAAGTAACCCGTGTTTGATAACAAAATCTAGTATGACCAATATTAAAATGGCTTTAAAAACAACTGTTTCCTATATTTAGTTTTGCGACCTTGACTTTTTTTTTAAAGAAAATGCAGTTTTTTTATGATTTAACTTTTTTTACGGTTGGTTGTAAGCTGATGTAGGTATACAAGGTCAGTTTTAGTATCTATTATTTTTAGGTAGGAATCTATGCACAAAGTTGCAACACTGTATCTTGAAAAATTACAAAGTTATAAGCTTGTTATGTTATCTCGTTGTCCGTCACATCAATCTGTAGCAACGACTTTGGGCGACTGAAGGGGTTGTTTTACCCCCCGCCCTGCTGTGCGCCCCCGCCTAGTGCCACTATGACCGGCAGTGACCTGTTTTGTGCGCGTATAAATGCGGATAGGTACTTGGTATAGGTACTTAAAATTTTTGGGAAAAAATATAACATGCTGTAAAAAATATTGGAATCGATTCAGTTACTTATTCTGAACAAACTATATTCTGGTTTCGCATATTTTCTAGGAATTTTCATTTCCTATGTGACGACCTCTGAGAAGACAACATAGTGTATGGACTCCATTATAATCACCCAGAGTCGTCCTATAATATTGACATTGGATAATACTATAAGTCCATATTTGGCAGTTCGAACCTCGATGGAAACCGATAATTCAGGGGTATTTTTTTACTTAGCATGCAAGGTAAATTATTAGTATTCCAATCAGTCAGGTGCAATTATAGCCTTTAATTTAAGCAATATACCTATTCGCGTGTTTCACGGATTTCGTTGAAGTGCTCACGATTTCAACTTTTGATGAGGTTTTATAATTTGTGTTAACATTATTCCGCAGATATTTCATTTTGCAGATGTCCATGGGCGGCGATGACTACTTACCATTTGGTAGGTCGCCTATTCGTTTGCCGAGTTATCCCGCAAAACAAATACAGTAATTGTCAACCCGCACTGGGTCCGCATGGTGGATCAACGCCCACCCTGTCTCCCCGAGAGGAGGCCTGAGTTCCAACAGTGCCTCTTTAACAGATGGCCGCTTAAACGTACTACTTTTGTCTCGTCGTGGACTTCGCCCAGAAATCACTTACTCATCACATAGAAAAATTACTCACTGAATTGAGGGTTCCCTCTGATGAGGTTAGTGAGGTTCAGCTTGAGGTCTGTGCCGTAGTCCGCTTTGTACTTGTACGAGTTGATCTTGTAGTGGCCCTCGCCTTTGTCGTTCAGCACCACTCGCTCAAACACCTCTAGGCGAATACGCTGGTTATCTAGACAGTTCATACAGTTTATATAGAAACATTAAGGTTTACTGATATCGGAGTAGATTTTTTGTTGTTGACGGGGTTGGAAATACTTTATACATTATCCACCTATCCGGGGAGAGTGGTGAAGTGTGTCGGACTCCGCTCTAAGATCTACCGACTAAAACCAACCTCGGCGTTTCACGTCACCACTTTAGTGCCGGGACTATTGGAGCGCTGTAGCATTCGTCCGCAGACCCGGTAGTGGCGGGCCGCCTATGCGGTCCCCTACGCGTAAGGGGAAAGTGACGTAGACGTTCTCCCTCCCCTATCGGAGAAGAACTAACCCTAACCTTAGTTAAGGCGGATCATCTAGCCCAGGGATCCCCAAACTATTTTAGTCAAGTGCCACCTTTTCCAAAATGAACTGTTACCTCAGACCCCCATGGCCAAATGACCTACTTGTAGGATCAACCCCCTTATTCATAATGGTCCGCTAACTTAAAACAGCTGCTACAGAGTGTTATTTTTTGTCCTGACTTAGGTCAATAGAAGAAGACAGAGTGAGAATTAGCAATGCTTTAAGCTAGCAGACTATTATGAATAAGGGGGCCTATCTTTAGGTAATTTAACAGGGGTCGACCCCCAAAATCAGTTTTCGTTTATGTCGACCCCTAGGAAACTTTGGGAATCCCTGATCTAGCCTAAGGCGCTAGGGCTAAATTAAATTATGTTTTAGTTTTTCGCAAATTGCTTTAAAATGTTTAGTACTATCTGCTACGATAACCATTTTAAAGCAAAACGTTTTAGTACTAACTTGTGAATAATTTATGGTTTATGACGCAATTCTTACTGCCATGAACCTAGAGTGTGTTATAGACGTAACATTGAATGAATGACGTCACCTGAAGACGTAAAATGTAGAAGAGAAATTCGACATCACAGGCAGTGGTCTCTGTAGCTAAGTTGGTAACGCCGGTCCGTCACCGTCCGAACGAATTTGGCGCCCTACCCATAAAATTAATGAAATGTTCGAGTGCTTTGTAAAGTCCATTTGATTTGTAAATGGAAGCAAATTAGTACTTAGTGTTCTACTACCAATTTTTGTATACATACAGATCTCGACTTTGGCCTGTCCTTCGGTATCCAGGTGGAAGAGCAGCAGTCTGCCCTTCACACTATATAGCCCGCTCACCGTGAAGTCACAGTGCATGTCGAATACAAACGTGCGCTTCTTACGACGAGATCTGCCAGAAAAAAATGACCTGCATTAGGGAGGTGCTGATGATAAAGATTATGGAACGAGGAGTATCCATACATACCATCACGCCTGTAACTTCCAAAGTTCCGAAAGTGTTTAGGTTCCATTTGGCAAGTCTATTAACCGTATAGAGTCATTAACCGGGCACAATTCCAAACTCCGAGCCGCTACTGAGAATTTCGTAGGAAATCCCAATAACACTTTGCTCCCACTGGGAATCGAACCCAGGACCTCTAGCGTAGCAGTCATGCTTAGGACTCTTAGAACTCAATCAAAAGGATGCTTAGAACTGGGCAATGGCAGCATAAGAACATATAATAGCTCATTGGTGTCGCAGTATCGAATCATGCGTCGATTGTAATCGCAATCTCGCTTATCATATGACTGCACATTTACGCACATAATAGCACGCTATTACGTAGCTTACGCAATAGCAAATGGTTGATAGTGATGCACCTGCGTCTTGACAAACTTACTTAATTTTTGAGCTGTTAAAACTCTCCTATTGAAATTGTCTTGATTTGTAATTTTGTACGCAAAACTACACATCAAGGTATACAAATCCAGCATCGACTGAACTCGCATTGTAAATGCTTTCCGCACATTTTTTTTATAGGATAACTCGGCTAACGATTATTCGAACTACCTGATGGTAAATTGTCCTTGCCGCCCATGCACATCTGCAAAACCAAAGGAGTTACAGATGCGTTGTCGAGCCGAGGGAAAGGGAGGGGAAGGAGAAAAGGAGAAGGAAAGGGACTGAGGAAGGAATTAGGCTTCCGGCCCTCTCGCTCACTGAACGAAGCGCAGTAAACGCTACTACCCGGATGTCGGTCTTCTGCGAGAGTATGGTACTTCCCCGGTCGAGCCGCCCATTCATGCTGCGAACAGCATGGCTCTACCACAACAAAAAAAAAAAACAATGTGAGGCCAGCTTATCCTGGATTTGTATAGCTTGATGTATAGCTGTGTGTACCTCCACAAGCCAAATATTCTGCTTCTAAGTGTGTTGTGTCGATATTATTGTGTTCCTGTTTGAAGGGTAGTGTAATTGTGTGCCTATACAGGATGCCAATTGAGTCACCTGCAACCATTAAATGGGTGATTCAACCCGTCATACTAACCCACCTTCCCTATAATACTCATCACTGACACGTGAAAAAAACGACGACTTTTCATACAAGCCAAAATGTAATCCGTGTACTTATATAGGAATTTAATATTTCCTCTATAAAAAGACGCACAACCAAATAAGAGTAAAAAAAAATTTACTGCCTCATTAGTCTTGCGATCCTAAGCGCGACTTAGGTCCTGAATTCGATCCCCAGGTCGAGCAAAGTGTTATTAGGGTCGCCCCCTATTACACGGGACCTAAACATACCGGCGAAGTGTGGGTGTACCTACTTATATAAGTACACCTCTGCCTAACCTTTCGGGGAGTATAGGCGTGAAGGTATGTTATGTTTTATTAATTTACTGTTTGTTAGGGGTCGGTTTAGGTGCAGAATAACCAGATATGGCCATACCTATGATTAATATTTATGTTACAGACAGACAGCTAATATGACCTTCACAATCCAATTTTGATTGAAATACCGATAATCTGAAATATCAGGCAAACCGGTATTTGACAGACGAAGATTAATTATAATTACATTTTATTCTTGTATAAAATGTATACATATGGTAATGCTGGCATCATTGATATTTTGTTGTGAATGCATGCATACGTTTATTTGTAGGTAAACATCAATAAAAAAACAAAGTAAAATTTAGTGCTTCATAATATATCTTTTTGTACTGTTTAAGATTCAAAAGTTATTTTAGCGAAGAAAAAATTGGACTGCCGTGGGTAAGTTGCTCCTAGTGTTTGGTGTATTTAACCATTTGTTTGGAAGAAGCAGGTTCGAATCCTGCCCGCAGTCGAATTTTTATTCAACAAAATAATTTTCGTGCTTCATATTATGTTGAAGCGTACATAATAAGCACAAGAACTGAAGGTAATTTGTTCAGAATCGACCACTGAATCGATAGCTATAATACCTGAAATTATCGAGCTGTCCGGAAGCTGCAGTGGCTCTTTTTCCAAAAGGCCTGTTCAAACTTAACCTTAAGAATCTGTACCCTGAGATACCATGATTAACTGAGTTTGTTTCAGCGTGAGCTTTGGGCGCCAAATTTCTTTTTGGTTTTGCGCAAATTGTTCGTAGGTACCTATATACACACATTTTATTGTAAGTACATTCTATTTATTATATTACCTAAGTATTGGAACTTTTGCTTAAAAATTGTTATCGTAGAAGATTTTGTTGTAAATTGTAAATTTTGGCCAAATCCTCTATTTTACACCAAAATTTTCTGACTGAACGATTAGCCTTATAAGTAGTCAGATGAAAACTGTCCGTGGCAAAAAAAACATTAACTGTTTTTAAAATATCTATTTACAAAAATAAATATAATTTCTCATTTATGAATTAAGAATCGTAATTATTCGAAATAGTACGGTTGCTCAATAATATCTTTAGTATCTGTTTTTGTAAATGGCGGTTCCGTGGTTCCGACCTCCAGACGCTTGATTTTGCAAGAGATTAGGAAATGATGTGTTTGGAATGTTTGTGTATAGTAACACAAACTACGGAATTCAGCTTTAAATAGTATAATACCTATTTAAAGCTGAAAAGTTTATTTACGCGTCAATCTCGACCATCTGTCGGATTTGGAAAAATCTTTTTGCATTTGGCAGCCCAATTTTTGTCGGAGGTTATTAGAAGGAGAAGATCGCTTCTCGCTTTACGAATTGAAAGGAATATGTATACTTACTATGATAGTTTAGGCATGAAAAGAGAATGAATGAAAGACGATTAACAAATGGAATTATAAGGCGAAAGTCCGCGGCAGCGTAGGGACAGGATCGTCCTAGAAGAACATACACCGATCTTATCGGCAATGTCCTCCAAAAAGGTCAGGTGGGTAGTACTCGCAACCAGCGCGTGTGTAGGAAAAGATGTCTGAATGTGGAAAAAGCGAAAGAGGTATGCAAGAGTCGTAGCAAGTGGCGTCTATAATGTCTGCCCACCCTTGTAGGAAGTGGCGTGGCGTGAGTAGGTATGTATGAAGGTATGTCTCCTTTTTCATCATTCACAATGGATCTATAGAAAAGATCTGCGCGAGCCCATAACAAAACCATTGTGATACATAATTAATCCCAATGGAGCTATAAGCGTCAAACTTGGGCGCGAAATTCACTTTCAAACTTTGGCTGAAAAATCGCTGTCGTTGGAGATTTAGGTGTAAATTGTCGTTTTTCGCCAAATTCACTATTTCACACCAAAATCTTTGAGTTGCAATTTCTAGTGACATGTACCTAGAATGTGTTATAGCCTACAATAGCCGATTAATTTGCGAAAAATCAAAGAAAATATTGAATTATCGCCCAAGGCTGACACTTTAACCTTAAATGATCTAATAAAAAGCAAAATTATACTCACGACACTTTATCCGGGATGCAACTACTCAGTCCCACCAGCTTAGCATTATGGAAGGTCATTTTCAAGTTTCCCGGGAGCGTCATGCTGATGTTTCTGTCCAGGTAGAGCGGATCCAGGGGAGGGATCCCGGCCTCCGGGATGCCCTTCACAATTCCCGGGATAGCATCCAGCGTAGCCTTCGTGAAGCATTCATCGCTGAGTTCCGAGCAAGGATGGATGTATTCCGCTGTGATATTGAAAAGAAATTTTTAGTTTTCAAGAACCAAAATTTTAGTAAGTGCCATCACGCCTGTACTTCCCGAATGGTTAGGCAGCGGTATACTTATGTACACCCACACTTCGCTGGTATGTTTAGGTCTCATGGAATAGGGGGCGAGCCAATGTTGCCATTAACAGGGCATAAATCCAAATTCCAAAGCTGAGAATTTAATGGAAAAACCCAATAACACTGCTCGACCTGGGAATCTACTATTTTGATATTGGCTGAGGGATCGCCATGGAAACCCATGGTCGCAGGTTCTATTTCTTACTAGTCTGTTTGTATGTGTTAGCTGTGTTTGTAAACGCTATAGAAGAAATTCCAATTAATGTAGTGCAAAGTTGTTATTACAGAAAAAAAAGTCTCTCTCTGTCAGTATCATTGGGTTTTTTTTACAAAATTCTCAGGAGCAGCTTGAAGTTAGATTTGTGCTCAGTTAATGGTACTAAGCCCGCCCCTATTACGTGGGACCTAAACATACCGACACCTATTACACTTCTGTCTCATCCTTTGGAGAGAACGGGCGTGATGAGTTATGCTTTGTCTATGCACTCTACTATATACTTCTGTTCCAGGCGCGGAACACGAAGGTCGCTAAATAAATTAAGTTTTTTAAGAAGACAAATATGTACCTACTTTGTTGTCATTTTGTAATTTAAAAAATACCATGTAGGTACCTAATGAACAAGCTCGGTTCATCAATGCTTATAGGCACATGAAGGTTCATTAACCCTTTATTCCATATTTAAATATTGCAAATAATATTTCGGTTTCCAGAGCCCGGTACGGGCATCGCTGAAACTGCTCTGTCGTCTGCCGGCAGTACCCGAACAAAACCTAACTAGTAGGGGTAGGTACTAGCGGTTACATTCGAAATTCGAACGCTACATTTAAAAACAAAACTTACGCAAAGGTATCAGTTGCAAGCTGCCATAAATGCAGGCACTAAGCACCACAAACACATAATGCCAGTAATTCGACATTTTTCTTAAATTCACAATACTTCTTCACTTTATATTCGCAATGCACACTAGTGTTGCACACGAAGCCTGTTACACGAATGTTCGCTGGCTGCTTGTCTAAAATGATCTTTAATTTCTCAGTGATTAAACAACACTTCAAGGATTTAAGGTGTGATTTCATTGAGGCGACTTAGTCGACGGAGGCTGTTGTACAATGCAATGATGCTGTATGACAGCATCATACATTGTGTTTCTTACTTCACGTACGCACTGCGCAAGGTGTTGTTACAAGTTCGACTGTTGTGACGCAATTATGCAAATAGTTTTATTGTATGTGTTACATAACATAACATGACATACCATCACGCTTGTATTGCCCAAAAGGTTAGGCAGAGGTGTACTTATGTACACCCACACTTCGCCGGTATGTTTAGGTCCCATGTAATAGGGGGTGAGCCTATTGTCATTAACCAGGCACACACCAGACTCCGAACTGATACCTACTAAGAATTTCATTGAAAATCCCAATAACACTGCTCGATATGGGAATCGAACCTAGGACCTCCAGTGTAGCAGTTGCGCTTAGGAGCACTAAACTAATGAGGCAGTCTCCATAAAATAATAAGTATTCTTTATTCGATAAAAAGGTCTAATTTAAGGTTATGATAAAATTCAAGACTTAAACTTGCGATTGTAATGTGTCTCGCGAATCAACCCTAAGTCGTTGCACCACGACCTCTACACCATCATTCTGTGGCATAAGACGCGTTACTTAATCGCATAATGGTACACAGCTCGTACTAATGTGACTAGAAGATTGCCGGACCGGCAGATTGCAATTTAAATCAAGATTGTCGCAGGAAAAACCATTCTAAGTCGTTTGAATGCGCTCCAAAACGTATCATTAATTACTTCAGATGCAGTAAGGGGTAATTAGGTTGTTAATTATGCGTCTATGATTGAAATACAGTGTACTAGCGTGTATGCTTTTTTTAAATAAGAATTTTGTGTGCAGCTTCATTATCCACGTTTATTTTGTTTTGATTTTTAAGTTATTTTTTTGTGAAAAATTTGAGGGCAATTTTAATTTATTATTATTATTTTTTTGTGAATTAATGCCTTTCCAACTGAAATGATAGGTAGGTACCTTATATCATGTAGAAGTGGTCCAAAATTATAACACTGTGAGAACGATACCTTTCATGCAAAGGTTTACTAATAAAGCATTAAGACTATTATTTAAAGGGCAACAAAGGTGAATACATATCAAATTTTTCTTTTTTATTATTTTGAAAATTGATTTATTGACTACGGGTTACAAGGTAGGTATACTTATAAGCATATTTTATAAAAACGGGACCTTACTGCTTGTCATGAGTAAATATAATTTTGAATACATAATTACGACACGAGTCTAAAATGGTTGACATTTAGTTTAACTTTTGGCTAATTATAGGGGAGAACCAGAAGTTTCTTTTCTCGTGTGGGTGTATAGATACGTACATCCTCATCATATCATCATACCATCTCGCCTGTATTCCCCGACGAGTAAGGCAGAGTTATACTAATGGACACCCACTGTTCGCCAGATATGTTTAAGTCTCATGGCATAGGAGGCGAGCCTATTGCCATAAATAAGGCATACTTAAATCCAAACTCCGAGCTGCTTCTGAGAAATTGATAGAAGAACTCTTAGGATCACTAGACTAATGAGATAAAATGTTTTCTTACTACCTTTATCCGATCAATTTGATTTGATTGTGAAAAACCCAATGATTTTTATCATAGGAATATTCATATATGATCTGTGATTTTTGTAGTAGCTACATGTAAAAAGCCAGGGGTAATCATAAGAACTGGATAACAATGTAAAGTTCTTACTTTGTTACTATACTTAGGTCTAAGGTGAGCCAATTATTCCGCACAGGTCGTGTCTATAGCAGGCGCTATGGTATGCTAGTTTATGTCCTTAATAACAGTTGTAATCTTGAAGTGAAGTACAATCATGTTGGCAATGATTTTTGAAAGGTTGGGCAATGACAACTTCAGAAACGGGCAGACATTGAAAATGATTAAATTTGGTATTGATGAAGCTTGGATTTTGAAGGGATTGTTTTTTCCTATGCAATGAGCATAGTCGCCCCCGCGAAAATAAGTTGATTAAAAAAAGGGGTTTTTAAATACTCGTAATTTGGCGATTTTTTTGAGACGCGTAGGGAGATCGGCCTCCACCAGTTATTACAAGGTGCAAGGTGCCGAAGAAGTTGGCACTTTCTTAGTATCTTCAGCACTCTCAATGCTGAGGTACTTATTACTTTTACTTACACCCAGCAACCTCTTTGTCCACCTTTGAAATATCAACACTGTTGAAGAATTACACCTTAAAATATTGATCTCTCATTAAATTACTGTAGTTAGTTTAGTCGTCATCCCTAGAAAAAAACGAATACTCCTATACCCTCACGCTATCATATTTGTAGGGTAGACAAGTTTCGCCACTGTTTGTTTTTGTAAGTGCACTCGAAGTTATTAGTGCAGTAAGGCAGCGTGTTAGGTAACAGCCGATCGCAACCTGCCTGTTGCAGGGAAACCAGTTTATTTACGAATGCGGTTATGTGTTAGTGTAGTGGTAACATAGGATTGTATTAAATAGTGCATAATCGATGTCGTATAGAATTATATTGTGCCTGTACTCCTCAGGTATTAAAAAAAACAACTTTCGGAATAGCCAATTTAAAAAAGGAACAATATTGCCCACAAAAAAATGACAAATATAATCATTCTGAAAATGTTTAATCATTTTAAATTTCGAATAATAGCCTGCCATGTTTATAATAAAATGTTAGAGATCCTGTCAGAATTTTCAAATTCGGTTCTATTAGGTTTTGACATTATGAATGACAATATTGACTCACACTTTACCATGCCAGTGACACAAATGAGTGACGTTCATTATGATCTTGTATACCAAAAAGGTTCCGCATCGTACATCTCCTTAAATTGTTAATCCTGCAAAATACTATACTTTAAAATAATGAGTTTAAATTTATTAACGGATCTTTTGATTGTTTTCCTACTGTACGTTTCCTACGAGTATAACCAACCCTCTAGAATATTTAATAACATATCTACCATGTATACCACCTAATGATAGTCTGGTTCTGGCTAATATCTTTTGCAAAAGCATTTTGCCTTGACATCAATGAATTAGCATGTCTAGTCTAAAGAATGTCTGATTATTATATGCATAAAATGTAATCAAAACTAGATTGATTGAAGACCAATTTATAAGCGCATACAATATATTCTTATGTTGCACATGCATGCAACGAATATTTAAATTTATGAAATATATATTTTCGAAATTTAAATACTATTAAAATAGATCCCTCGATCACCTCGATGTCTAGCGTAGCAGTTGCGCTTACGACAGCTAGACTAAGCTGTGAGGCGATTAATTTGCAAATAAAAGTGGTATTGAATGCATATTATATACCTATGCTAACAAAAAGTTATTTCGTTTTATCCATCTTTCGCAAAGACCAAAATCTATAACACTCCTTGTCTATGGCAATTTATTTAATAATGACATCTGACAATCAGACGACGCGCAGACGTCACGCGGCATTTTTTCAAACAAATCAAATTTGAAATTGGAAAATCTGACGGTACTTCGGTAGGGACAAGTGACCGTACTAAGTGATTTTGGTATGGCCGGTTTGAATAACAAATCTTTCCGTAGATTTGCTTTCCTAGAATTATTAAGGTTAGGTTTACATTACTTCTACTTCTCTAGTACCTAATCCCTCAAATCTACTGACCGTTTAATTACTAAAACCGGCCGTTAGTAGTAGGTTGTTCAGTTACAAAGTAGATTTAATAGAAAAACAGTTAAAAACGGTTCGAATCCTGCCCGCGGTCGTATTTTTCCTTCACTATAATAACTTAGAAAAACAGTGTTCCAAGGCGCCTGGACCCTCACGTTATTAGTGAATAATCCTTTTATTCGTGTAAATAGTTACTTTTGTAGTTTTTCTGTGTGTTGTAAGTTATGTGTGTAGTGTTTTTACGGGAACTCTTACTTAATTAGGGTGATTATTTTCGACAACATGCAGTACCAGATGTAAGTAATTCATTTTTTTTGCATAACAAATATTGATTTTACATTTTCTTTTAAAGGTATGAATTTTTTTTTTAGAACTGGAATAATTTAACCCTCCATTTCAACGGTGAGCACCATTGAACGGCGCATAAGCATTCTGGTGCTTCTTTAGCGGTAAGTGGATATTTAATAGTAAACAGTGACATACATACATACCATCACGCCTGTATTCCCCGAAGGGTTAGGCAGAGGTGTACTTAATGTACACCCACAGTTCGCCGGTATGTTTGGGTCCCACGTAATAGGGGGCGAGCCTATTGCCATTCACCGGGCACAAATCCAGACTCCGAGCTGCTACTGAGAATTTCATAGAAAAACTCAATAACACTTTGCTCGACCTGGGGATCGAACCCAAGACCTCTAGCGTAGCAGTCGCGATGGGGACCACTATACCAACGAGGCAGTTAAACAGTGACTTATTTATAAAATACTTTTTCAACATTAAAAAAAATTACACATTAGGTATATGATTGTTTTTCAAACGTGGAATTCCTCAACGCACAGTGTTGCGCTCATTCTATAAGTGGACAAAGTACTGAGTAGGTAGGACGGCGTGAGAAAGTAGTTTCACGGTCGATTACGCGAACGATATAACCGACCCGCCCACTGTGCAGTTACTCTTGCGCATAAACAGCCACAATTAGTTCGTTCACATTTCTGATTGTAATTGGAGAGAGTGTTTGAACAAATTATTCTTTTAATATCATAACATTGTGCAAATATGTTTGTAATTTGTTAATCTGTAATAAATTATAAAATTTACATAAAACATATAAACTTTACAACATGCAACTCGTACCTAGTATTTTTAATTAGTATGATTAAGTTTCCTCTAATAAATAACAAAACATCAAGACTTAGCAATATATCAAAAATAAAGTTACACAAGTAATACTATATCTGCTATGATAAAAATAAACAATATAAAATACAATGAATTAATTAAAAATATACGATTAAAAGAATTACAGTAAATATACATAGTTTTCAAACAATAATGAAACGTGACCTCACATAAATTATTGCACTTATTAATTTGTATTTGTATATAAAAAAAAAAAAATACGGTTCGACTGACATACTGGTTGAGTAAACATTTGTACAACATTTACACTTATTTTGAAATAAAACTACTTTTTACGGATTTTATCGCTTTATATTATTATATTATTTTATTGCCGACGATCCTTTACAGCATCCATGGTCACGGGTGGACTGAGGTATGGTCGTCCTTATGTCAATATTACCAATAGCTACCCTAATTATTTGTTAAATAATATAACGCGATAAAATCCGTAAAAAGTAGTTTTATTTTAATGTCCAATATTCGCGTAAGTGTTAGAAACCAGTATACAGTTATTTTGTTCAGTATATTATACAAATAATGATATAAACACTGAACGAAATATATTACGTTCATTTTCAGATATACATTAATCAGCCGTTATTCTCATGCGCATCCCATTAAAAATCAAATCACATTATATCGAGACCACACAAAACTGTATTGCCAGACTTATTTATCAGATCACTGGGCACTAACAAAATAAATAAAGGTTCATTGTGACCACAAACGGCTTAATTCGTCAACACTGGGACAATTGTATGTATTTACTTTTGTCCACATTTTTCGCTAGTTGAACACCGTGCGAAAAGCTTTTCAGTATTGTGGAATGGTATATCGATTTTAAAGTTGAACGGAGTTATCAGCTCAGTAATTTGACTAGGAAAACACCGTGAGGAAACCTGCATGCCTGAGAGATTTTCTTGACGTTGCGTGTGATCTCTGCCAATCCGTTCTAAGCCAGCCGTAGTGTAGAATAAGACAGACAGAATGTACATAGTGTCTATACACCATAGACATTCTGAATCAGTTTATATAGCCTATGTCGAAGGTTGTAGAGACTTACAATTTGGGAGGTTATTGTCTTGATAGGTAGAGCTGTACCTACTAAAAGTTTTTTTTTTAAAATTCAACGTAACAAAGATGACGTAGTCTTTGTTATTTCTATTTTTTTTAAAAGCTTTCTAGCAATGTGGATCGCATATTACTAGTATTATTGTCAACCCCTCGCGCTAAGCTAAATGCTTGTGTTACGAGTGGGTTCACGTCGGTAGTGCAATGGCTGGGTTTCGAACCGCTCGCGCTATATAGATTAAAAAATTTAGTGCAAAAAGAAAAAAATAGCCTATAAATAATTGTCTACAGGGTCACGTCTAACTTTGTACCAAAATTTATCTAAATCGGTTCAGCGGTTTAAGTGTGAAAAGGTAACAGACAGACCGATAGAGTTACTTTCCCATTGATAATGTATTTGTATATGTAGACGTATGGATAATTAGAATTGATCATTACGTACATTTTTTGGGTGCAGTAAATCCGCGGGTTACAGCTAGTGAAAATATTAAATGTTAATGCTATCGATTCGTATGATGTTTTATTTTAGATGTATTTCCTCAATTTTGTAATGTTTTAGTATTTCCGTGTTGTTTAGACAGCGATAAAAGCCCATTATGTTGCTACTGATCTTCCGTCGAAAGTTGGTACTAATTAAGGAAGTCGGTGATTATAATTCGGCGCTTTTTCTTAATTGAAATAAGCGATAAAACTGGCCAAAGCGCCACCTATTAACTGGAAAGCACTTTGATCGGTATTTTTTTTATGGCAAACAAGCATACGGCCCGCCTGATGGTTTTTTAACTGTTACCGTAACCCATAAACGCTTGCAACACCAGGGGTATTTGTGTGTTGCCCTGTAAAGAAACAGGGAGGGGAAGGATAAGGAAGGGGACTGAGTGAGGAATTGGGCCTACGGCGCTCCACACTCACCGTCCGAAATTTTAAATTAAATTTTAACATTTTTAAAATAAAATTAAATAAATTCTTAAAGGAAAAATGCTACTACAACCTACAAGAGTTTTCCGAGGACAAAACGAAATAAAAATAAAATAATGACTTTGTCCAATTTAAATTATAATTTTATTAATTATAATTATTATTTTAAGTATTAGATTAGATTAAGAAATTAAGATATTAAGAATTTAATTTTTAAGAATTTTCTTTAGTAACAAATTGCAGCGCCCTTAAAGGGTTTCATATTGATACTGATGTGTATTTGGTAACAAACTATCTACTAAGAAAGCAATAAAGATTTGAATTTTAATATGAATTTGAAACGCAACTGTATGCATACTGCTACTTCACGTCGATATTCTGTGGGAGGGTAGTACCTACTTCCCAGGTTGTGCCGACCCATTCATCCTGGCACGTAGATGGCACGCATGCGAGACTCTACTTATTTGTTTGTTTACTTTGTTATGTTATCTACTTAATAATAATACTTACTTAATACGAACTTAATACGAATTTTCTAAAACATACCATACCATTACGCCTGTATTCCCTAAAAGATATTAAATAACATAGGTACCATCACGTTTGTATCCCGATAAGGTTAGGCAGTGGAGTACGAAAGTACACCGACAATTCAAAGTGAATAATAGTACCGGTTACATTAAGATAGGCATAGACATGTACTTCACAATACGACATGTTATTATAATGAGTCACCGTGTGAACTGGGTCTTCGCGATTCCCATACAGTGACCAAGCTGTAAGCTAGAGGGAGACATTTCTCCAATGGAATCATCATCATCATCAACCCATTACATTGTCCCACTGCTAGGCACGGGTCTCCTTTCAGTACGAAAGGGATTACGCTATATTCCGCCACGCTAGCCTACTGCGGTTTACGGACTTATCTTCGAAAAGACAGACAGTGCGCGCCTTGGATTCGAACTCGAGACATATAATTTGGCAGTCTAATGGTCATATCACAAGGCTTATAATGCACTGCAATGGGATATTTATTATGAACTAATAATTTAATTTATATAAAATAAATTAATTTTAACAAGTATACGACTGGCGAGTACGGATGGTCGATGGAACGAAATTGCTGACGTTCTTAAAAAGATAAGGTTACAAGCACACTTAAACGAGGATCGTGCATGAGGATTGATGAATGTAGCAAGTGGAAATTTATAGTCTCAGTCTACCCCTATGGGAGACAGGCGTGACAATGACCTATGTATATTTATTATACCATACCATCACGCCTGTAATCCCCGAAGGGAAAGGCAGAGGAGTAATAATGGACACATGTTTAGGTCCCATGCCGTCACATGTTCTAATATATAACTAATATCCTTTCGTGATGTCTTTGAGTTCGCTTTGTCTTCAGTTAATTACCCATATAGCAAGAGTATGAGGGGCCCCGCGAATCCTAAAGCAGCCACCTCCGTTGTTAAACTTTTTAAGACACTAAACAGTCATCAATGTGGACTATTCCATGTCAAATTAACGTATTGAGTATTGAAACTGATTTTTTTTACTATTTTGTACTTGAGTATCTATAATAGATCAATAGAATATGCTTGCTTAATCCAGCACTGTTTGTCCTGTAATTTTCACCGATAAATATAGCTACCCTACAACTAAAATAGGCGGGCGAGCAGTCTGTCTGTCCGTCACAAATAGTCCAATTGAGTGTCCTTTGTGACAAACAATTTGGTAACCCACACTATTATTTCTTTAGAAAATTTTGGTGACACGAAATCACACATAGTATTTCATATGCAACAAAAGCCGTGTCTACAATTCTATTAAATTGGTAATTTTGTGTGTGTAATAAGCTTATTATGTCTCATTTTCTATACAGTTTCCACAAACGTATTCGGTATTTAAGGCTAATTTCATAGCATAGTATGGAGAAACAAAGATTATGTCATCCATATATATCCGCAAGACTAGATACCTGAGTACACAGTTTTATTTTAAACTTACTAGCATTGTGTGTCGCACATTACTAGTAATCTTGTTAATCATTGACAATTAATCCTTTTTTTTAACGAAAAAGTTTACTTGCAATGTAGGTCGCACATTACTTACTAGTGTTCTGTTAACCCCTCGTGCGTAAGCTAAATGCTTGTGTTACGAGTAGGTTCACGTCGGTAGTGCAATGGGTGGGTTTTGAACCGGCAACCAAATGATCGCATTTCCGACGCCCTAGCCATTAGGCTGCCGCCGCTTCAAAACGTTTAAGACTTCATACAGGCGTGGTGGTGGGTGATTTTTAATATCTCAGCTGTGTTCGGTTGTGACCATCTTGCCCCGCTTTTCCACTGACGACAAAACATGTTGCAAACATATAGTGAGTGGGATAGGTAGCTGTTTGCAACATACTCAATATATTTATTGCACTCCACAATGTTAACAGGTGTTAAACAGTAATTTAGGAGGTATCAATCATGGACCCTGTCGGGCACGGCAATTTAGGAGAGAGGAGGCAGGCATTCTATTTTTATATTTGTTATGCCTACTACTTTTTTTAGTTTTTTTTTATTTTATTTATGTTCTTAATGTTTTGTCGTCAGTGGAAACGCGGGATAAGACAACGGCATTGTCAAATATTCTGCTGCTAAGTAATAATGTAATAACAGGTGTTCTGATTTGTAGGGTAATACAGTCATTGAAATTATTGACCATATGAGACTTAACAACTTAGGTTTCAAAGATAGTGTTGTTGGCGTCGATATGCTGTGGCAGTCGCTTTCTCTTCTTATTACAATATAAGATAATATAATTATAATTTTGAAGAAGTAGTACCTGCTGGTATGTCACCATGCCACCATGAATCGGTCCGCATGACCGGGAAAGTATCGTGCCTAGATATCGACGTCAAGTAGCAGTATGCATACTGTTCCGTTTCGTACGGCGAGTGTGGAGCGCTGGAGCCCCAAACTGTCCCTCAGTCCCCTTCTTTCTCGTTTTCTCCTTCCCTTTTCTTTACCTTTAATATGCTCGATAACGCATCTGCAACTCCTTTGCATTTGCACATGTCCATGGGCGGCGATGACTACTTACCTTTATGTAGCTCGCCTGCTCGTCTAGTCTAGTCGTCCCAAGCGCGACTGCTACGCAAAAGGTCCTGGGTTCGATTCCCAGGTCGAGCAAAGTGTTATTGGGTTTTTCTATGAAATTCCCAGTAGCAGCTCGAATTCTGGCAGTCTGGATTTGTGCCCGGTTAATGGCAATAGGCTCGCCCCCTATTACATGGGACCTAAACATACTGGCGAAATGGGGGTGTACATTAGTACACCTCTGCCTAACTCTTCGGGGAATACAGGCGTGATTTTATGTATGTTATGTAAGTTTGTTCAATGGTTATGAAGTAAGTAAGTGTCCAAGTTCGAGACGCGCGTCTTCGCGTCCCAGCGTCCGAGATGCACGGCGTCATAACAGTAAATCTCGGTCGTGCGCCTGCGCTCGCCTCTAGCATACTAATGCAGATTTGGATGCGTGGTCGCACTGTTATGACGATACGTCTTGTAGTTCGATCAACATAGTAAACATAGGTACTTGGTAATGGCGAATGTCACTTATCCTATGGCCAAGGGAAGACAAGTGCGGTTTTTACCCGACTTCGAAAAAGGAAGGGTAATCAGGATGTCAAACTGCAGCTCAAAAACTACTGATCGGATATTGACAAATGAGGTGAGGATAAGATGGTTGTAGGCCATAAATATTTAAAAAAAAAACAATACAGATCATAAAACATAAAAAAAATGAAAACCCAAGTCTTACTGGTCATAGGATAATTCGCTTGTTTAATACCTACTTTTCAGTTGCTTTTTCGTTGTTGGGTTTTAATTTAAATTTTTTAATCCAATATACCCTGTCGCCTCCCCAGGTTGCAGACGATCTATGAGGATTTTCAAAAAGGATAGGTACTTAGGTACCTATTCCTAAAGATGGCTTTAAGAACGGGTACTTTTTTTTTTTTGCCCAAATTTCCTAGGCATAAACACATCGCTAGGTGTGTCTAATAAAGAGGTATAATGCTCAGCTTTTCTGCCAACAGGAAAAATCAGACGCTTGTTAAAGATTTGCTAGGCGGCCTCTCTAGGCGTTTGGTGTGAAAACCACTTTTTTATTACATTATAATATATTTTTTTTATTACATAATTCCCTGAAGGCAGAGGTGTACAAATATAAAGTCACAGAGTCACAATTATCCGTATGTTTAGGTCCCGTGTAATTGGGGGCGAGCCTATTGTCATTAACCGGCTCAAATTCGAATTAGAATTGCTAGTGATAATTTCATAGAAAACCCTAAAACTACTCGAGCTAGGAATCGCACCCAGACCTCTAGTAAAATCGCGGAAAAATGACACAAATTCGAACTACGAATTCCTACTAATTTCATAGAGAAACTCTAACTGTCTTATTAACAAATATATTATACCTAACGTCTAAGGAGCCCTTTAGAATTAGAATGTTTTGTCTTGTTTTGAAAACTTATTTCATATTTGGTCTTCTTTTGAAGACAAAATATTTAACCACCTATTAGGAAACTTGTAGGATGTTTTCTGTAATACGACGATAAAACTCGAGCTGAGATTCGAATTCTTGTATTCAGCAGCTGCAACATGCTACACTAGTCTAATGAATGAGGTAGTTAATTCAGAGAGCCATTCCTATGTGGAGATAGAGAGGTGTATTTCCCATAACCAAACCTTTAATCGTTCCTTTACAATGAAAACTCACCAAGATCTAGACAACAGTAGGACATACGAGTGTGTATTAATAAAAAATATTGCGGAAAGTTTATAAAATACGTGGGGTTGCGAAACTACCATAAATATGGTCTTGCAGCTTACATGGTTAAGACAAGCACCCGTCTTGTTTGTATATTATATAAATGATAAGCGTGATGATAGTCTATTGATAACGCTATTTGACTGCTAAGTCTCAATTCGAATCCAAGGCACGCTTCCGTGGGTGGTACTTCTCCTTTTCTTCTCTTTTTCCATAACAGTAGGCAGCAGTTCGGTATTGATAAAAAAAAGTTTCGATAAGGACATACTTAGCCCAAAAAAATTGGCCATTAGCCCATCAATGCGGTAGAATTATGTCTTGACCAACTACCTCATCAATTATTTGGTAAATTTACGCTAAACAGGATTGCACTATTTAAAAAAAATAAAAATACAGGACTACAATTTTAAAGGTTTACATTACATCAAATAATGTTTGTGATGCAAACGGCCTTCGATGGTAAACGTGGTAACTTCAACATAACAATGAAAGGCAGAAAGCATACTTGGTACAAAAGGTGTTACATAAAAATTTGGATATATATTTTTTATAGCCTATATCTAGTATAAACTGTTCAGGAAATACAGGTGTCGTGGTATGTTATTTGTATCTAGTAGGACATTCCAAGTTCGTAGTCTTTTATTTCCTACGTTCGATTTTAGAATAATTCTTATTCTAAAGTGATGCTATTGCTAAGTATTACAGCAAGTAGAACCTTTAGTAGTCTATGACTATTAGACTACTAAAGGATCGTCGTACTATTACTTATAGTAGTATAGAGCAGAACCTACGAAGAGTCACATAGAGAAAAATTAAAAAAACACACTTAGGGTAGGGAATCGAACCTTCACGCTCATCAACCTGCAACAAGAACAACGGGAGACGATAATGACTCATTACATAAATAATGAACCTTCTTTGTATATTCCTACCTTGTGACATAAATACTTAGTGCATTGATGCGCCTGAGCACGATGTGTGCATCGCGTTGTTGCGTCACATCATGTTCAAATAGTTTTCCTATAATATTTACAAACGGGTATTTATGTTTACTGACTGACTTATTAGTCTAGTGGTCCTAAGCGCGAATGAAAAAAAAACAACAAATCAAATCAATATATACTGTAGATACAAATTATAATCTGGAATGTGTAGAACCAAAAAATAAATGAATTGGGTGGAAAACTTCCAACGATCAGAACAAGGTGCATGTACATTTGAGCATTTTCACGAGCGTTCTCTAGAATGATCAACGATGTGCTTTTCGATTGGATATTCAAAGTCTATCAGCACCCTTAATTAATCAAATCAAAACAATTGTCATAACATTTTTTTTTTATCACTGATAGGCTTACGCTTGACCACAACTTGCCTGATGTTAAGCATCGAAGTGGTCTACGATGGAGCGCGCTTGCCTAGAAGGTACCTATTCACTCTCGTTTTGAAGACACCCAAATTGTAGGTCTCAGGGAACAAAGATTCCGGTAACGAGTCTTTGTTCTTAACATAAAATAAAATACCATCACGCTAGTATTCTCCGAAGGGTTAGGCAGAGCTGTACTAATGTACAGCACACTTCGCCGGTATGTTTGGATCCAATGTAATAGAGGGCGATCATTAACCGAGCACAATTCCAAACTCCGAGCTGCTTCTGAGAAATTCATAGAAACCCAATAACATTTTGCTCGACCTGGGGATCGAACCCAGGACCTCTCGCGTAGCAGTCGCGCTTAGGACCACTTAGGACCGAATGAGACAGACAAAACAACTTTCTTAATCTAATAATACTTAACGTTTAAAGATAACGTTAAGTATACATTCAAATCTAATGAAATTATTTCAAAGTTTATATTATTATAATTACTTCCAAAATTAGACAAAACCAAATAGACTAAAAAAAGTACTTGGCGCCATAGCTGTGAAGTTACAAAACGTCCAGTATAACTTGACACGTGACGTACTAGGGAACTAAATTTAAAATGATTGAATTTGAAATTTGTCTTCGCAAACAGCGCTGCCATAAGGTGTCAAGATATGCTGGCTATTTTGAATGGAGTTATTTCACAGACAAACGCAGGCATGTTCCTATTCCTGGGCTATTTTTGTTCTAAGGATGACTCTTAACGTATAAATAGCTTCAAGTGATCGCTTAAATGTTTCTGATTGTTGTACAAGCGGTTGTTAGGATTTAGTTATGATACAGATATAAAAAAAACTTATAAATATAATATAATTAAATTTTCATTAAATGTGTTGCTACAAACAATTTAACCTACTACAAAATGGAGTAATTCCTAATTTAAAAAAATATTTATCATCATAAAATACTAAAAAGATTTTATTTTGAAACGAGATCAACAAAAAGTTACATTAATATTTGAAGCAGTGGCTTTATAAACGTTTAGTTCCTCTATTCGATACAAGATGGCGCCACATACACCGTTGTTGAATAACCGTTCATTTGTCAGATTATCGCGTGGATTACCGAGTTCTGGATGTTGTTATTCATAGGCTTTGTATTACAACAATAATTCATTTGTCTCGAGATCTGAGTGTTGCATAATATTATGACTAGGATTCGCTTGGGTATAAACGTATTGTTTGTAGAAGTTTCCTAGTAGAAAGAGATATTTTAGGACGAATTTCTTAGATAATCCCTTCCTTATTGAAGTTTATTTTCTATGAATTCTGAGTATTATCACGTTGACCTGGTTGGTTTGGCTTGTTCAGATATTTCTAAAGCTGAATGATTGGATTTATTAGTACAATACTATTAGTTTGTTTGCGTGTAACTATTTCCTGCATTAGGCATACCTATCGTATTGAATGGAAATGTTATTTGTGTGTTGAAAATTTTGCAACGGATTTCTACGATCCTGAATGTGCAAAATTGGTCTGGATTTCGGTCTTAGTTAAAGCCTTTAGACCACCATGATATTTGACTTCAGAATATTTGTACCAAATAGGTTCTAAACTCTTTTTTCTCAGCTGTTTATAACTTAGAATTGTTATATTCTATCTTCTTTCATCCTATCAGATGTTTCTTATACTTTCTGATTTAGAGAATTCAGATCTAAGCACCTCAGCATTAAGTTGATATTGGATCACAACAAATTTATTCATCATCAACCCATTACATCGTCCCACTGCTGGGTACGAATCTCCTCTCAGAACTAGAAAGATTGGGCCATAGTCCACCTTGCTAGCCTATTTACGGTGGGTTAATAGACAAAATTATTAAGTTGTTGTTATTATTATCTTATTTGAAGTCTCCCTAAACTATAAATGGAGTGTCTTCCTTACAAGATAAAATTGTATCTGATATTATGACTATCTGCATAGTTTTTAAATGTAGGGTGAAAAATTATGGTTTTTTGTCGAAAGGAATCCGTTATTTCCCGTCATCTATTCCAGGGATCACTGAAGTTTATCCTCACCTTAACACATCCTGCCTCATTCATTAGTCTAGTGGTCCTTACCGCGACTGCTACGCCAGAGGGTTTAAGTTCGACTACCAAGTCGGGCAAAGACTTTTTGGGTTTTTTTATGAAATTCTCAGCAGCAGCTCGAAGATCGGATTTGTATCCGGTTATTGACAATAGACTAGTCCCTATTACAAAGGACCTATACATACCGGCGAAATGTGGATGTACACATCTACCTTACCTTCAGGGAATAAAGGCGTGATGGTATGTGTGTTTTAACAAAGTTTGTTTTGTTTGTTGTGTTTAAGCCAAAAATACGGAACGTCCTGAAAGTAAGTAGTTCTTGATTCCTAAAATTCTGTTAAAGTTACTAAGCGTGTTTGTACGGGTTCAATGATCGTATAAAACTCTGATTTAACTGTTGATAGTGTCACGTTAGTAGTGATTTACTTACGTTCTAACCTTGCTTTCGTTTTTAGCAGGATTCCATTGAACTTGAAATTTTCCTTGAAACTTTAAGGAAAATTACATGGTGTGCCCTTAAATACCATAAGCGGTAGGCACAAGGGACATCGTATTCCTACCACTGCCAGTAAAACTTTATCTAGAAGACAAGCTCTGGCATCAGTGTGAAAACCATCTAAAATTGTTGATTATTTAATGTGAGTTTAAAATAATTGTACTCATATTCTTATTACTATGCCTAGTTTCATAAATAGCGATCAAAATTGTATGCAAAAGTTCCCTATGTCCGCTTAATAATCTTTATTGATCAATTTTTTTTGGTGTAAATGATTTTATAGTATATAGTTTATGGTTTTCGCAAATGCTGATAAAATCTAGGCATATATATATATATATAGCATTTGCGAAAACCATAGTATTATGTTATTTGTAAACTATATTTAGCTTTAAACCTTTCTTAGTCAATGTTTTTGGTGTTAAACGATTTTATGTAATAGCATAGATTTTATCAGCATTTTCTAAAACCATATTATTCTGTTATTTCTAACCTATGTATATTTAGATCTAGTAATACTTTATCTTATCATATCATCCGATGGACGTCCATTGCTGAACAAAGGTTCACTCATAGATTTTGATACAGACCGGTTATATGGTTCTCAATCTCGTTTTTAATCAAGTTCAAGTTCAAATGATCAATATCTACTTAAGTAGGTTGGGTTTTTTTTAATGTTTAACGTAATTTAGTTAATTGCTGTAGGTTTTTGGTATACTTATAGATATAACGGAGGTACCTAGATAATATTGACTGTTATATTACCTCTTTTTATTTTAAAACATACTTAACTATTATAAACATACCATCACGCCTGTATTCCCCGAAGGGTTAGGCAGAGATGTACTTAATGTACACGGTGTGCACCTACAGTAGGTCCCATAAAAGAAGGGCCGGACGGGAAGACTATTGCCATTCATTGGGCCAATATCCAAACTCCGAGCTGCAACTGACAATTTCATAGAAAAGCCCAATAACACTCCTTGACCTGGGAATCGAACCCAGGACCTCTGGCCAGTCGCGTTTAGGACCACTAGACTAATGAGGCAACTTAACTATTATTTTCATGTAAACTAATTATGCCTATATATATATATATATATATATATATATATATATATATATAAATATATATATATAAATATATATAAAAAATTATATATATATATATAAAAAAAAAATATATATATATATATATTTTTTTTAAATGATTAGGTATTAACTTAAAAGCTTTATTCAATAACATCTCAGTTGACACCAATGATCAAAAACAATAACATGTTTATTATCCCAAAAATCAGAGGAGGTCCATATTGTTGGCATCAGAAAAAAAATGGCGGTGACCCGTGATTGGTCGCAGCGGTGTCGCCCCCCGCGGACCGTGGGAGCGCGACCACGTGCCGCGACCACCGCGGACCTGCGCCCGCGCAGCAAGTAGCGACACGTTCGCCAATCTGCTCCATATTGATGCTAACAGGGCTGAGACACTGAGAAAATGTTATTGAGACTTTAGAGTTTCAGAGGAGTTAAAAATAGATAGGTATATTTTTATTAGGTTCATATCTAATTATATTTTTAGAGCTTGTGAGATTTTTGGGGTTAAAGATTAGAGTAGGTTATGGAGTGAATAATGAGGAAGCAAAGGAGATAACCTAGGCCTGATAAATCGAGAAATATGATAAAGTAGGCCAGTATCTACCTGGATTAAAAGCCTGTGATGATGATCGGCAAGGTCTCCCTAAGACTGAAACAAGTTATTGTATTTTTGTTACAAAGTGTACATTAAAAAGAACCTTTTTGTAACTTGTCTATGGTAAATGGAGTTTAGGTATAATAAATAGGCCGTCGCTGGCGTCTCGCAGGTCTCGCACCACTGAGACGCCATCGCGTCGCAATCTTTGCACTGCAACTGAATAATAAACGCACATCTCAGAGGTTTCAGCACCATGCACATAGTTCGAATTATTTGAGTTCAATATTACAGGCACGGATTTATGTCCTCTATAAGGCACATAAGGATTTTGATGTGTCAATGGCCAATCCATCTATCAATAAACTGACCACGGTCCAACCATTCATATCGATTAACGACGAAATGTGAGTAAGTTAAGCATGGAAAATTTTATTAATGACATTTTTGCCAGCTAAAACAAAAGGTGGATGGAACAGGAACAGGAGGTGAATGGTTTGAGGGCTGTCTATAACGTAAAAATGCCGTTTTCAAAGTAGGTATTTCGTAGTAAGAAGTCTATCTTGAATAAAACGATTTTTCACTTTGACTTTGAATATAAAATCTTCTTTAAAAACTACAGTAGGTAGTTATATTTGGTTAGTAAAATGTTTACACAAATCGCGAAGATTTTCGATCTGAGTAGGTATTATTTATTATTCGTAGATAAATTACAAATTATAGCTTATTTAATGATGTCATACCTAGTTAGTTTAGCAATAATATATGAGCATTGGACTGCCAAGTCAGTTTCAATCCAAGGCACGCACCTCTGACATTTCATAATCATGTGCGTTTAAGCATTAATTATCACTCGCTTAAAACGCTGAAGGAAAACATCGTGAACCTATTTGAGAGATTTTT
Organism: Subacronicta megacephala; assembly: GCA_958496365.1. Lineage (NCBI taxonomy): Eukaryota > Metazoa > Arthropoda > Insecta > Lepidoptera > Noctuidae > Subacronicta > Subacronicta megacephala. The sequence continues at coordinate 4,120,283 of OY292533.1, forward strand.
TCCACGGTATGTGAAGTCCGCCAACCCGCAGCTGGCTAACTTGACTTTTTTTCTTTTTGGACGGGGTATGAAATGTTTCATGCACTACCCACCGCTCCGGGGAGAGCAATGGGGTGTGTCGGACCCCGCTCTGAAAAGAGCGATCTACCGACTAAAACCAACTTTGGCGTTTCGCGTTACCACTTTAGTGCCGGGGCTACGGGAGTGCTGTCTGTGACATTCGTTCGCAGACCGGGCAGTGGCGTCCCTACGCGTAATGGGCAAGAGACGTAGACGTTCTCCCTCCCCTTCTTACCGTTGGCCATTCTGTGCTAACCTTTCGCCTCCTCTCGTACCTACGTCGGGGCCACGGGAACTGTGCATTCGTCCGCGGCCCCCAACTGGTGATGGCCCGCCTCTGCGGGCCCCGCCGTGTACGGGGGAGTCAGAACTCCCCGTCCATCCTAGAGGGGCGCGCGTGGAACACTACGCGCCGCCGCCTCGGGTCCTGTCCCGAACGTGGAACGAGGGGGGCTGGTGGACATCCCCACGGCCACCGCCCCCGGACCCGTTTACGGAGGCTGGAAGAGGGCGTTGTCTGCCCTCCTCCGACGTCCCCCGGTGCGCCTGCTGCGGGTTGGGATGGTACTCAAACTTTCCCTCCCCCTTTCCGCAGCTTTCCGAAACTGTCATTTCGCAGAAGGATATCACTGCGTCCCAAGACTCTTCGCTGCCGACCATAGAACGAACGACGGCTGGTAGCGACAGGTCGTCTCCCACCTCAGCGACGAGGGCACGGCGCACAGTGGGTCGAAACTATGATTTCAGTGACATAGGGATCAACTTTGGTTTTTAACTTTTTTGTTTATGCGGATGGATAGAGCTCATTAACCTCAATAACAATTGTTCTGGCGGTTTTTCTCAAACTTAATACTTTCGGTAGAAAAACGTGTTTTGTTATTTTTTTGTATGGAGCGGATCAAATTAAATTAAATTCCTGCTAAGTAGCGTGTGATCCCGCTTTGAAACTTTATTTTTCTTATACCTTGTGTAGTATACTATCATTTGATGCTATGAACATTTGCATAAAGTTGCAACTCTGCCAAATAAATGGATCGAAAAAAATGAAAAACATACATATAATAAAAAGCTTCATTTTTTATTTTCGGAAGTTCTTTTAAGTTAAATTTGATATGGAATAATAAGTAGAAGCACGTTATATTACACATAAGACTTATCAACTACCAACAATACATTTAAAGTGTTTGTTTAAAAATGTGGATCTATGAATTACAGTTTGTTTTGACGAGGGTCAGTCATTTTCCCAAACAATTGTTCCATCACATTGTTGAAGCCTTATAGGAACTAGACTGGCCATGAAAATAGTCGAATCGTCAAAATCCGTTTCAGTCTTTTGTTTGTAATTACTTTGACCTGAGGCTCCATCAAATCCCCATTTGCTTATGGGCAGTAACTCTGTTACCGAGTCCAAATCCAAAGCAATGACATCTAAAAACCTAGATACCGTCAAGTTGAGTAAAGCTTGCAGTTTAATAGCAGCTTCTTCTTCGGTTATAATTATATCTTCTTTCTCTGGATAACATTTTGACTTAGCTTGTTTAATTTTATAATAAGAAGGATATAAATCGGACCCATTTTCACTTGCTGCTTCTCTTAGGCTTATGTACTGCCACTTACTTAATTTAAGTGAAACTAATAAAGACAGTGCCTTATCGGGCGAAAATGTATTACTTTTCGCTTTACTCGTGCTTAAACACTCCTTAACTTTTTCTAGATCTTCGGGGTGATTTATCAAATGGTCCATAATATTACCTACATCCTCATTTCCAGATTTTCTTAAACTAGCAATCGTAGTAGCTCTCAATTCATCCGGGGATAACGAAATCGATTGGCACCTTTGTTCAACACGTCTTCGTTTTTGCCGGGAGCTCAATTCTTCGAAAGGTTTTCGAGATGTAAATGTAGATGTCGAAGCTTCTGTAGTCGATGGTGGTAGATTTTCAACATCTTCAGTATCACCAATTTCGAGCCTTTCTGTCCGTTCAGTGTTTAGAGTTTCAGGTATCATTCCTTAGGGCCAGTTAATTGCACGTTCTAACCAATCACTATTTTTTCTTATAAACTGTGCTAACGTGCGACTACTTCGTTCCCATCTTGCACTTATATTTGAACAAAAGCGCGTACAGAATTTTTGGAGCTCAACACTTCTCTTCGGTCACGTTTATTTTATGTTGTAGGAATTGAAAGAGTTTTTTTGCTATCTGACAGGGACTTCAGCTGCTCTCTTAAAATCATAAATAAATCTAAATTGTTAACTAAACTCTCCATTATAACGAAAAGGGAGGATCACAATCAACTAGTTAGTAAATAATAAATATGGTCATTTTATACTTCCAGTAACAATGTTTAATATTTTTTCTAGTACTCTCATTAACTAATTATCCTCATTATTACAGTAATGGCTTAAAGTGAAATAAACATTGTTTTGATAAGGTAAAAGTTAATCTAATTACAGTCATTATAGTACATTAAACACACAAATAGAAATTCGTAGAAAATTATTCCCTTTTTTAAATACTGGGTACAATATTTAGTAAATTTAACCTAATTAGGGACATTTAAATGTATCGCTGTTGGTTGTTAAGTAATTATATGTAATATTAGGTACTTCTACTTATTATTCCATATCAAATTTAACTTAAAAGAACTTCCGAAAAAAAAATGAAGCTTTTTATTATATGTATTTTTTCATTTTTTTCGATCCATTTATTTGGCAGAGTTGCAACTTTATGCACATGTTCATAGCATCAAATGATAGTATACTACACAAGGTATGAGAAAAATAAAGTTTCAAAGCGGGATCACACGCTACTTAGCAGGAATTTAATTTAATTTGATCCTCTCCATACAAAAAAATAACAAAACACGTTTTTCTACCGAAAGTATTAAGTTTGAGAAAAACCGCCAGAACAATTGTTATTAAAGTTAATGAGCTCTATCCATCCGCACAAACAAAAAAGTTAAAAACCAAAGTTGATCCCTATGTCACTGAAATCATAGTTTCGACCCACTGTGCGGCGCGGCTCGTCCAAGCTGCACTCTCTATGAGCGTGTGCAGCGCCGTGTCCTCCCGACAATGGACGCAGTGATGGTACCGGGCGTCCGGCTCCCTGTTCTGTGCTAACCTAACTCTAGCGTAACCTCTCCCACTATGAGATGAGACCCGTGCCCAGTAGTGTGACAGTAATGGCTTGATAAAAATCACTAATTAATTACCTCCGTATTTTTTTTAATTCACGTTACCTTATTCACAGCCTATGCTTGAATGACATTACACCTGATTTGGGCCGAAATTCAGTTGTTTTCTTTTTCGAAATTGTTCGTCTATAAAACATTCTAGGTACATGGCAGTCGAAATTGTGACATAAACAATAACTGTTTCACCATGGATTATAAAAACTTTTGCTTAAAAAAGGATTCATTCAAAATTATCAATTTACATTAAAATCTACGAACAATTTTGGAAAAACTAACAAAAATTTTAATTTATTGCCGAAGGCTGAATATTTAGTCTTATGTATATGTAATGTAATAATATATTTTTTATAATAATCTTTTTAAAACAAATATTTTTATGATCAAATTAAGTGTTTTTTTTTGTAATATAATACCTATAGGTATAGTTTTTGACATTTTAATGTGTCTAGACCAGGCCAGATAATATATTTAATTAAATTAACAATTTAAATTACCTGAATTGGCGTTTTGAGTATTATTTCAAACCAAAAACTACATCATTATAAAATTAACTACCATGCCTGTATTCCCCGAAGGGTAAGGCAGAGATGAACTTAATGAACACCCACAGTTAGCCGGTATGTTTAGGGCCCATGTAATAGGGGGCGAGTGGCAATAGACTGGCCATATCCAAACTCCGAGCTGCTGCTGAGAATTTAATTGAAAAACCCAATAACACTTTGCTCGACCTGGGAATCGAACCCAAGACCTCTACTTTAGCTGTCACGCTAAGGACCACTTCACACTACTTATAAAATTATCTATATAACCCAAAGGTCGACTGGAAATTTCTATATGGAATGTCCAGTCTTATGTGCGATTTTTGTGTACATAAGTAGGTAAATGTCTGATCATGTCGAATACGAGGAATATATAATATATATTTTCCATTTAATACAGCATTAAAAAAAGCTCTAGCGTAGCAGTTGCGCTGAGTGCCACTAGAGTAATGAGGTAGTCCATTTAATTTTAAATTGGAATTAAATAATATATCTAAATGAAAGCCGCTGAATTTCAGAAGATTAATAGAGACAATCATTACTAAGTATAGAGTGTGAGGGCTGGAATATAAATAGAGTTGAGTAAATTTGGCGACAATCTTAACAAGTTTATTGTATTTTTGTTACAAAGTGTACATTAAAAAGAACCTTTTTTAACTTGTCCTCGGTAAATGGAGTTTAGTAATAATAAATAGGCCGTCGCCGTCGCTAGCGACTCGCACCATAGTTGCGCCATCGCGTCGCGATCTTGCACTACAACTGAATAATAAACCTCAGAGGATTGCGGTTTCAGCACTATGCACCTAGTTAATGTTATTTGAGTTCAGTATTACAGGCCTAAAGGTGCTTAGGAGATTTAATACTAGTCAAATCATACCTAAAAAGCAGTGATAGCCTAGTGATATGACCATTGGACTGCCAAGTCAAAGGTCTCGAGTTCGAATCCAAGGCACGCACCTCTGACTTTTCGAATTCATGTGCGTATTAATAATTAATTATCACAAACATCGTGAGGAAACCTGCATGCCTGAGAGATTTTCTTGAGGGCGTGTGAAGTCTGCCAACCCGCAATAGGCTAGCGTGGTGGACTATAGCTTAATCCCTCTCGTTCTGAGAGGAGACCCGTGCCCAGCAGTGGGACAATGTAATGGGTTGATGATGATGATGATGAAAACATACCTTTTCGAAAAATCGCGTGAGCCATTTTGGCTTAAACGTTCGGTCCTTAAGGTTCGAGTCCCGCCCGTGGGATGGATTTTTCTTTGACAAAAATATATGGACATAGGTAGGTATACCGTGAAAACGGTAAACAATAACTTGAAAATTACAATCACAAACTGCTTTCATCGTCGAAACCTACCTATAAACGTTGATTAGGTATATACAAATGCCTATAAATTTGGTATTCAACTGAAAGTTACTGTTGTCAAATAAAAAAAAATGCAGGTTATAAAAACTTTCAGGGGTAGCATCTGCTTATAAAAAACGCTGGTCGAAAAAACAACCTTTTTCGAATTATCCGTATTCTATTTTTAGAATTCACTTTTGATGTAGAAGTAATGAAAACTTTTTAGTAAGAACCCCAAGGAAATTATAGACAAACTAGCTGTCCGCCCGCGTGAAGTATACCTACCTTATATACCTACGTTAAAAAAAAAACCAAAAAAAAATAAAATAGGTAGCAGCCAATTCTCAGACCTACTGAATATGCATATAAAATTTGATAAAAATCGGTCAAGCCGTTTCGGAGGAGTATGGTAACTAACATTGTGACACGAGAATTTTATATATAAGATAAACAATTCCATTTTTAAAGTTAAATTAAATTTGTTTTGTCTATTCCCTCAGGTAGGGCCTATTTGTTCCAGACTTGGGCGTGAACCATCGACATATGTAATGTCTAGTGTCAAATGTATATAACGTTAAAGGGAAATGGGTTAATTAGGTTGTCTGTCTGTGGAAATCGATGGGGAATAAGGTACACACGGCTACAGGTCAAACTATATAATTCCAGTTTATGCTGGAATTATATAGTTTGACCTTATGCTTTATCTCGCATTGCAAAGGCTTTCCATACAATAAGAGACCAGCGTAAACTGGTTCTTTTACATTAGTATTACCAATCTACAATATTTTCATGTGCAAAAAAACTTCAATATTTTACAGGAAGCGACTTTCCCTATAATGCAGGCAATGCCTAATATCCTAAAGATTGACTGGTTGTAAGGCTTTTTGACTGCTGACTTCCTCGACTCGAGGGAAACCCGTACTTGCAAAGCTTTTTGCCGGCTCGACCGGGGAAGAACCACACTCTCGCAGAAGACCGATGTCCGAGTAGTAGCGTTTCGTTACTGCGCTTCGTTCGGTGAGCGAGAGGGCCGGAGGCCCAATTCCTCCCCCAATCCCCTTCCTTCTCCTTTTCTCCTTCCCCTCCCTTTCCCTAAATAGGCTCGGCAACGCATCTGCAACTCCTTTGGTTTTGCAGATGTCCATGGGCGGCGATGACTACTTACCATCAGGTAGCTCGCTTGCTCGTTTGCCGAGTTATCCCATAAAAAAAAAAGCTGGTCTAATTTGGCAATCATTGAGATGTAGCACCCATAAGGGCGGTAATTTGGTGGTGAAATGTGCAGTAAGGCGTACTTATGAAGAAAAGTTAAAAGTGGTATAAGTGTTTGTACGGCAACTGGGACTGACGGATTTATGTACTCTATACGGCACATAATGATTTTGATGTGTCAATGGTCAACCAATCCATTAATAAATTGACGACGGTTCAACCATTCAAACCTAGTTATTACTAAACCACGATCGCTCGTTAATAAGAAAAATACATATCCATAGTAAAAGACATAATTCTACAATTATTCAATTGCAATAATAACCTGAGTTCAGCACCGCCATTAAATTATATCCAATCAAATAATTAAAACAGTTCTCAAAACTTTGCGAACTTCGATGCTTCGTTCAGTCAACTGGCGCATAGTGCGAACGACGAGGAGGTAAGCAGGGCACCGAGCGGTCAAGGTTGCTTATTTCAGGCGGGGTCAATGGCCATCCATGGCGGGTATGGCGCGCCGCTATAGCTTTATGTTTTTGTCACGCGAACTCTGGAACATGTGTTGCTGGCGGAACTTTTGACTCATAGATTTAAATGATTATTAGTGACCGTTTGGGTAATACACTTTATAATATATAATACTACTGGACACCTTGGAATACATTTTATAATATATAATACTAGAGTCCTACATTACGCTTACCTGAAAGGGTATTTACTTAAATTTGCGAGCTCTATCTAAGAGCTCGCATGTGTTTAGGTGACAGAAGCGTTAAAAGTTTCAAGGAAAAATGAAAGTAAACCTATAGGTATTGTTTTTTATTACCGTTCCAGTTTGGTAATTTAAAAGGTGAAAATGCTTAATTACTTCAGTATGTAAACGACCGACTTGGAGATATTTAAGTAGGATTTAGAAGAAGAAGTAAAAACAATGCTAAAGTTAAATTTATGGTTGTTTTTTATTTCGATTTATGTCTACATGATTTTGATCTCGTCGATAACGGAAAATTTATAGCCAATGAAATTCACCCCAATTTTCATACGCATTTCATTCTTATTGTATTGTGAGTCAATATCAGGAAACCTAAATCAATTTCGTGTATGAATATCAAAGTATGGAATTGGAACAGTTTTTATCGTGTATATAAAATTGTTGGCGGGTTGTAGCGTGGGTATGGTATGGTATTAATAAAAACAAAGAAATATATCTCGTGATTTTTATGGTATAGAACCAACATGCTATTTCTAAGTAGATGAATGAAACTGAAAAGCAAGTACCTATAAACATTTAAAATTTAGAAGTATGCTGGAATAGACGAATGGAAAGGTGTGAAAATTCGAAACATAGGAAAGATGGCCGGGATATTTGGAGAACAAAAAACAGAGAAATAGGGGAGACAGAGGGAGGCAGATAAAAAGACAACTATCTACTAAGGGACTATCTATCAAAGGCATGAAGAAGGACTGGCAAGAAGAAAGACTGGCTGGAAGGCAGAAAGAAACATGTGGAGGGAATTAGAGTAGGTCTATCTCACAGGACAACCCGGTCGGGTTGTCCTGTGAGGGCTGTGTTGGGCTAAAATTATTAGTTTCTATGATACAGGATATGATGCAAATACTCAACTTAACAAACCACCTAGATTATTAATTGCCTTATATAAAAAATGTCACAGAAATAAGATTAGTCTCGCTTACCTAAATCCATTTTTCGACTCCTTGAACTTATAGTTAATTTCATTGAAATCTTCAGAGTCGTTTTGAAGTAAAAGTTTACGAATAATTAAATATTTTATTGCTTGTACGTATAATAATATTGCTATTTATTTTCTCTATATGGAACATGTTACAGCTTCAAAGTTGTGTTTCCAAATTCTTTAATCATCAATGCTAAACATGACTTCAAACATTACGCAACTAAAAAGTTTCTCTTCTCTGCAACAAAACAGTCACATCTCCCAATCTTTCAACACCGTCACAAATCATAAATGTCCCACATAATCTTTTGTTTTGTCTATCCAGAATAAAAATGTGCATATTACAGTGTACTTTTAAAACATCTGCCGTTTATAGCCTGTTATCCAAAAGCTAGTAACAAAATCTCGCAATTTAAGGGCACGTCATTCTGTAATGTGTTTGCTATTGTGCAAACAGTTAAGGCGAAGTATACTATTGTTTGACACGTACGATCTCTCTATTAGCGAATTAACATTGATTTGTAAATTTGATTTGAGTTGGGCGTGTTCGATCGATTGGTATCGAGGTTTTATTTCGCAATGGTGTTAGTTTTCGCGTATGACAGTTCTATCGTCTATTCGGAAATATTATTATAAATATTGGAATATCGCTTGCTTTGGGAGTATTTAGAGGATGGCGCGAGCGTAGTTAAAAAGTTCTAGTTCGATTATATTTATTTATATGACCTACACAAATTTTTTCCAGGTTTGGTTATGAGTTTGTAAACGATACAGATAAAATTACATAGTGTACGCACAGCTACTAATATCCAGTAAAGGTTGGCCTCGCATTGTACGAAAAGCCTTTTCAATGGGAGGTCAATTAGATTAGTAAATGAGATTATTCAAAACGAACTCATAATAAAAAAGCTTTGAAGATACTTCGCACAAATATTTTCTGATGGATATTTATGATACTCTTAAAAACGTCACATCAAAAGATTAACATTCTATAAAATAAATAATAGTCTGTATATATCTTTTCATTCATAGTTTTTTTCTTGAATTCATCACAATCCAACATAATAATATCTAAATTCGGATCTGTCGCCGCTTTGCGCACGCGCATATTGCGTACCGATGCGTTAATCCTCGCGTTTGCGCATGCGTCACGATCGCAGCCCCCTCTGGTGTTAAGTTGATACGATTTTATTGATAGTTAAAATTATTTTTATGTCACATTACTATTATAATGGTGTTTTTAGTTTATTACTTCTCGTTAGATGTTTTAAATTATTCCCAGGATTTATGGGGTGCTAGTTGTTTCGTTTTGCTTCTTAAACTAAGTACATTTACATTCTAAATATATTTAGCAAGCCATACTTAATCTCAAGCATAAAATGAACCAAAGAGTTTTATTCTTAGCTACACATGCTTCTATAATAAGTACCTCCCCTTAATAACCTTTTTAATTTGCAAATAAAGCAATGTTCTCAATTTTTGCAAGGCGTTTTAACTGTTAGAAACTTCTTGCCTATACATGAAACACAAATTCGAAAACTTGTACGCTGTGTAAGCTGTTTAAATGTCCATACTGCTCTGCCTAACCCGTTGGAAAGGGCCGGGTAATTCCAAATATCATGTATATCTATAATATGGTATGAGAAGTAACTTTTAATGTTCTATGCCTATCATGTTTTACTCGAATACCTCCCACAAAATGACTTGATTATGACATACAATGTTTAATTACAGCAAAAACACGTAAATACCATATTTATCATCAACCATATGAATAATATTAAGTTATTAACTAAAGTTATAAGTTTTTCAATTAAGCAGGGGTTAAGATGTTTAATTAACTCTCAAAATGATAAATAATATTATTTGAATGAGCGTGGATTGCTTATTAGGCTTGTGGCGGCCATCTTAGCATTTTGCTTTTTTTTAAAGATGCAACGTTGTTTTTCATAGTGTACAAATATGGGCTGATTAATAAATTATACTTTTAGTTAGAACGATGCAGAATTTCTTGTTTATTTTTTGTATTTGTAGTTAAGGTTTGTAATAGTTACATTGTAATTGATATATTTACGACCTACATGCATCTGTACACATTCTATTCGCATACCATTACGCCTTTAATACTAATAACTAATTCTTACGGTGTATAAGTTTTTCGCTGTAATGTAATGGCGGGCGAGCTTAAATCCAAACACCGAGCTTCTTCTGAATTTTATAGGAAAATCAAATAGTCCCGCGTACTATGTTGCGTAATATTTTATGTCTTAATATTTTGATCTCTTGTGCTCTAAAATACAGATTGCATAAGGGTGATGTTGGGGCGTGGGCTATACGCTTCTTTTCATTTTACGGGGTAATATTAAGTATGTCACTCAGGAATAATGTAGCTTTCTATTAGTGAAAGAATTTTTAAAATCGGTCCTCTAGTTTCAGAGCCTATTCAATGCAAACAAACAAGAAATACATTAGGTATAGGTAGATACTTTTTCTTATGGGATAACTCGGCAAACGAACTGGCGAGCTAGTTGATGGTAAGTAGTCGTCGCCGTCCATGTACATCTGCAATACCAAAAGGGTTGCAGATGCGTTACCGAGTCTATTTAAGGAAAAGGAAGAAGAGAAATGGAGACTGAACGGTACTGAAGGGAGGGAGGAATTGGGCTTCCGGCGCTCTCACCGTACGAAACGCAACAGTGCTGTTGTCGTCGATAATCTGTGGGAGGGTAGTAGTTCCCCGGGCATGCTGACCCATTAAGCTGGCATTAAGACATGCCAGCGAGGCACTGCTACTACTTACTTAACATTATAAGTTACAAGTCGCCCCTCTACTTATTATGTAATCTATTTACAAATACGGAACCCAATAGAAATATAGTTTATTAATTCATTTGTCATCGATGCAAGCGCAGGCGTTTTCAACAACACGACGTACTCCTCTCAATTTATTAAATGTTTATTTATTAAGCATTACACAAATACTGGCCGCCTAACCATAAATATTGCTGCCATTGCTGGCAACACCGACACTCTAATACTGTGTCTATGGTATTTATTTATCGTGCATAGACTATTATTAATTGATGTTTTGTTGCGTAGCTGTGGTGCATGCTGCGAGGGCGAATGAGATGTTTTTTTTAAATAATTATTTCTTGATTATTTTTTTAATATATAACCATACCATCATGGCGTTATTACGTCGTGGTTAGCAGCGAGTTACCTGAGTACTTATGTAGACTCACAGTTCGCTGGTATGATTTTAGGTCTCATGTGGGGGTGAGCCCATTGTATTTTTTTTTAAATAGCTTAGGTACTAGCAATGTGTGTCGCACATTACCAGTATTCTTGCTAACGCCTCGTGTTAAGCTAAAATGCTTGTGTTACGAGTGGGTTCACGTCGGTAATGTAATGGTTGGGTTTCGAACCGGCAACCACATGATCGCAAGTCTGACGCCCTAGCCATTAGGCTACGGCCGCTTCATTAACATTGACCGGGCACAAATCGAAATTCCGAGCTGCTACTTGGAATTTACTGACTGCCTCATTAGTCTAGTGTTCCTAAGAGTAACTGCTACGCTAGAGGTCTTGGATTCGATCCCCAGGTCGAGCAAAGTGTTATTGAGTTTTTCTATGAAATTCTCAGTAGCAGCTCGGAGTCTGGATTTGTGCCCGGTTAATGGCAATAGGCTCGCCCCCTATTACATGGGACCTAAACATATCGGCGAACTGTGGGTGTCCATTAGTGCACCTCTGCCTAACCCTTCGAGGAATACAGGCGTGGTGGTATGTATGTGTATTTATGTACATACTTGGAATTAAGCCGCTTGTACCAGTACTCGTACCATGAGATCATTCAGGAAGTTAGTGTAGCGCTACAAGAAACATCTCAAAAATTTGAAACCATAAATAAGAATTGTCATTATCCGGCACAAAAACGTTCGGCATACCAATTACTCTGTGGTACACTAGTACCACGGACTAGTACGGTGTACAAAGTAAGGAGAGCTCGTGTCGCATCGAGACACCGCTGTCGATGCTATCTCTACCGCTAGGGATTACACTCAAGTGCCTGTGTCGAGTGTTGGCCACTGGTCTGTTATTTTATTTTTATTATAAGGTTTTTGACGCAATATTATTATAATAAGCGGCGGTAGCCTAATGGCTAGGGGGTCGGACTTGCGATCATGTGGTTGCCGGTTCGAACCTCACCCATTGCACTACCGACGTGAACCCACTCGTAACACAAGCATTTAGCTTAGCACGAGGGGTTAACAAGAATACTAGTAATGTGTTACCCACATTGCTAGTAAGATTTAAAAAAAAGGTTTCTCCAATCTTATTTATGTGACTGTTAAGTTATTATAAATTGTGTTTTTTTAAGTAATCTGTTCATCACTTGCCGCCTATGAGATAGGTTTATCCTAGTACCGGTACGTAACACTGTACCTTCTACTTCTTTGTTAGTTATCATTGCATAATATTTTACCTTTGTAATTATGATTTTCTTTATATAGCAGCTCCAGACTTAATAATTACCTAACTTCATCATCATCAATTGATTAACAGTCTTACTGCCAGACGCGGGTCTTCTCTCAGAATGAGATGGGTGAGGTTATAGTCCACCACGCTGCGTGAGCCTAGTGCGTGTTGATACTGGTTAAAGTAAAATTCTCCATTTTATTTATAAACAATTACCTACTATGTCTCCGGGTAGGTCGGACATTGAATTGCCGTCGGTATCGTCAAAAAAGTCAAAGAAAAACATTGCAACGACGTCCACCGGATCATTCGCTAAAAAATCAAAAACAAAAGTTAAATACCACAAGATGACAAAGCAATAATTGTTCTTGAGGCAGAAACTAGACTGAAATTAAACACTAAGAGTTCTTAAGGCTTAAGGCTAGTGCGACTGAGATATTATTGCATTTCCATTAAGCGTTTTTTAATATCTATTAACAAAACAATTGAATCAATTTCATTGAATCGCAAAATGTCATGAAATTACTTTTAACAAAAAAGTTAAACCGCCTTCAAAAAATAATAAAATAATTTTGTCTAAAACAGTTTGGGAAGTCGGTGACTTCTATTTGAGTGGGTATTTTATTTTCGCCACCGACTAAAAGTAATTAGTGGTAAGTTTTGTTTAGATATACTTGTTAGTCAACTAAACGCACTGCTCCAATAAGACAGCGCAATGTTTCGGAGTAAACGATAATATCATCCATGTAAACAATTTTTAGATTTTTGTTGATATTTTCAAAACTGCTCAACCGATTTCGATAAAATTTGAACGGGACCACCTCTGAAGTATAACCTACCAAACAAAAAATCGGTCCACAACTGGCGGAGATATCGCGTAACAAACATACAAAAAAAAAACATACATACGAATTGAGAACCTCCTCCTATTTGAAGTCGGTTGAAAAAAAACCATAAGCCACTTTACATCAACCCAAGTACATTTCCCGCGAGAACTTAGGATTTATTTCGCGAAATTGTTTATAGGGCCCGCGTTCAGCGTTATAGCGAAACGCTTAACATTATTCAGGACCAACAATAGTGGTCGATACCTTACCGCTCCCATGAGCAGTCACGCTTCCAGGCTCTTCCTTGCGGAAAATCTGCATAATGCTACATGCATAATAGAGTGATTATAATGCCTGTTAAAACTTACATTAGGTGGCGGGAAATGGAAAATGTTTTATTTAATTATAATGTTGGTATTGTGTGATAAAATGGGAATAAAGTAGCTATTTAAACAATTTACAAAGTACGGATATTGACCTTTTTGCTGGATGAATTTTTTCTTATCGCATATATGTTTGAATTTCGTATTGTCTTTGAGTGAGACATTGACAGAGGAATTAAAAGTCATAGAAGAGCTAATGCCGGTGATCCTAAAATTATCTATAAATAGGAATGGTATAAGTATCTATCAATTACTTCCTCAAGAGAAGTACTTCGAACACTATTTAAAAATATGAAGAGCTTATTTTTATATTTTGAATCAGGGCAATTAGAAAACGAGTTCGAATTTCAAAAAGAACGCTCTGTCAGCCTATCACCTTTCACGTTCGGATACGTTTTCGAAATACCACAAATAGAACACTAATATGAATTAATAGCTGTTCACAGTCACGGTGAAAAAATAACAGTTTTTGTACGCCCCACATATTTGTTTTTGGAGTGTGAAAAATCGAATTTTTCGACGGTTTGCGGTTGATTTTTAAGTAATATGAATGTTTTGGCATTACGCGTGAGTAATTTCCCGTCTCTGGCTAATATGCAGCTGTGCATTGTGCCACACGTGATTTTATTTAGTTTTGTAATAAGTTCTTGAACGAATTGTGTTTTTTAAATGACTGGATTACGTAACAGCTTCTGGGGTCCAAATGTGGATATATCTATTCGTTGTGCATGTTATTTTGGATTATGATAATTCTGGAAAGTAGAAACAACACACCAGTAACCTTTTGGTAACCAATTTCGCAGTAAATTCTGAAGTATCCATAAATATTAATCAACGAAAGTCGAGAGCGCATCTTGAGGCTGCTATGCGGTACCGCGAAGCATAGACAACCCCATTGTTCAATTTGAACTTTTGCCTCCATAACTGTGCCAGAGATTCACAATGTGAAAGCGATTTGCCACAGACTGTACCCCATATTTTTGCGTGTCTGTTACTAAATCGCTTCCTGACACAATAAATACGACGTGTGAACTGTTTATTGGTCGTAAACTCGTAAATATTGTCAAAAGTTGGTGAACGGAACGAGATTTAAGAGTTGTTTAATGTTCAATGTTGTATAGAGATTTATATTCAGTCTGTGGTAATTAATTCTGTACAAACGTTAGTTTTAAAACCTAATGACCTCATTAGGTTTTAAAATTGAAACTGATTAAATATTTATACTTACTGCGAACTAGAAAAAACATTTGATCTGTAAACTGATTCGATTTGCACAAATATTTTTTTTTTATACCGAAAAGTAAACCTAATTTTGCATTATTTTCGTTGCGATAAATATAATATAAATATATTTATGAAGACTTTGTGGGACTGCTTCATTAGTTTAGTGGTCCTAAGCATGACTGCTACGCTAGAGGGCCAGGGTTCGATCCCCAGGTGGAGCAAAGTGTTATTGGGTTTTTCTATGAAATTCTGAGTATCAGCTCGAAGTCTGGATTTGTCCCCAGTTAATAGCAATAGGCTTGCCCCTAATTACATAGGACCTAAACATACCGGCGAAGTGTTGGAGTACATTAGTACACCTCTGCCTAACCCTTCGGGGTATACAGGCGTGATGGTATGTGTATTCGTGAAGTATTTATTATATTGTATTAAAGTTTTTATTATGTAAGTATTTATACCTTTCAAGAACTAGATTAAGGCATTGTTCATACCAAACGTATTGTCGGCCGCTGACTGTGAGGGCGGGTTACGTAGTTTATCGCTTTTCCATATATATTTAACTTGTCGTTGACACCGAACCGACTTACGCTATTACGTAGTCCGTTGTCGCTTTGGAGCATACTCACAGTCAGCGGCGGACAAAACGTTTGGTGTGAAAAACGCCTAAAACTTGGTGTGGCAAGAAGTCGAATAGTTTAACTTTTTTTTTCATGTTCTAGTCGTCGTGTTCTCACCTACTTGCAAGCTCCCCCTCCACATTGAATCACTCCACATTACCGGTGATGACGCCTAACACATGTCGAGCTACCCTGATTTATGCCACACCTAATTATCTTCGAAATTTTACATCCATCCCCGCAAACTTCCAAACACAATTATAATCAATCAACTAACGACTACATTTCCATGGATTTAAAGTTGAAATTCGACTGGTTAAATTTTTTCAGGAATAGTAAAGTTAAGTTGGTGAAATTTCGTCGCTTCTTAGGGATGAAGAGATTTATGATGTCGTCTGCATGCGTGGAAATACTCTGGCTTAGATTTGTGAAGCTTGATCTGACCTATCACCTATACATTGCATAGTAATGTCATGTCAAGTTTTTGGAGCGCTGGAGGCCAAATTCCTCCCTCAGTCCGCTTCCTTCTCCTTTTCTCCTTCCCCTTCCTTTTATTTACAGTGTCTCCTGATACTCCTGGTCATGCAAGGTCAATAGGCTATTGTAACCGCTTACCATCAGGCGGATCGTATGTTTGTTTGCCAACTTTAGTGGTTTAAAAAAAATTTAAAGGTTCCATCAGTTGATACTATGGTCACAGAATACGTATAGGAACTCTACACGTACGACCTTAAAAATTTGTATTATTTTTTAGCATTAAATATTGCGAAATGTTCACAAAGATATGAATTTTCTAATGAAAGAAAACACAAGTTATAAAGAAAATTACCACATTATTCACCAATATTTTACTGGTTATCGCTTAAAGTTATGAAACGTAAGCCGGCACGTGCTAACCAATAATGTCGCCGTCTAAACGCCGACACACTCAAACAATGAAATCTATTTTTTCTTATAATTATTTTATCACGCAATATATTAATCCGAAACAATGCTACATAAATACTTGTTCAAATCACGCACCGCACGACATAAGGGCACGAGCACACTGGTCGTGATGCCGTGTGTTTGTCGCGTGCCTTACGATCGCCGTGACTCCACCGATCTTTTGGTCGAAGCGCAACTTATCAAAATGTTAATGGCCAGTGTTTAATTTAAATAAAAACTGTATTGGTTTTCGGTGTGTTGTTTTAACGTGGTTGGTTTACATGGTAGGAGTTTTGAGAAGTGTAAGATTTCTTGTATTTCGTTCGTTAATGAATTAAATAATAAATTTGAACGAAATACAAGAAAATATTAACTGTGTTTTTGTAGAACTTAAAGGACTTCGGAAGGTGAAGGCCCTTCATTAGGTTAGTATTGCATTTAAATTTATAAGAACCATTTTAAATTTTGTTTCTAATGAATTAAAATTATTACCAATGTTTAATATTAATTCATGAAATAACCTAGAGAAGCATATATTTTACCATCGATTGCCCTTTGAACACGGCTCATCGTGAACAACTACAATGTATCCTATTAAAATTTAATACTTTTTGAGTGTACTTAAAGAGAGTTCAAAGAGATTTTAGTGTTGAATCTTCAAATTAATTTAAGAAACCATAATTCCTCTAAAAATCCAATATTTTAGTTCCCATACATAATCAGCATATTTATATTTCTATTATTATTAACATAAAAAAATAATAACACTTTCCTCATAAAACATGCATAACGCCACGATTCCATGTAAAATGCGCACGCGCATCGCCCACATGTGTTGTCGCACGCGCTTATGGCTCGACCACACTCGCATATTAATCGCCTATTTTGTTAATCATCAGATCACCCCTGATTGAGCTGTTTTAAGAATTATGCGTATTTATCGTAATGTATGTTGTGAATTTCGGTCTTCGATAAGATGTTACAAAATATTGTTGCGTTGGTTTTTTATGAACTCATCAGCGGTTCAGTTTGTTCACATACATATTAATTTAGGAGTTAAGCCTAAAAACTAGTTATTTTATGTAAAAAATATAGTAATAAAGTTTAGTTGCCTATGCGCAATCTATTAGATATTATTTTAAGACGGTGGTGGATCTACAGTTAATCCGAGTTATGCTAACTTTTCTTAAAGCTCTGCGGACCATACTTAGGTATATTTGGAGTAAGCTTCATCCTGAAGTAAAAGCCTTGTCATTAAACCCTTGTATACTTAATGTTCATATTGATTCTAAATAAAATTATTACGAAACGCTAATGACAAAAATATACATTACGCTTTTATTACTGACATTAGAGTTGTAAATTTTCTTAAAAATATACATCAATAGTTTGTGATCAACGGTTTACTGTATTCCTGACTTTTATTACGATGTCGACTATTACTTAATATGTATTTGAATTTAAAACACTCATATTTATTCATAGAATTTTTTCTTTGATATATTGTGATGCTGTTGGAAATGGTCGCTCGGGTGTTTCGGGTCATTTTAAGTCCTTGCCCTTAAGTTGGTGATGTACAAAAAGCTATACGTAGAAGGAGAAATAAAGCTAGAATATGCGATGCGACGTACCTCTTGAAGAATCTAATAATCTAACCGATAATCATTTCAAATAATACTTCTCTTGCAAATTAGTTATGTTTATTTCTGTAAGGGATTATAACTATATTATATGTATAATGATGATATTTTTATTGACAATTTACATAATTGATTAAAAGATCCTATTGTTCTTTGCTGAATAAGTAATTTTTATTAGTTTCGTCTAGTAATAAGTAGGTGATAATCGCATGTGTGTAGACAGATTGCATTACAGTACATTCTGAACTTAATATAATTTCAAGTTCCGAATTGGGTTTAATCTAAAAAGTATTTTTGTGTTATCTTATTTCACTAAAATTACAAAATGAATGAATGAATGAAAGAATGAATGAATGAATCACGTACTTAGAAATTCTAGCTAGCAGTGTAGCGCTGTCCTTATAATTAAGGTCCAGTAACGAGGCAGTCCATTAGACGATGTATTCCCGGCCTAATGTTTGTTACTCAATGTGTGCAATCACCTTTACGACGCGTTCACTTTGAATATGGGAACTAGAGAAAACTGATATTTTTGAATTTTTAAATTATACTTTGAGTTATTTGTTAAAATAACTACTTATTGATTTTGTTATTTTGGAAGTATATTTATATTTAATGAGGATTTATTACAAATCGTCGCTGATACGCCAATACCGCGTAACTGACACTTGGTTATAAGGTCTTAACTTTGATTTAAATAACATTGTAAATAGTTAAAAATTGGGCCTTACAACAAAGTGTTAGTTACGCGGCATTGGAGTACCAGCGCCGAAATGTTTTCTTTAACCATGTAGTACAAAATTGGCTTTAAATAGACAAAACGTGACAATTTCTATGTTTTGTTTTAATCATAGGGTTTACATATGAGATTCGCTACTATTCAATTGTTTTTTGCTTTGTCCGTTGCATTCGTTCAGAAACAGGGTAATTAAAAAACGAGCACAAAACGAAAGCATACATCCTGGGTTTTTCCAAATTCAAATAATAGATTATTATTGTTAATGCATATTGTATATTTAGTCCCACTGGTAACAAATTAAAACTATTAGGTATTACAACCAGAAAAAAAAAACACATGGCGAAGAGTCCATCAATCAATCCTTTAACAGCCGCAACTTCCTGGACTATTCCATACACCAATAGTTGGTCATATAATACAAATGATTGCGCTAAAATGTGCGTTTGCGCAGATTTGTTGCGCGCACGCGTGACGTGTCAGTTGCACATTTGACATGCACCTTTTGCCAGAGAATGACATGCACCGTTGCACAAAAGTATTGGGACAGTTTGTATGTCATTTGTTTGAATGTTGCCTTAAGTGTGGTATTTTAAAATAACGAATGTGCTTTTTGTCAACAGTGAAAATGAAGTCGTTTTTTGTATAACTATTTTATTTTCTACTATAATTATGTTAGCTATATACTTACCTATATAGTTTTGTTAATAGTAATTAAAGAATGAAGAAAGTATTTTTATATGATAAACAGGTATAATTTTGTTTTTAGGGTATTACCACTGTCATTAATTTCCTGTGTACCTACCAGATATTCTGAGCCTTTTTAAGACGTAACCTACACGATTCTAAATACTATTTTCATAGGTATAACTTCTACATTTACATTTTATCAATGTTCTTAAATAATGAAAGTAATTATAACATCCTATGATTCCTATCACATTGGTGGTTTTGAAGTCGCAGTCGGAAACGGCGGCATATGTCGGCCACCGACTAGATAAAGGGTTGTATCTTTAACACCTTCGAGTTCCGTCCTATTGTGTGGTACAGTTTATGGAAAAAACGATGCCGCCCGCTGTCGGCCCGTTGGTTAGTAAGCGGCGGACGGACTTGGGAGTAAGTTTTTTTTTAAAGCTTACTAGCAATGTGGTCACAAATTACTAGTATTCTTATTAACCTCTTGTACTAAGTTAAATGCTTGTATTACGAGTGGGTTCTCGTCGATAGTGCAAAGGGTGGTTTTCGAACCGGCAACCACATGAACGCAAGTCCGATGCCTTAGCCTGTGCCATTAGGCTTAGTAGTTAACTAGTTTTTTGGTAAGGACCTTAACTTACCGTTGACAGGTCGCCAAACCTAAGTCGAGCCAGTTTGGCCGGATATTTGGCCAAAAAGGCCGGACACCCTGCATTATTTAGGATTTTGTGCCTCAGTATTAACAGGTACGACAAAAAAAAACAAGCTTTTTTTGATTATTACCATAAATCTTGTTAAATTCTAATAAAATATAAATCAGTTATTTTAAGTTATTTTAGTGAAGGAAAGATACGACCGCGGGTAGGATTCGAACCTGCGTCTTCTAGTTAAGTACACCAGACGCTATGACCGCTAAGCCACCGCGACTCCCACCCGCCATGTCGAAATTTGCCTTCACATTTTTAATTTACGTCTTTGAGCCGACGTTAAACGACAAAAAAAAGATAAAATATAAATCAATCTAAGTAGACTGATTTGGCATTCGATTTTAATTATATTTATTATATTAATCAGTGAAATAAAGTCTTCAATGAATATTAAATTGAAAAAATAAAAAGCCTGAAAAAAGCCGGACACCGTTTATTTTGGCCATTCAAAAAGCCTGACATAGCCGGCTTAATCCGGACGCCTGGCAACGCTAGGTGTAGGTATTAAGTTCACCTCTGCCTAATCTTTCGGGGAATAAGCACATGTATAGTATGATATGGTATAAAGTTTTTTTTAACCGCCTCATTAGTCTTGTGGTCTTAACCGCGACTGCTACGAGGTTTAGTTTAGACTATTCTACTAGACCGTATCCAAATAATTATCATATCATATCATTAATGAAATCTTATTATAAAATACGATTAATAATTTCATTTAGCTTTAATACGGTTTTACGAGTTTAGATAAATGATAATGCTAAGAAAATACACCGCCCCAACTCCGCGCCTGTCTAGGCGATCGTAGTGGCTTGCTGCGCAAGCGCATACGTTATTATTTTATTGGACGCGCGTCACGGCGCAGGCGCATGGCAATACGCAGCCGCGGCGCGTGAGCACGTGCCCACGATGTTGCGTATTGCAGTGACGTTGAAACACCTTCCCAGTTTCGGGAAATACGGGTGTTAAGTAGCCAGGTACATTAATTTATGTATACAAAGATATCACTTCAAAATGTGGTTTTATACATATTTTTACATGAATACTTTTACGTAGGAGAGCAGTGATAGATTAGTGATATTCTGAGCATTAGACTGCGAACTCTAATCTAAGCTACGTACCTCTAACTTTGCACAATTAATACGCTACGTACTTATTATATTATATTAATTAATTCTCCCTCGCTTAAATGGTGAAGAAACCTGCATGACTGAGAGATTTTCTCGATGGCGTGTGAAGTCTGCCAACCCGCTGTAGGCTAGCATGGTAAATTATAGCTTTACCCCTCTTACTCTGAGAGAGACGAGGGATGAGGATGACCGAAGTACTTAAAAAAAGTCAGGTAAAGCTTCCTGACTTTTTTTCCTTCCTTTTTAGTCCTTCACAGTGACTGCTAACCCGCTGTAAGACAGCATGATGGACTTGCTTATCATCTTTCATTCTAAGAGAAGAGAAAATCCATGCCTTAGGCACGTAAATAACTATAGAAATATATCTCTACTCATCATAAAAATAAAAACCAATAGTAACATGAAAGCGACTAAGTATTTTTAGGTCTTGGCAAGAATCCTTATAATAGATTATCAAAAGTGTCATATGTTTAATAAAAAAAGTGTTTGTGTCCAAATAACATGCCACCGGACATTTTGTCCGTTATAAGTGACAAAAAGAAAAGATTTTGATCAACCTGTTGGACATTGGCAGAGTTTATGCGGAAGAACACCATTCACATATATACATACACAAGTACAGTTTGTTCGAAATAAGTAAGCCGATCGGAAGTTGTCTGCAAGTGGTTTAGAAGTGGTAAATTTTAATAGAAAGAGTCAGCGTAAAGATAATTAGAGTCGTATAGGTATGTTTCACACTTCTAATGATTTTGTTTACTTATTTCGATATTTATGTATTAAAACACTTAATTAAACGATTTTATCGCCGCGGTAGTTCGGAACGGCTAACTTCCGATCGGCTTACTTATTTCGAACAAACTGCAGGTAAGTATAAAAAAAACATAGGTTACAACTTCAGGATAGTTTCTAGCTTATTATTATTGTGGCGACGAAAAATAATCCTAAGAGACTTTTTCCCGTATTTACATTTAAAAATAAGATAGCTCGAAGCTTTTAGAATTAGTAGCCTTTTATATTTATGTAACCATTTCATTTACATATTTTGATACCGATACTAAACAAAAATTGCCAGTGCCAGTAACCTCAGGACAAGCTGATAATAAAAATGGCAGGTACATACCTACTTAAATTAATAATGGATTAAAAAGCTCTTGGACTTGTTAAGTTCCATGCTCTATAAAAATAAAATAGCACCATAAAACTAAATTTTTACGGTAGCACATTTTGTGGATTGCACCTTTGCGCATAATTCTGTCCAACCTCAATTCCCGATCCTCGAAGGGTGAGTGTAATTTGGCCGCTACCCCTTTCGAAGCAGCCGTCTTTTATAACATAACGACGAAATAAACAATTTGTCGTAAAAAAGACCGTTGGTAATGGTCAGATAAGTTTATGATTTTGTTTTTTTTTTAAGAACTTCTTGAAGGGGCGAGGTAATGTTGGCAAGGTGTTATCAAAAGATGTAACAAGTCTCATTTTGAATTTTTCGGGGAAAGAATTTTAACGTCGATTTGCATAACGTATATTTGTTTGTATACAATTTTTTTTACAACATATATAACATATAAAATCTTTGAAGTACCTCACATTCAACCGCTTAGATTTCGGTCAATAGAGCAATAAAATAGGTACTGTAAAGGGATTTCAGCCCTAAATATGTACTTAAAGATTAAATAATTATTTAATTTCGCATATCTGCGCCTTTAGTAAAATTATAGGTAATATCTCCTTACTGAATCACGCAACAGGTAACCCCTACCCTGTGATAAAATTCAAAGATAACATAAACATAAGATTTACGTTTCCCCTAGAAATTACAGTGACATAACCCTTTGATAGCTGCCAAACCTGGCCAATAAATATGCGTGCATTTGCGTCCCAATGCGTGCTTACCGCACCGCCGTAGAAGTTCACCTGGCCAGATTGCGTGCAGGTGCGTCACCGCATGCGATTCACTTACGTATGGACGCAATTGTAACGGAATTAAGGATGTATTCCTATAATAAAATAGACTTGATGTAATAGAATTGGAGACGTAAATATTTACTTGCCTGTTTCTGTTTTAATGCCCATTTGTCCCAGTTTTAGGATGTTAAATCGATTTATTGCGTCGGTTTTGTGGAAATTACTACTGTATGTATTGTTTAAATATTTATTGGTTACATTCGAGAAATATGTTGCCTGGAAAAACATTTTTGGTAGATACGTACAGTTGCTAGAACATTAAGTTACCACAAAATGACAAATTTTCTCAGTTGATTTTGAACTTAATCGTGAACATACTAAGGTTTAAAATCATTTGAAGAAAATTGATAGTTTTATTTAACCTGATGTGCTAGCTGTACATAAAATTATATGTGAAAAAAAATTTCCGTCCGTAGAAAAAAGTAACTTTCTCATTTTCTACTAACACGACTATAGTGGATTTTGCCACTAAATCCTCTGTCAGTCATGGTCTAGTAGAACCATTCGTAAACTATAATAATTAACATAACATACCTTTACGCTAGTTTATCCCACAGCGTAACTAAGAGTAGTTTCTCGGTATGTTTTTTAGAGACCATGTAATTTTTTTAAAAGCTTACTAGCAATGTGGATCGCCCATTACTAGTTATCTTATTAACCCCTCGTACTAAGTTAAAAGCTTGTGTTACGAGTGGGTTCACCTCGGTAGTGCAATGGATGGGTTTCGAACCGGCAACCACATGATCGCAAGTCCGACGCCCTAGCCATTAATCCCTCGCCGCTTCAATCCCTCTCTGTGATAAAGAAATAGTGCTTGAACTGGCCAATAATCTAAGCTGCTACAGAAATTGTAGTTACCGTTTGTACAATAATACTAATAATGTCTCTTATTAAACGACTACAAAAAAGGAGAAGGTTCTCAATTCAACTGATTTATATTTTTTCATTTAGAAGAAGAGTATATTCCAAAGGCAGTCTATTCAAATTTAGTGAATCATACAATAATTTAATCATGAATATTTCTCAAAATTCCGAGGGAACAACTGATGATATTGTCAATATAATTAAAATTAATACGAGACATGCATAGCAGTATTGCAAAGAAATAGCTGCCTAGTACCTTATTGGAACAACTCTCCATTAAAAATTTAGAAATAAAATAACTTTTATCAAAAGTGAAACCGAGTTGGTATTTCGATTATGTTAGATCTTTTGATTTTGTCACCGATTTTGCACGAAACTGTTTTGCACGAGTTTTTTATTTTTGTTAAAAGTTGCAAATATAATTATAAGACTTCGATTAAGAAATGACCTCGTAAGCGTATGTGGTGGGTGTTTGTCTTTATCGATATCATCTTTTGACGTTCCCAGTTAGGTCATATTCTCTATTTACGCAATGAATTTAAATAATTGTACGTCATTTACCGAAATAGAGACATTGTTGACATAATATTGTCTAACCGAATGTAATGCATAGTCAATTGTCGCCCACGTCAATGGCTTTTATGAATTTATTAAGAGACGTTTATCTGCAAATCGGAGTCAGAAGTAACAACTAAATTGAATAAGAATTAAATATTATTAAACTTGGTTTTTAATTAATTGTTTTAATAATATTGTTAAATAAAAAAACGCAATTCATAAAGAATACTGTTACATATTTTTTTATTGGGACTTATGCCCTTCATTACTGGTGTTCGATGAATATAATAATAAAAATTTGATAAATATTTTTAATCTAAGACGTTAAGTTTTTTTATTTTTTTATTTTACCAAACTTTTATTTCAGTTGGATAAACATATTTTCTGATAAATAGACGTTAAGTTAAGTTTTGTTTAATCTATTATTGATAGATTTGAATATTATGTGATAGTCGCAACACGGTATGTATTCATTTTTACTTTTGGCTACTCGCCGCTAGATGGCAGCACATGTCATCGCTTACAACCTATAATCCTATTTTATTTTCAGTGTAAATTTTCTTACGTAATTATGTAAATATTTATTATTATTTCATCGTTGCAGCATTGAAAAACATCATTTAATTCAATCACATTTATTTAGCATAATCAGTAGTTTTGCAGAAATAAAAGGTCATGCATAAATTAAGTTTTACGATTTCAAAAAGTTGATCTTTAGAACATTCGGTCAGAAAATTTGTCTTCATTTTATGTAAACTATTTAAGATTTTCATTAAATTACATATTCAATTGTTTAATATTCACAAAAGTCACACGTTCATTCCTATTGTCTTAAATTCTGTAATCTAATCCTGACGAAAAAGGTATAGTAACCAAACTCCTTATTGTATTTTTTTAAATTTATACAATAGAATGAAACCTTTTTTACTCCAAGCTAGTT
Source organism: Subacronicta megacephala (assembly GCA_958496365.1). Lineage (NCBI taxonomy): Eukaryota > Metazoa > Arthropoda > Insecta > Lepidoptera > Noctuidae > Subacronicta > Subacronicta megacephala. Next base: position 4,146,024 of record OY292533.1, read on the forward strand.
TAAGTGTTGTAGGTATTTTGTTTCAGTTCTGTATCGCTTAAGTAGTTTTTTAGATCTTTTTGGCGCGGGACTCGTAGTAATTACAACGCTGCTCAATCAATCCACAAGGTCAGCTGTACTTGACGCGGTCAGTCTAATGATGGGTGACCATTTACAATACAATAAATCCACCATCCACTACTTGTTAGGCCGTCACGAATCCGTTGTCATACGAACATCTATGATTATCCTTAGTTGTAGTCATACCATCACGCCTGTATTCCCCGAAGGGTTAAGCAGAGGTGTACTAATGTACACCCACATTACGCCGGTATGTTTAGGTCCCATGTAAGAGGGGGCGAGCCTATTGCCATTAACCGGGTACAAATCCAGACTCCGAGCTGCTACTGGGAATTTCATAGAAAAACACAATAACACTGCTCGACCTGGGGATCGAACCCAGGACCTCTAAAGTAGCAGTCACACTTAGGACCACTAGACTAACGAGGGAGGCCTTAGTTGTAGTCAAAAGCCCAAAAAGCCGTAAGTAGACTTAGGATATTGATAATAGTCCAGAAAATAGACTTCAGAGGTCTGACGGCAGTCATTTTTGTAATAAACCGTACCTGGTTTTTCAAACGAGCATATGGTTCAGAAGCTCTGTGGTGTTCACTTAGAGACTAGAGAGGCCTAAGTCCAGCAGTGGACCAATAGGGTTGATGATGATGATGATGATGATGATGCGGGCCAGCTTATGGTAAGTGACAACCACAGTCTTTAAGCAGGCAGCCTATAGTAAAACCTATGGTATTACTCGCAGGTTTGACAGCCTCATTAGTCTAGTGGTCCTAAGCGCGACTGCTACGCTAGAGGTCCTGGGTTCGATCCCCAGGTCGAGCAAAGTGTTATTGGGTTTTTCTATGAATTTTCCAGTAGCTGCTCGGAGTCTGGATTTGTGCCCGGTGAATGGCAATAGGCTCGCCCCCTATTACATGGGACCTAAACGTACCGGCGAAATGTGGGTGTACATTAGTACACCTCTGCCTAACCCTTCGGGGAATACAGGCGTGATGGTATGTTATGTTATCCACCATTGCCTCTAGCTAGACTGCCTTTCAAACAATTTTTTAGAAAGCTTACTAGTTATGTGGATCGCACATTACTAGTATTCTTGTTAGCCCCTCGTACTAAGCTAAATGCTTGTGTTACGAGTGGGTTCACGTCGGTAGTGCAATTGGTGGGTTTCGAACCGACAACCACATGATCGCAAGTCCGATGCCCTAGCCATTAGGCTACCGCCGCTTCTTAATAATACAAACTCTGCAGAGAAAGAGATCCTATCAATATACCATCATACATACCATCACGCCTGTATTCCCCGAAGCGTTAGGCAGAGGTGTACTAATGTACACCCACATTTCGCCGGTATGTTTAGGTCCCATGTAATAGGGGGCGAGCCTATTGCCATTAACCGGGTACAAATCCAGACTCCGAGCTGCTACTGGGAATTTCATAGAAAAACACAATAACACTTTGCTCGACCTGGGGATCGAACCCAGGACCTCTAGCGTAGCAGTCGTGCTTCGGACCACTAGACTAATGACGCAGTCATTATTTAGATCCTATCAAATCCGGTTTAATTAAAAGGCGACACCATCATATCCCGATATATGGAACAAGAATAGGATGATAGGATAGAGAATAAACGGATGCGTAAATACGCTCCATTTATGATTGATTTGAAGTTAAAAAAAACTCAATAAAAAATATTCGGCGCATGCTAACTAAAGTTCAAGGTTTCTCAAGTAGGTACTAAGTGAGTAACTCAAAAAATAACATAGTTTTTTGTAAATCATTGGTTGTTATCTTATCGTGTATCTTAATCTGTTATATTATAGCTATTGAGGATCTGTATCCGTATTGATTTTTAAGAAACAATATGGTGTATGAAATATAATTGAAATTTACGAGATGCGAGTACACACGGCTACACATCAAGCTATACAAAACCAGTGTATGACCAGGGTCTTGAATCGTACTGAAAACCTTTACAATGAAATTCAGTCTAAACTGGATTTGTACAGCTTGATGTGTAGCCGTGTGTACAAAAATGAATACTGCTTTTTAATTGTTTTGAATTTGTGCACTTTGTTGATTTTTCTTGGTCGCGAATTCAAATCTAAGGAACGCACCTCTGTCTTTTCGATGTGATGTGCGTACTATTAGGTGAGGAAACATGCATGCTTGAGAATTTTTTTCGACAGCGTGTTATGTCTACAAACCCGCAGTAGGATAGCGTGGTGGACTATAGCCTCATCCCTCTCGTTCTGAGAAGAGACCAGTGCCAAGCAGTGGGACGATGTAATGGGTTGATGATGAAACAAGCTTAAGGGCTGCTTAGTAATAAGCGGCGCCCGCAGCCAGAGATATATTTATTAAAATATAAACATACAAAATTACAGTAACCACCAACTCGATCACGCTCGCATCTCCAGGAGTAGTGGCTCAGTAATATAAATAAACCTTAAACTTTTCAATGTTTTTTGGATATCAATTATCTATTCAAATTAAAATCTTTATTGCGTTCATAATGTAGTGTATATTAATTAATATGTATGTATATTTATTAGTAAATTTGCTTGTTCGCGGAAAGAGACCCGTGCCCATAAATGGGACAGTATTAATGGGTTAACGATATATAGGTATACGGAATACAGGTTACACAATATTTTAATAGTTTCACATTTGATAAAGTTGACTTAAATGATATCACGTCTTACCAAACTTTCTTTCTGTAAATCAACAGATAACTTATTAAAAAAAATCTTATCATCTCCTTCATAATTAAACAGAGCTACCAACCGGAAGTGATAACAACGCCGGATGCGACCACGCCCCCTATCTGTAGACGACTAAACTTAGGGTGCCGAGAAATTTTTAATTTTCGAACGAGATTACGATCGTGGATACAACCTTTAATTAAAGAGTGCACAATTTTATGACAGTTAATTGAGTTTTAAAAATGTAAATCTTGGTTAGGATCTTCTGTGGGAAGGCGATAATTTTTCTTTTTAAATTGCAAAACTTTTATATATTTTTAAACTTTGTTAACTGTGGTATGTTCACTCAGTGATCTGAAATAGTAGATTGTTACACAAGGGTGGAAAGGAATCAATTCCCATACGAGGTATTTAGACGCCCGAGCGCAGCGAGGGCGGCTATAGTCCGAGTAGGAATTGATGTCTTTCACCCGAGTTAAGCACTCTACTTTTCATTTCGAATATAAGGAAAGTAAAAAACTCATTTTAATAAAGATATCGATATAGCAAAAGTTAAGTTATACCTTGTCCATTATGTGAACCGTTTTTTGACAGATGGAACTAGTGATTGCAGGAACTTAATATTGCGATTATCGATCCGATTATTAACACTTTGATTACTGTCTAGTATTGATTATCGATTTTTTGGTTGTCGAATGGAAAATGGTGCAACGATGACCAATAATAAATAAATACATACCTATGTATACTATTCATCTGAGTGTATTAATTTTTATATACCTAATATTCATTTTCCATCCATTTATTTTCAAAAATATTGTTTAATTTATATTTCATTGATATTAGAGTGGATGCCATTTTCCGATACTGATTTTATGTCATTGTTCAAAATTATTGCAGCGAATACATTTGATTGTATCACTAGACACAGTAAAATGTGGTAGAATGTAACAAAATTTAATACGCTTATCAATAATCTTTTTTTTTTGGAAAATGATGGTATAATGGTATTATATTGTCTGCAAGGAATCATAATTAAGATAATTGAATAACATAAGGTAGATAATACTTTATTTTGTTACGCATTTCAAAGTTAACTTTTACGTAATCTGGAACACCTACGCTCTACGGCAGTCAAAGGCATCTGTCAAAAAACGGTTCACATCTTGGACAAAGTATAGTATCCCGCCAAATTATATATTGTCATAGTCTATTTAATTTTTTAATTGTGGAACACATCGCGTCACTGCCTCAGCCGCACGCGTTTTTTTTAAATTCACACTGGCCGACTGGCCGGCACACTGACTGCCTAACCAAATTTTGTTCTATTTTCAAAATTCCTTTCCACCCTAGGGAGGAAAGTAATTACTATGAGTTATTCCCGCCCAAGGGTGGGAAGTAGCATTTTCCACCCGATATTCAGATCAAATAAACACTATGTACTTTCCGAGTATGAGAAATGAAAAAAATATTCCACGTGCCTATTCATATAATTAAAATTTATATTTAAATCTAACCCGTAAAATAATCTATAAATATATTATTAGACTACATTGTTTTAAGTAAATCTTTTTTCTATCATTACAGTCTATAGTAGAAAAGGGCAAATCACTTTGTTCCAATTAATTTAAAAAAGTAATCACATTTTAAATTCAACCTTGGTCTTGAAAAGAGGCGACTGGCCGGAAAGGGGGTGGGGTGGCGAAGCACGTGGCGGGCACTGGTTTAAGACTGACTAAAATGACTGAAAGTAATTACAACCTGCTTGCTATCTATATACATATATATCTATACTAGCTTCCGCCCGCGGCTTCGCCCGCATGGTTTGTTGATAAAAAAGTAGCCAATGTCCTTCCCCAGGCTACAGGCTATCCATATCAAAATTCATCACAAACTGCTCAGCAGATTAAATTTTTTAACTACAATATGCTCCTGTACAAACATGTAGATTTTCCGAATACGAAACACGCGAGCCAGCTACGTATAATTTGGGTTAGATTGGCTTCCACATCAAAGGTAGATATATACTATCGCGGACTTTTATTTAGAACTGTTTAAGACAAACAATCCCACGATACATTATCTTCATTTAACTCCAACGGTTTAGGCAGCGCACGCCAAGATAGCTCTCAGAGGGCAGGATTTTTTCCGATTTACTTGATACTTATTGTAACATTATGGCCGAAATTATACAAAATCTTTGTGGATTGTAGCCTATGTGTTATTCTGATGTATAAGCTATATTACTGTAAAGTTTCATCAAAATTCGTTCAGTGGTTTTTGCGTGAAGGAGTAACAAACATCCATCCATCCATCCATCCATCCTCACAAACTAGCTTTTGCCCGCGACTTCGTCCGCGTGGAATAGATTTTTCCCAATCCTGTGAGAATCTCCAAAAATATCGTTATAAATTGAAGCCTATATGTTATTCTGGTGTATAAACAATAATACTGTAAAGTTTTATCAAAATCCGTTCAGTAGTTTTGAAAGAGTAACAAACATCCATCCATCCATCCATCCATCCATCCATCCATCCTCACAAACTTTCACATTTATAATATTAGTAGGATTAGTAGGAATTAGTAGGATAATAATATTATAAAGGTAACGTTTGTGAGTTTGTGAGGTTGTAGGTAATCTCTGGATCTACTGAAATTATTTTAAAAATTCTTTCACACATAGAAAGCTTCATTATTCCTGGGTGACATAGGCTAGTCGCATGTTTTATACTATACTAACCCGTAAAATAAAAAGAAACCTATAGTCCACGCGGGCGAAACCGCGGGCGGAAAGCTAGTTATTTATAACTGTAAAGATATTTAAATATTAAGAACGATAGATGGGATATCCTGAACGAAATCTTGTAACTGCGTCATTATTCTAGTGTTCCTTAATGCCGCTGCTACTCTAGAAGTCCAGTAGATGACCAGGTCTAGTAAAGTGCTATTGGGTATTTCTATGAAATTTACAGTAGCAGCGCGGAGTTGGGAATTGTACCTGGTTAATGACAATAGTCTTCGTCCATTCTACATAGGGCTTAAACATACCTAAGTACCGGCAAACAGTGGGTATACTTATATTTGTTCACCTCTACCTAACTTTTCGGGGAATACAGGCGTGGTCAGAGGCGTAGCGTAGCTTTTCGCCGAATACTATAATTAATGAACACTATGATATTATGAATAGGCATGTATAAACTTATTACTTATCCTCTACTGTTTATAGCCGTCTTGTAAATACAAGAGCTTCATAAAGAGCAAAAATCGCAAAATATTTCTAACAAAATAAAGATAAATGTAGTTAGCAGGTTGTCGATGACCCGACTTCCATACAATCTGTCAAATGATAAACGTATCTACGCAAACACCATATATTTGCGGACACGCCACCGATGCATGTTTTTACAATTATTTATTGGAGAAATATTTAATGCTATGAAATGTAGGGTTTATACACAGCAGCAGCAGCCTGACCAGGAAATAGCAACCAGGAAATAGCGATTTCAACTTTTTTCCATTTCTGCAAATAGATCTCTCGATCTATCCACATTTCGCCAGTATGTTTAAGTCCCACGTAATATTGGCCGAGCCTATTTCCATCAACCGGTCAAAAATCCAGATTCCGAACTTCTTTCTCAGAATTTCATAGAAAACCCCTATAACACTGCAAATTGGACCCAGGACCTCTAGCGTAGCAGTCGCACTTAAGACCACTAGACTAATGACTGATTTTTTGACTTAACCTATAAACCTATAATAAACTGCTGTATTTGTTGAAGGTTGATCTGCAAGCAGATCAACCTTCCTCCACGTTTAAAATATGCACCCATATACCTAATGCTACGTCTCAGTAGAAACTGCAGAATTATATCGTTTCCAAGATTTCGAGAAACAATCTAAGTCGCTCGTAGTCTTCGCGTGCTGCCCAGGGTAATTATAACAGCGTTGTGTGAATCGCGATGTTCCCAGCAGATGTCGCGATAATCGCCACGCCAGGGCATCGCGTGCGCGCGCGCAACAACCGCGCCAATGATCTACACATAGCAGGAAATTAGTAATAGTTTGTAATTAAAATTGATTGGAGTTTATGAGTATTTGTTATTTGTAGAAACTATCAGATGTGTCGTTTTAGCACGAGCTGAATTTTATGCATTTCTCCTAGTTTTTTACTGAACTGCGTTGAGGTCCACTTCGAATGTAGCTTGATACAGCTGCACATGTTACACATCAACTCATTTTATTGTGCGATTGCAGGACACGGGTCTTCTCTCAAAATGAGCGGGGATAGGTTATTGTCCAGCACGCTAGCCTACTGCAGGTTGGCAGACTATACACATATCTCAGACTGGTTTGACTTCGAAGTCAGAAGTGTGTACTTTGGATTCGTGCAAAAGACCTTTGACTTGGCAGTCTAATGGTTACGTCACTTCTGATAACCTTACCCCGCGTTTCCACTGACGACAAAACATGTTGGAAACAGCTGTTTCCAACATGTCATATCTAACTCTCCAAGAGTGAGTGGGATAGGTAGCTACCTATCCCACTCACTCTTGGAGAGTTAGATAGAGTGAGATAGATGTTTCGTCAGGGAAAACGCGGGGTAACTTACACATACACTGTCTCACTACTGTGACACAGGCCTACTCGCGGTGAGAGGGAGTGGGCCATAATCGACCACGCGGGCCAAGTAACGGTTGGAAAATGTCACATGTCTTTGAATTTTTGGCATGCCAGTCCCATCGCGATGTTTTCGTTTTTTGGCAGCAGCTACTGATAACCTTCCTTGTCATCATCATCATCATCATCCACAGCCTGACTTCACCCATTGCTGGGTATAGGCCTCCTTAAGTTTGTGCCATCCACCACAGTCCCGTGCCACTCTCATCCAAGTACGCCCAACGACGTGAATTATGTCGTCTACTCATCTTGCTGCTGGACGCCCGACACTCCTTGATAACCTTACAAGCATTAAATAATAAACTGGCCATTTTAATGAACTTGTAAATGTGTGTCTACCGCAACTAATGCTGGCAATAAAAGCCCCTGGATTCTGAATTTTCCTGTATCAGTTCAGGATAATCTGGCAATTATTCGATGCACTCTGTTAAGTAGCAAACGAACCTTGAATGTACAGTGGCCGGCACATCAGGTAATACAAAACTGACAAATTTGTCCAAAAGTTTTTAAACCTTAAAGTGTTGATGATTAAGTTTAAAATCAACTGAGAAAATTTGACATGTTGTGGTAACTTGATGGTGCTGGCCATCGTATAAGTGCATATTTATTTAATTAGTCCCTTCCTTTTTGTATGCAAAAATACTTTTATGGCGTTGATCGGGTATCTGTACGTATCAAATTAAGTTGTCGACAGACGTATGTGTAATCTTGAAAATTACTCGACGGATTCCGATGCGCTTTTCAATGGAATGTTTAAATTTGGTTTTTGGTGAAATTACTATATATTTTTTACTTCGGTATTGGAAATATTAGGCTTATATTGCGATTATAAATAAACACAATTTTAGTTGTATTGTAATAAGGTACACGCTTAAAGCAAGTATACGGGACATCTTGTAGTTTAGGCTAGAGCGTCGGGGTTGGGCAAGAAAATTCAAATTGTGACTAAGTTATCATTGTTATCGCAATTTCTATTGCCATTTTTTTTATGTTATAACTCGGCAAACGAGCAGGCGAGCTACCTGATGGTAAGTTGTCATCGCCGCCCATGGACATCTGCAAAACCAAAGGAGTTGCAGATGCGTTGCCGAGCCTATTTAGGGAAAGGGAGGGGAAGGGATTGGGGGAGGAATTGGGCCTCCGGCCCTCGCTCACCGAACGAAGCGCAGTAACGAAACGCTACTACTCGGACGTCGGTCTTCTGCGAGAGTGTGGTACTTCCCCGGTCGAGCCGGCCCATTCATGCTGCGAACAGCGTGACCCTACCACAACAAACCTGTATTTGTACCTAATATGTGATATAGCTGAAAAAATAGCCAAAAATCAAGAAAAATTGAATTTCGCCAATCCTGACGCTTTGGCCTTAATTGGTTCAATATATTATATTATCAGCCGTGATCGTCCCACTGCAGGGCAAAGGCCTCCCTTTCCTTCTTCCATTCATCTCGGTTGAGAGCCTTCAGCATCCAACCCACGCAGTAAGTCTCATCCCGCCATCTCATTCTGGGTTTACCGCGATGTCTTCTGGTATTCTGTGGCATCCACATTGTCGTGGAAATATGCCTCCGAATATTATAGCTCAGTAGGTCAATGATCCATTTAAGTTCCAGTTTTCAGATTGCCACATAAAGTCTCCAAGAATGTGTAATACGTGCAAAAATCATTCAAAATCATATTATATAATCGTATATACAAATACAAGATAATGATTCACCTTGTTTGGTCGCATCAACACTATCTGTGACGTGACTTCCGATGTCCGTAAAATTATAATATTTGCGTTACCTACATAATTGGGCCAATAGATTGGCGTCAAAGATAGCCGATAACTTTATTGCCTGTTTACTTCAAAGGCCGATAATTTCAAGTAAGTAATTTAAGAATATGAAGGAAATAAAATAACCTGTAAACTTTTGTATCTTAAAATCCAGCATGAAGCTAGCTTATATGTTATGATAATTTAAAAATACAATAAATAAATAAATATTTATAATTTATCAATAAATATTTATAATTTATAAATAAATATTAACAATTTATAACTAAATATTTATAATTTATCAATAAATATGTATAATTTATAAATAAATATTAACAATTTTATAAATAAATATTCATAATGTATAAGTTAATAATTATGACAGGCAATCTTCATAATGACATGAAAAAAATCACAGCACATTTTTAATGCCGTTTTCCCTCACAATGTTTTCCTTCCATACATACATTCCATACATAAAACTGCTTGTTTTTTATTATATATGTAGTTACATCTAATTCAATGTTACTTTTGCATAATTATATGCTACTTAACTTTCAAACATTTTTAACATTAAAAAGCTGCTTATCAACTTGCCAACTAAACATTGAGATGTCACCCATATTTGGTCAGGTGAGTACCTATACCTTGCGCAAGCGCTTCCGGCATTTGCTGGGTCGTTTGATACAAGCATTCTCTGATAAATAGGTTTATTTGTAATGTTCCAGGTCGTAGGTCGAAAACGTAAGCTATTCTGCGGGTAATTATTTATTTTCTCATTACTGCTACTAAACTAATGAGTAGTTTAGATATATTAGTTAGATTCTGACAAGGCGCGTGTTAATCGTTTTTGGGCGAAACAAAGTGTACAAAATTACTTATAAGTTTTAAAGGAGAGTTATAATTGTTACCACCAAGATTATTATGTATTTTATATAAAATTGAAAGTACGTTATTACTCCTCAATCTCTACCGCGCGGTATACTATGGTAATCTGTATTTCCATTACTGTTATGGTTGGACAGTATTATCCTCCTAGCCATTTCCAACGATCGGATTTTATCGGTTTAACGTGTAACCAGAAGCGGTGAAATATCAGTGTTCTAGACGAAGCAACTGCCATCCACAACACAATTTCTGGGCAACAGCTACCGATATTCCCATTATTATTTTTTTTAAAAAAAAGCTTACTAGCAATGTGGGTCACACATTACTAGTAATCTTGTTAACCCCTCGTGCTAAGCTAAATGCTTGTGTTATGAGAGCGTTCCCGTCGGTAGTGCAATGGGTAGGTTTCGAACCGGCAACCACATGATCGCAAGTCCAACGCCCTAGCCGTTAGGCTACCGCCGCTTCTTAAACAACAACTAAAGATAACTAAAGATTGTCATAGGTGTGAGAGTTAATCGTAGGCTTTACGTGCTTCTCGAGGCACGTCGAAAGGTTGAAAAGTCACTTGGCATCAGACTGCATCAAGTTTTATTTAGTCCGGAAGAGCACTTGACGGGTGCGCGCACGGAATGCGAAGCAGCTGAGTAGCCGAGTCTGTAAATGTTAACGACGCCTCATATTCACGTCAATTTATTGAATCAAACTGGTTTAAGGATTATGCTGCGGTTTATTTGATTTGTTTATGTATGGGTAACGTTTCCCACGGAACTTGGCGAGGTCTACGATCAGGAAGCTTTCTGTAAAAATAGGTCAAGTTTAAAAGAGGCTATGATTCTCTGAGTTTCATTTTAAAGTCCTTAAGTTAGGATGCCAGCGCCATCTAGTACTTAAAACATTAACTTTAAAAGATTGGTTACAAAAAAAACATCATTTACCATTTATCCTTAGAATAAGTATGAATACATAGAAGCCAGAAATACTCAAAATAAAACCCATTCTTAAAAAGAGTAATTTCACATTTTGGTGATTAGTCATTCTTTATGTCACGATAACAGGGGTTAAATCTGATTTAGCATTTTTTTTATTTCTATGGAAGAATTACAGCTAAATAAAAGACAAGAAACAGTTAAGTAACCAGACAGCCAATTACAAGACTTTAACGTATAAAAACAATTATTATAAAAAAAAATAACAATGCCGTCTTTATCCATTTCTATCTGTAAAACTGCTGTTAAGTTTTTAAATGAAACAGGATGAGATAAAATTTCACGTGTAAAAAGTTCATTTTTGTGCCGAACGTGGCTTCTTGTTAATACTTATTCTATGCATTTATCATAAAAATATAGGTAATATTTTTGTAACTTAATTAAACATGTTGTCCATACTTGTTACATTGCTTCGACGTATTTATGGGTGCTGTGCATTCATAACTCGCACTTGACACGAATGGCATTCGACTCGATTCATAATATCGACTAGATCTAGTCAATATTACCTTGTCTATGTTTTTGTACGAGTAATCAACATCAAGTAATTAAAACTCACACTGTACGTTAGTAGAAAACTCAACCTGTACGTAGTAGAAATTGTGTTGCCAAGTTTCGAATTTTAATTTTAAATCTGAAACCTCAATATTACACTTTTTTATTAATATTTCACAGCAACAGAACTGCTTTGGTATGTACCTAATTAAATATTTTTTTATTCGTGAAATTCTCATTTTGTATTTTGTTGATAGAATTATGTGTGTCCAGTGAATGATGGTTGCTTTGTGGTTGCATTCCACATTTGAAAAACGCAATTGTAATATGTACATACTTTTTTTAGTACACTTCCTCATACTTTGTTCAAGTTTTTAAGTACTTACAGATATTTAAACTAGTAGCCGTGTAATGATCTCGTTTTTCCCAAGCTTTGGGAATTTCCCAATATGTAAAATGGTATGCTCCTAGGTCTTTTTTATGCAGTTTGCTTTTTATGTAAAAAGCGCTCTTGCGAGAGGAATTCATAAGATAGCCATAATTTATAGTTTTTATTTCTTTATTATTTTAGTAAAATTGACAACATCATAATTATATCAAATAGCCATATTTGGTGTGGCAACACAACTTTGTAGGTATAACTCATTTAGATGCAGGGTGCGTCTGCGCATCGCACGATTCCCATATTAACGGCGAACTTAAATACTCGTGTTCAAAGTAAATTAAAATATGCAACGAAAAAATTGTATCGGATGCTACACTGTTTCGTAACGGTCAAGTGCGAGTTGGGCAATCCTTATTATGTTTTAAAATTTGATGTCTTTTCTTTTTTACGCTCCATGAAATAAGGTGAACAATCTTTGGTTATGATATTGAAAGAGGATTAAAGCTGACGAAATTATCTTTTCAATGATATACTAGAACTACAATCTATAGACTCCATAGAAAAAATGTTTTGATTAACGATAAACGGCGGTAGCCTAATGGCTAGGGCGTCGGACTTGTGATCATGTGGTTGCCAGTTCGAAACCCACCCATTGCACTACCAACGTGAACCCACTCGTAACACAAGCATTTAGCTTAGCACGAGGGGTTAACAAGAATACTAGTAATGTGTGACCCACATTGCTAGTAAGCTTTTTTTTTTAAACGCGCGATTCCAGTTTATTGCTCGCGAGTGTATCGATCAACGGTCAATTATCATCATCATTCTAGATTTTTCTATGTTGGAGTCAGCTTCTAGCAGTACTATAGGAAAAGTGACTGCTATATGTAACAACTCCATATTACTGAGCGATATCAAGGATGAACTAGGGTCATTTATCGTGTCATACTTATTTAATAGATAAAACAGTTTCTATATAGTCAAACGTTCAATTTGTAACTTACAATCTTTTCTGATTTTTTGGTGAAATTACTAGTTTATAGATAGCATCAAGTGTTTGCTATGCTTTCTTTTAAATTTATTTGCCATTTTGTTACGAGTTGTTTTGTTACTATTGTTACATGGTTTAAACATAACCTGTTTGTCGCAAATTAATTATATTCCTAGTTGATGTTCATCAAACAAATCAAACAAATAAAGCATTCTGATTCTGATTCTGATTCTGATTCTGATCAAATTGTTCTGCATTCTACACCAACTCGAAACACAAGCTATCAAATGAAACAATTAATAAAAATATAAATAGGAAACGTATTTATAACTGTCCATAACACGGCATCTCTTTAAAACAATTACTACTTACATTCAAAATTGTAACCACGATTAATCAATCGGTGTGTATTACAATAAAATGGCTGCATCGCTGCATTAATATCCTATCGTCTAGTGGACATAATAATTGCGCTAGTTTGTACAGCGTAAAGCGCATTCGTCAAGTGTTGAGATGCGCGGGGCGAAGTTTATAGTGTTGACAAGTATCGATATTTTTTTTTCGATAGAATTAATTAAGAAAATTTCTGACTCCAAGCTGCCACTGAGAATTTCATAGAAAAACTCAATAACGCTATTACATTCTGTCCTAAAGATCATATTTTTCTTGAAACTGTTTCACAGTAAAGGGATTATTTTGATAATTTTGATCAACATTTTATTTGTTCGTAAAACATTCAGCAAAAACTGTAGCGTTAATAAAATACCTACAATACATCGGAATCAGTTTCAAGATGAACAATTTTACAAAAAAACAAAATGCTAATTCCTGGATTTATTTATCGTGTGTCATGTAGAATAGCCTAGAATAGTTGATATCTATGCAAATAACTATGTAAATCAGTTACAATAAAATTTTTCCTCGAAAATATAATTTGAATTAATGTCACGTAAAATAATACTCTGCTTACATACACAAGTACTTCCCTTGTTTGGTCGATTTTGTTTCTTTAACGTGTTTTAATAATTTATGTGGGTACTTCTTTTTATGCAGGAATTGAGTTATTTTGTACATTTTATTATATGGTCGTATTAGCATGGATTGCATTTGCAGAATTTGAATGAGATGCATAATAAACTACATGAGTACAGAGATAAAGGCCGGCCTTGTAAATTTATGAATAAAGTTTATTAAATAGGTATTTAATTTATGCATAAGTTGTATGTTTAATTTGTCTGGGGTAGTCTTGAGTGGTTCTTATTATTTATACCGAAATTGTTGGCACAGCAGCAGTAATGTAATGATTTTATCATTTCATAATCTCGACTTCTTTCCATTTACCTACACCAAAATATCAAATTATTATTAATGTGCCTTTTGAATATCGTTGAAGAATAAAGAAAACGTATAAAATTTTCCTGTTATAGCATTATCGATATTGTCACTGTCCCAGCCCTAATCTGCATCTGTGTCAGATGTGCGGCAGGTGGCGCCCGCGCAGGTGGAGGCCATACTAGGCGCGCAGCCTTGCACGAGCCCGCCAAAATCTTGCGGTGGCCTTACAAACCGCTATTGTTTTACTAGAGATCACCCATCATTCAAAAATATACCAGTATTAATAAACAGTTCTTATAATATCATACGAGATTAGGTGATTCGATCTTATAATCATCCTCTTAGTTTTATCCTAACTCTATTTTGGTCTTTGGTCAAATTGATTGGAGTCACGAGTAATGCTGAGCTGTTCTACCTCGCCAAAGACAGAGAAATATGAGTCAGTCAGAGTTTATGGCCAACCTTTAGCGATTGGAGAGGCACCAGTAGAAGACGAAGAATAGAAGCAGCGACACCCTAATGGCTAGAGCGTCGGACTTGCGATCATGTGGTTACCGTTTTGAACCCACCATTTCACTAACGCTGTGAACCCACTCGTAACACAAACATTTAGCTAAGTACGAAGGGTTAACAAGATTACTAATAATGTGAGACCCTTATTGCTAGTAAGCGTTTTTAAAAAACAAAAAAAAAATGTTCGGAGTCCAGTCTAACCAGATGCGAATGAGACGTCCGGAATTAAATAATATCAATATAACGCGATAAAATCCGTAAAAGTAGTTTATTTCAATGTCTAATATTCTCAGTCTCAGAAACCAGTAAATAACAACTAAGCTTGATTGATGAAATATTATAACGATAATTACTGTTAAGTTCGTTGATATAACTTATTAACTATTCCCAGGTGTTGTCTTCTAAGCACCTGACATAATACCTCGCCTCCCACGAGATAGGGAGGGTGTCTAGTACTATTTTTAGCTGAATAACACAGGTTTAATGACAACAAACTTTATTGAATTAAGACTTTTATAATTTGCTGCAAGTTCTAGAAGCAATCTTCTTTCGAAATTCAAGCGGCGGTAGCCTAATGGCTAGGGCGTCAGACTTGCGATCATGTGGTTGCCGATTCGAAACCCACCCAGTGCACTACTGACGTGAACTTACTCGTAATACAAGCATTTAGCTTAGTACGAGGGGGTAACAAAATACTTGTAATGTGCGATCTACATTGCTAGTAAGCTTTTTTAAATAAAAAAATAGATATTCTATCTATACCCATTAATAAAAATTAAAATGCTGTTTCTTAGAAGTGTATCACCTGTTACCCGACTGAACCGATTTGGGTAGTTTTCTATGAGAAACGTTCGTATTATTCTCTTGTATAAAACGTTCCTATTCTCTGAATAAAGTATTGAAGGAAAGGAACACTAGAAAAAAATCCCGGGAAATTGGGAAACTGGAAGTTAGTGAAATGTTTGTACTAATCCATACAAAATGTTATTGTACCACTGCTTACCAGGGTAAGTGTGACGCCCTCCATGCCTTGGAAAGCATGTAGGTAAGTTTTCAGTCCCGGTTGTCATACGAACACCTGTGACAATCGTTAGTGGTACGTAATCATGTGTATAGTTTGTAAGTTGGAATTTTTTGCTTCATTGTGTTACTAGGTTGATAACTTGGCGACAGAAAGTGAGTAAATTGTAGGGTAGTTCATAAATATGCTACCCTATAATTTGCTAACATTTCGTTTATTTTATTTTACTTTATGTTAATTTATTTGTACGCCAAAACAATACATTTGTAAAATTAAATTAAGTTCTCATGTAAGTGAATTGTCAAATTCTTATGAGAAAATAAATATGTCTCAAACCTTAATCAAAAGCCCAAAAAGTAAAACAACCAATCTAATCTTTCGAAAAACGGTGCATGGATGCTGTAAAGGATCCGAAACGGAATTAAATAATATCAATTTATCGCGATAAACTCCGTAAAAAGCTGTATTACTTCAATTCGGTACTATTTTGTTATGATCCATTCTTTTATATTAATATAGATATATAATAAAATTATTACAGGCCGATGTTTGTACTCACGGCTACACATCAAGCTATACAAATCCAGTATACGCTGACCACTTACTGTATGGGGAACCTAGACAATGTTAGATCAACTGAGTTTGTATAGGTTGATCTGTAGTCGAGTGTGCATTATAGATATTTAAGAAAACAAGAAAAGCCAAGACAACTATATTTAGAATTATTGTCAGTCTGTTTTGTTTTTTGCGTGATACGTTCACGCAAAAAACAACTACTTAGTACATGGAATTAGATCCGGATGTTCTTATCTCTCTTCTTTCGTTCTCTTTTCGTACTCGAATCTTTATCATAGAATTATGGATAGGTACATACACTAATATTTTATTGCACTGTGGAATAATAACATATACAGTGTAGGTACAGTATAAAAAGCCATAGTTCGGAGGAAGTCGTTACATCCATCAGATACGATTTCCTGCAATTTTATGACTAATGCCAAAACGAGTTGAGTACAGGACGCGAATTTGATTTTATTGATTTGTTAGTTGTATAGATACTATTGCTCTCGTCTTTTTGAATCTCGTGGGAAATTCTTAAAATCCTTTTTCCAGTCTGATTTAACTGACTGCTTCATTAGTCTAGTGGTCCTTAGCGCGATTGCTACATTAGAAGTCCTAGGTTCGATATTGGGTTTTTCTATGAAATTCTCAGTTGCAGCTCGGAGTCTTGATTTGCCCGGTTAATGCCCCCCAATAGGCTCGCCCTCTATTACATGGGCCCTTAACATACCAGCGAAGTTTGTATGTTCATTAGTACACTTCTGCCTAGTCCTTCGGGGAATACAGGCGTGATGGAATGTTGTAATTTGGATAATCCAGAGCATGCCTGGGATTCAAACTCTTCTCTAGGCTGTAATCTTCTAATAATAGCGAAGCGGCGGTAGCCTTATGGCTAGGGCGTCGGACTTCCGATCATGTGGTTGCCGGCTTGAACCCCACCCATTGCACTACCGACGTGAACCCACTCGTAATACAAGCATTTAGCTTAGAACGAGGGGTTAACAAGAATACTAGTAATATGGGACCCACATTGCTAGCAAGCTTATTTTTAAAAAAAATAACCCTCGACACAATAAATAACTAAAAATTATTCACTTTTTCAATATTTTAATAAAGTGACCATGAAACCCTTCAACAATGTTGCAAATATAGTTTCAAGTGTTTAATTACAAAATTAATACGCACACGTAAAAGTAAAAACCTGCCGAGTAAAAGTATCCATCATCTGTTTTCACTTAGGCAGCGCGTGCGCACGTCCCTGAGAGTAACGGGACGCCGGCAGATGGCGCTGCTGTCCACAGAACATTGTGAACAACATGTTTATAACAGCTATATTATTACCACAATGTATTGGTGTACATTCATTTTTAGACCAATATGGAAGACTTTCAAGAACAAAATAAGACATGGCAGAAGTACCGCGTACCTCTATTTATTTTAATAACGTACCATCCCGAGTGTATTCCCTGAAGGGTTAGGCTGAGGTGTACACCTACGCTTCGCCGGTATGTTTAGGCCCCATGTAATAGGAGGCGAGCCTATTGCCATTAGCCGGGCACGAATCCGATCTGCTACAGAGAATTTCAAGGAAAAATCAATAACACTTTGCTCGACCTGAGAATCGAACTGAGGACTTCGCAGTATCGCTTATGACCACTAGACTGTCTAAAAAGATCTATTTACATAAATAAATATCATTTATCATTATTTAATCAAGAGGTGAGGCAGTAAAAGAGTACCTGAAAGGATTTGGGGGAAGCCTTTGCCCAGCAGTAGGGCTAAATAACAAAACAAGAAATGATTTACCTGATGAAAACAAAGTAGTACTTCTGTTTCTCCCTATTTGATGGATCCAGGTAGATTTTAATAACTAGCACTTTTATTATTGTAGAGAGCGATATTTTTTACGCTGTAGGGAATAATTTAGTTATAATAATGTGTTGTATTGATAAGTATGGATATTTCGCGATGAACGTTATTGATGGGGCATACAAGTTTGTAAATATAGCGGCGTATTCTTTATCGATATTTTACACTAACTTTGTAAATTGACATGCTGACCTATCAGTGGGGGATGTTTATGGGCGGTCTATAACATTTTCTATCTAGGCTGTATTGTTCTCAATCTCCCTATTTCATCCATCTTTGTTCTCTGATAGCGTTTGAAAAATTATATAATGTATTGGACTATCTTTTTGTATTTTTAGGTATTTTCCATGCAAAGATTATTAAAAATATTTTAGTGAAGGAAAAATGCAGTCAGAAGAAATCTCGACTCGCGGTGGCTTAGCGGTCATAGCGTCTGGTGTACCAAACCAGAAGACGCAGGTTCGAATTCTGCCTGCAGTCGAATTTGTCTTTCACTAAAATAAGTTTATAATATTATTGGAGTTTAAAAAAAATTTGTACGTTCCCCAAAACGATGTTATTATCTTCATTTAAATTATATAGGTACGTAGATATAAGAAATGCACCAACGTTAACTCTAGACGCAAAATAACCATTTTTCATAGCGGTAGGATCTAACGATCCGCTATTAGTGGTCACTATCATATATTATAAACCCGCGTTTCCACTGACGACGAAACATGTTGCAAACATCTATCTTACTCTCAAAGAGTGAGTGGGACAGGTAGCTGTTTGTGTTTTCAAAATGTTTTGTCGTAAGTAGAAACGCGGAGTAAGACTATTGCAAAACAGATTGACTGTTACGTCATGGTGTTGTTGTGTATGTCAAAATCAGAGCCTATAATTATGTTCTATCTAAGACCCTGTTTGTGCACAACATAAAACAAGATAAGAGTCGAACGTATTCGAGTCAATAAAAAATTTCAACTGACAAGATTTTCAAATTAAAATATATTCCAAATTACTGTTATAAAACAAACAACTAATTGGTTTGTAAATGGTAAGTACGTAACTAACATGGACTTACATTTTTGATCAACTTTTTGCTACTTCCTAAATGACCGGGAGTGAGTTTACAAATGTCACTTGAAGACATTTTGAAGTTATTCCTGTACTGTAGCGTTGGTCATATTTCAAGGTCCAATGCGACTGTCGTATGTGTGTCAAAACAGCTATCAAACCTTATTATAAAGTTATTGAAGGACATATTTAGTTAGTGACTGCCTCATTAGTCTAATGGTCCTAAGCGCGACTGCTACGCTAGAGGTTCTGGGTTCGATCTCCAGGTCGAGCAAAATGTTATTGGGTATTATAGTGTTGTTATTTTTCTATGAAATTCCCAGTAGCAGCTGGGAGTCTGGATTTGTGCCCGGTTAGTGGCAATAGGCTCGCCCACTATTACATGGGACCTAAACATACCGGCAAAATGTGGGTTCGTCGTACACGTCTGCCTAGCCCTTCGGGGAATACAGGCGTGATGGTATGTTATGTTCTTATATTTAGTTAGTCAAGGCCAACATTCGTAAAGTAAGAGTAGTGGCTTTCAATTACAATTTTGAAGTAGGTAGCGGGCCCTGTAAGTACTGGATCACAGACCTGGGGGCCTAGACAATGTTACGTTTCTTTAACGAAAAAGAAGTTACATTAATTTGAAATGTA
This sequence comes from Subacronicta megacephala, assembly GCA_958496365.1. Taxonomy (NCBI): domain Eukaryota; kingdom Metazoa; phylum Arthropoda; class Insecta; order Lepidoptera; family Noctuidae; genus Subacronicta; species Subacronicta megacephala. The sequence goes on from OY292533.1 coordinate 4,165,964, forward strand.
TGGAATCTTTCGATATGTCACGTGATGAAATTATGTCAAATCCATACATTTCGAATATCTATCTTCGTCATCGATAATGAAAATGTGACATTGTCTAGGGGCCCTGTTTAAGTTGTGGCGAATTTCACAAATCCCAAGACCGTGACAATAGGGGTAGACAAGTGCGGAATTTTGTCAGTAAGAGTCAACATGCCCTGTCGTCTCACCAGGTGGCGGACTATCCGCAATGATTCCGTAATTAACTACCTATTGGGCACAAAGAAATAGCGCTTTACCAAAATAAATAATTTGTGTCAAAATGACTCATAATGACAAATTCACTTTCACGCCTTTACATATTCCCCGAAGGATAGATAAGGTAGAATTGTACTGATGTGCACCTAATTTTCACCATGCTATGGGGGCGAGCTTATTGCCAAAAGCTAGGCACAAATCCAAACTCCGAGCGATTGAGAATTTCCTAATGAAAAACCAAGTAACGCTACTCGGGAATCGAGCCCATTACCTCACACTCAACAGTTCCTCTTTCAAACATTATCGTTATCGTCCTTTACCATACATTATCTGCCTATACCTTCAGGCTTACTGATGGTACTTTAAAATTAAAAAAAGGAAAAAGTAAAGAATATTATAAGGTATCGCTAAAATGACGGTAGTTAGGGCCATATTCGACGACGAGCGCGATAATTGAAACAATGAGCGGGCGTAACGGTGAAATGCGATAGAGCACCCGCTTGCGCGAGCGCGTGCGGTTTTTGCCTCGCCGGCCAAATGTCACGGCCTGCCTTGTCATGTACAAGATGCCGTTTAAGACGCGGCCTGCTACTAACACCGTAGTGTAAGGAGTCTTACGTCTTCCTCTCTTCTTGAAAACCTTTTTTTGGATTGGATTGGATGGATTTTATAGGGAAACATAGTCTTTACGACGCGCGGGTAGAATTACCCTTTTTACGGCTCACATCAAATAAAAAGTTAAGATGGAACTTTGCGAACAAAGAAGTGAGGCCGGCTAAAACTACGCCTTGCCGTGTAAAACACAATTACACGCACACACTTATACCGAAACTACGCCTTATCTTGTCAGTCGAGCTATCGAAAGCTCGACTGACAAGATAAGGCGTAGTTTCGAGAGATAAGGTATACCAAGTTCCATCTTAACTTTTTATTTGATCTGAGTTTTACGGATGCGGATGCCTGCCTGAAAAAACATTATCGACTAGCTTTGCGCTCGCGGGTTCGCCCGCGTGGAGTATACGTTTCTTGTCATTTTCAATTGTCAATAATGTAGCTTTCTATTGGTGAAAGAATTTTTCGAATCGGTTCAGTACTTTCAGAGCCTATTCAATGAAAACAAACAATCAAATGTTTCCTCTTTAGTTTAGTAATATTAGTTTAGATCTCGCGTATTTTCCCGCACATTTCTTAAGTTTTGTTAATTGTGCAGATCGAGCAACACGCTGTGGTGTGACACGCGTCCGCAAATTGACGATCACTTTACGAATTCGCATTGGAATGTAAACACCGACTGTTTAACTGTTGTAAGTGCAAATGAAATTTTTATTTAACAATATTTGTTTTACGTACAGTATAAGGCAACACTGACGATCGGAAATAACGGGACGTTGGCAACATTTGCGAACTTGTCCCAGTTTTATGACGACGTATAAACATTGCAATAAAATGAGCTTTTGTTTATAAAAATAAATATTTTATCATGTACCTAGGCGTAGTTTAGGGTTATAAAAATGTAAGAACAAAAATTATGCGTATTTTGTTTAATTTATCTCTAGATCTTCAATTTGCAGCTGTTTAATTGCTTGTGAACAGCTTATAAAGATACAAAAGAACAAAGTATTGGTAATTCGGACAGATTAATTTATATTTAATAGTACTTAAATTGTGAAAGGCTAGAGAGTTCCTCTCAGAACATATTAAATTATTTGCGTGTATAAGTTCTTAATGCAAGCTAATTTCACATTTTATATACTTATCTACATACTAAAATTTCTTAGTTGTATTTCTTTATGGTAATAATTAAAATAATATCATATGTAAGTATATGTGTTAATTTCAGTGCACATAATGCTTTCATCCTATCCATTAGGAATGTAACCAGACTGCAGTTAAGATCACATTTATTTTAAAGGGTATAATTTAGACGATCACCAGAAATGTTTTTAAGATCCTAACCCTAAGCACCAAATATTATTTTTGCTTCTCAAAATAGATAAATGGTCACCAAATTTGAACACAGACTACTTTAATGTAAGACTGAAATTACTTTTTTGTCCAGCTGATGATTTTAATATGGGTTTAGGTTAGGTTAGAACTGCGACGAATTCGGCCTATTTAACTAACATTTTACTGAAGTATTACCTATTACCTATACTATTTGGCTATATTATCATATTTTAATTAATTTCGTGAATTTTAAAGGCGTCCATATATTTTTATGGCAGTCAATAATAAGAAAAATTGGATTTAATAACATTTTAGGAAACGTAATTTGGTGACCATTTATCCATTTTGGTGAACGTTTCAAATTTTATTGGTAGTAAAATAGGTAAATTTTTGGGGGGCGTTTAAACACAAGCCTAATTTAAATGGCCAATCTTGTAGCTTTCCTATACAGCATGACAAACTATATTAAACTATATATAGCATTGACTAAACAATGCAAAGAAAATACAACCACGCCGCTACTAACCGTTGGAAAAAAATTAGGGATTCTAGAAAAGGAGAAGAAAAGGGCTTGAGGGGAGAAATTGAGTCTATTAATATTATTTAGGATAAGGAGGACTTGTAATTTTTATTTTTTACGTAAACCAAGTTAATCAGGTAGGTATTGTCTCTCTTATACACACAAAGCACAATCAATCTTATTCAAAATGTATGAATCGTACAAGCAATTCCAATATTTAAAACGCTGCGTTCGAAACTCAAAAATATCGATAGGGGCGTGGGAAAAAGGCCTTCTGTTCCAAACTCTTTTTTTCAAATCCTCATTGTGGATTACACCTGCTAGCCGTTCGCAGCTTTCAATAAAAAAATCACTGCGTTCTTTTTTAGAATGGACCTATCGCTCGACCGATATTCTTATGAGTAGGGCTGATGGGCCAGTTGATGGCTATAAAGTATTTTAATAAAAATGTGTTTTAATAAAATATAAAGCATGTTACATGTTGGTTGTTATTTCACAGCGAACACTGCACTGCGAACTTCACTGAATAGCGAATTACTGGCAAACGAGTGTTATAGGAATAGTAAAAAATAAGTACTTGATTTCTCTTTGATAGTCAACATTTATCCTATTCCTTAAAAAAAATATTTTTTCCGGGGTTTGGGCACGCCTGTAAATAATTATGTTAACAAAATAACGCCTTATAACTGGTTATTCCTCCCTACATTTTTTATTTTTAAAGTAGTCGTGAGATACCGTGTATGCTAAGATTATTAAGTGGTAGAATCACGACGCGGTAATTTGTTTTTTTTTCACTCCGTTGCATCACGATCGATGAAGGGTTATTGATCATTATAGACATCATAACGCTATGCCCCATTTTTTTCTCAACAACGAATCTTATTACGCTTACTTCTCAAATTAAATCCAAATTATTTTGATCATAGACTTAAATTTTGAATTGAAAAACAACCTACCGCGTGCATAAAATCGAATAATATCTACAAAAACCCCTGAATCCCACAGAAAAAATAAAAAAAAATCACACTACGTAATTCTGTCAAATTAACCTTAACGCTGTCACGTACTATGGGATTGAGTAAATGTAAAAAAACAGTTCACAGACCTGTTATTTTGTATATTCCCGTAGTTGATAGTCTTTATAGTCGATTTTGTCGCTTTTAGATTTAGTCGAATGATGGACAAGCCGACCACCGATGAATCTGCTCTACGTGTAACTTGATTTAAGAAAAAAAAACAATCACCTGTACTTCCGTTCGTTTGTTTTTCGAATCGGCGGCGATGACAGCGATTTAAATATTTAATTTTGGAACGATATTTATAAAGTGAGGATGTCACGACTGTTTTGTCGAAAATAGTTAAAATGCTGTATTGTTTCGCTTATTATTTTGCTTCTGTGATGTATGCCGAAATCCATGGTACATGAGCAATGTGCTTTGGCTTTATGGGAACCTATTAATGGTATTCACATGCACGATGTTAATTTCCGCCATAGTCAGTTTCTATGAAGCAAAATTATAGCTAGCGTTCATTTATCATAATTTAGTTTTCCATTACAATATTTATAGATCTCGACTTATCGATTTAGCAAGTGCAGACAATAATAGTTAATAAAAAAGTATTTTTCAAATTTCGAGGCGTACCTAAGTGATTAAGAAAAACCTTATAACACATTAAAATTTTTTGAGTGGTCATATTGCTTGCCGTTGAAATATAACTAGTCAACTCATGACAACAAATAATCTTATGTCACTTATCCGCATTTTAATGTTTGTTATTGTTTTATCAGCACTAATTTAAAACCTAGTCCGCTTTAAATTACATTAGATATAAACCTTTTGCCCGCAACTTCGTTCGTGATTTGATCACAAAATTTTAGTTAATCAAAAGAAGTAGGTATCATAAAACTGTCTCATGGGTCCCATATATCAAAATTTCATCGAAATCGGTTCAGCGACAGGTGTAAACGCGTAATAAACGAACAAACTCTTATACAAAGTTACTCTAAAATGTTAGTCTCATAACACCGTAACTTTTATTATAATTCGGTAAACCAAGAATTAGGTGTCGTGTCGATCATTTACAAAGGCTCGTTCGGCCGCGCTCGTCCATATAAGGCAGCGGCGCGTGCGCACCGGTCGTCATTACCGCGAGACGATCACATTCCATATTTAAGAGTTCCAATGTTGGATAGAAAAACCATGAACTTTTAGTTATGGTGATCTGTCAATCATGGACAATGTAACATGAAGGTCGCATTTTGCGATATATTTTTAAATTCTAAGGTTGGTTCTACCTCATTGGTGAAGTGGTCGCAAGCATGAGACGCAAGCGCAGCTGCTAAGGAGCTCATTTTGATTCTAGCCTAAGCAAAGTATTATTAAGTAGTAGGTATTTTCCAGAAAGAAAATTCAGTAGCAATCTGAAATTTTAATTTGTTCCGGTTAAACCTGTTAACTGTTACGTTTACACCATTGCTTCTGGGAATACAGACATGATGGTCTATTCGTTGTTTAAAATGATTTTCTTCCCCTATATAAAGCGTGTGAAAATCCTTAACGATGACATCACGCAGAGTTCCATCATCCAAAAAAGTATCTAAAATGAAGCAGTATTTTTTTACTTTTAAAAATAATAAACGGGACCAAAGCGAAATGTTTTCATCTCGTATTATAATGTAATTTACAAAATTACAATTTAATGTAAACGCACCTTGTTTTGAGTTGTGGCGACATTGCGGTCCTTCTATCTAGGTAATGTTTTTGACATTTTGTTGCTGTAAGTTGGTACCACTGTACGTCTCGTATTTAGTGATGTGCTCGGCAGGATATTTGTTTTTAATTAATCGATATTAATTGTCGGTTTTATAGCCTTAATTACATGGTTGTGCTGTCAATAAAAGAGGTTGATATTTTAACGGGAGGCGTCATTTAATGTTGCTTATAGCACACCTACCTAGTTTACTTCAAAGTATAAGTTAACAAGCTTGTTGCAAGTTTCGATGTAAAACGATTACGATAAGCGATATGTTGTTTTTATAACTTAATTATTCAAAATGCAATAATACTTAAGATCACTACTTAATTGTACATTTTAAAATAACGGTCCACTTTCACACACACACCAATGAAAACCTCTAAAATTATCATTTAAAAAAAGAATGCATGTAATTTGAAAAAACAAACATGTCGGTACTTACGAGCAGAAACATCACCTGCAATTTCATTCAACGTGTACATTCAAACAGACCATAAACAAAGGGGCAGAACAACCTGCGCCAGCGCAGCTAAGTTTTTGCGAGCTTCCTGGCGCTCGCAGGCGGTTCCGTATCCGCCGGAAGTGAGCAGATGAGATTTGGCTGGGTTTTTGCGCAATGCTTTGTGTCACTTCCTGTTCGTTCAGGTAGATCGGAAGGTGCATTATGACCTTGGGCTCGTATTTCATGGGGATGGGGATGGGACTGGTTTCCGCTGAATGTAGCCTAAGTGCTTGTGGGTATATCCGGTGTTTGGTGATTTTGGTTCAGCAGGCTAGTGTGATATAACTTGAGGTTTTGATTATAAGAGTTCTTTAGGTTTATTTCCTTGTGACGGATTAAGACACGTTTATCTTGTTAATTTATTCTTCCCTATTTCAAATTCAACTATAATCATGGCTTACCCTTCTAAAATTTCAGTTATTGATGCCTCGTCGGTTTCAGTTGAACCATTATTAACATAACTTAACATACCATCACGCCTGTGTTCCTGAAGGGTTAGGCAGAGGTGTACTAATGTACACCCACATTTCGTCGGTATGTTTAGGTCCCATGTAATAGGGGGCGAGCCTATTGCCATTAACCGGGCACAAATCCAGACTCCGAGCTGCTACTGGGAATTTCATAGAAAACCCCAATAACACTTTGCTCGACCTGGGGATCGAACCCAGGACCTCAAGCGTAGCAGTCGCGCTTAGGACCACTAGACTAATAAGGCAGTCATTATTATCAGTTGAACCATTATTAGTCATCACTATTATGGTTATCGTTTCAACCAAAGTATTCTTATGCACTATGTAGTCTGGTAAATATATTAACGGTGCAAACGCCATTGTACTATTAGTTTCATTTATTCCTTATATAATATTATAAGTACCTATCCTTATAACCTATCCTTAATTTTTTTCCAACTGTAGGTATTGTTTCATTAGACTTTTTTCATATATTATAATTTTCTCATTCAAAAACCTTTAAAAATATGTCCCTACACATTGCACCTTTTACTTTTTTAGCAGTAAGGAGATCTTAGTCCCTTTACCTGTTTTAAGATCTGTGTCCGATTACTCTGTAAGGAATCAATGTTTATCACAGACCTCCACAATAAGGTGCAAGCAGGTGGCAAACGAAATAACAAAGCACTTGTGTCGAACGATTTATTTTTTCAAACACCATGTGCTCCATACACGGAATTAAATCCTAGGTTTTTTCACCAAAAACGTCATATTTGCATCCCGGTCTACGACACATGCCACTAGGAAAATCACAAAAAATCCTAAAGATTAAGAAAAAAAGGTCGAAGAAACGACAGATGCACGGAAAGAAACATAGACGAGCACGTGCCATCTGCCAAATCTTAGAAACGTTCACACAAAGGGATAGATTCGTGCTTACACACAAAAAAATAGTATAAGGAGCACGCACACACGCATAAAAGTGCGCGATCGATCAAAGATCGGCGCACGCGCCGTTCGCGGCAGATGGTCCGACGTGATTGTTCGATGGTGTTTGAATTCCGAACTTCCGCACAATAGCGTGATAAGGAATATGACTTATGACGGCCTTAAGACGGACAGTTTGATTTATTTTCTCAAAGTAGCCATTTGCAATTGTCGCGATGAATGTATGACAACAATTGGTCCGTTTAAAGCAATTTCTTTTGTAGTTGACTGATGATCTGACATAGAAAGTGTCTTCGATAGATCTCCAATGATTTCTACTTTCACGATATCAATCATTTATTGTAATTATTCCTTTTATGTATGTTCCCATGGTCTAATTTACGGACAATAATTAATATCGTTTAATTCACTAATGATTTTAAATTTATGTTGACCTCTAACAATCTATAACCAAGTCACATTAAGTTTCAATTCAGGAACAGCAGTCATAATTGCTTTTTATTTAGTTGTATTAGTTGAATCAAAATGGTTTACCGGTATCTCTTCGATAGATTCTATTCGTAGTCTTGTATCTTTTAGTAACGTTTCCGTGAGCGTAAGAAGCAAAATTTGTAATCTATTTCCTTAGTTTTACTGGAGAAAGTATATAAAGTTCCAAAGCGAAAGCGTATTTACCGATAAATCTTTATTATTATTATTGATCGCTTTATTGAGGCCATAAATGGATTTGGCTAAGAGTTTGTTGGTTTGAAACATATCGAAAATTGCAGTGTGAAAAGCGTTTTGAAGATTATAATCTTGATTTAGGTTTATATTTGCTTAATTTAAGGAGGTTTCGATTTTAATCGGCTCTTTATTGATCTGTTAAAGCGTTGAGACTTCATAAATGGGACATTTCTTCTAATTTCTAAAATATTGATGGCCATCTGCTATTGGTACCGCCATTCTTTACCTCTTACCCTTTCCCAATATTATCATAAGTATTCAGAATTTAACTATCTAAAAAACTCCTCAAAGAATTAAATAGGTTTAGATTCTTGAAGAAAGACAGCTACCTGGCACATACAGCAGCTGCATCACTTAAATCGATCATACCTTCATCTCTTTCTAAATTGTCGCTGTCCCTTTCTAGATAAAGTGACGGAAAAAGAATCAAGAAACGGCTGATTGTTGTAGGGTATAAGGTAGTCTGTAAAAGAAGGCTTTGTGTTCCGTGTTTATTCAGTTTGTTTAGTTAGATTTATGGACGAATAAGTATGTTATTTAAGGATGCAGGATTCGCCTGCGACTGTTTGGTTTCGTGGCAAAACGAAGAGTGTTAACATCGCTATATAAACAGGGGCTCTAGCCAATGTCACATCTTCATTATCGATAACGAAGTTAGATATCCGAAATTATGTCAAATTCATACGATTTTACATAATTTCATCATGTGACATATCGAAAGATTATGCCAATTCAATACATTTCAGATTTATTGAACTTCGTTATCGATATGGAAATGTAACATTGTCTAGGGCCCCAGTTGGTACTTATTGAGCGACATTTAGTCGCTATCGAATCAGTCAAAAATCTTGTATGGAAAACCTCATCTATATCCGCTTACGTCGCCAATACAATTTTCCATACACAATAGAACTAACTACTTAAGTAAAGTAACTACTTACATAATGTTGGTGTTATGTACAACTCTTACGTACTAAGTAAGTTTTAAACTTTAATGGCCAAGAAAGTTTTACCATCTAGTCTACTTAAGTTGCTTGGGGATCTTAATTTTAAGAGGTACCTAAGGAAGCAAATACTTAGTAGGTAGGTAAAGTTTTCGTGCTAAGGAGTAAGTTTTTAATGGAATTAATGTCCTACTAGTAAAACCAGTGATGACTATATTCATGGAAAAAGTGTTAGGCTTATGCAGCACGGTAATCAGAATAGATGCTTCCTCTAATCCTCACCTTTTGAAGCTAACATCATTAATCTCATAGCCGTGGGAGAAGGGATGGTAAGTGTAGTTGTTAGTTGGTAAGAGTCCGACATACTCTGTCGCTTCCAGATGACAGACCATCCATGAGGATATTCTTTACTTGAAGTCCGTCCACTTCCACATCTTTCTCGCGATCATCCTTGCTAAGTGGGGCAAGTTAGTACGTTCACAGATCTCCATATTCCAGGCTGTGTCTCGAAGAGAGATTCCCTGTCGAACTCCTATTGACTAGAAGGCGATAAGGGAGTTCCAACCACTCCTCCCTTACGAGCTTACCGCTACTATTGTAGCGACTCTTGCGGTTCAGTAGCCTGCAGAATGTATATGTTAATTCTTTAGGTGCTCTTACCTAATGCACCCAGTCTTTGATATAAAATTAAATAATGTCTTTGCCTATTCCCTGATCTGTCTTCTCACTGTTAAGGCGATTTTTTGCGTGTGCAAAATCAGCTTTTTTTTGTATCAAACATATCGTTTTAATATATATGCACGTGCATTTTACTTACATAGAACTTTAAGTCTACAGATACCTCAAGAAATATTTTTACATGGCATTACTTACGATTACCGAAGTAAGTCTACTCGAATATCAACCATGCTACTCTGCAACTATGATTCAATTTCAGTTATTCAATTGTACGGATCAAATCAGCTGATTCCCAAGGTTTCGCACACGTGTTCAGGTCGTATTTGCGATTTTTTCTTAAGGATTATCTTCAAAAATCTTTTCTGCGCTTGCGCAAGGACCGTGGGAGCGAGATCTTCGTAACACGTGCTGACAGTTACCTGAGTTACGCAAAAAACTTTCGAAAAGCATTTGAAGGTCTGAAGAATACGTACTAGATTTTAAAAAGGAAATCGTCTTGACAATAGGAATTTTGACAGTTCTATGCGTGTTTGATTGGCGTCCAGCGGTGACATAGCTCTTTGATATCAACAGGCAAAGAAAGGAACATTTATGAAAGTAGGTACAATTTGATACACAATAATTTGAATGACTGATCTTACAATATTAAAATAATTACAAACACGTGCAAATGGTATTGCGAAGAATTTTGTTAGTGTTTTGAATGTTGAAATGAAAATTCATAATCGCAATACGATACTGGGGGTCTACTACGAACGTCTAAGCTGCAAATAGAAACGAAACGACAAAGACTCTTGCTTATATATTTCCAATATGACCTGATCAACACGATCAAAAATGCTCAGAGTATCGGTGTTGCCTTCCTCGTATATTTTCTTTCGGAGTAGAACTTTAGGCGAAAATCCTTTTTTTTTAGTCTGTTTTGTGTCCCTTTGCTGGGCATACGCCTCTGTTTTCTTCTTCTAAACCTCTCTATCTTACACGATATCCAGTCATGCCTGCTCCCCAAAATGTAGCGACGGTCGAGCCGGAAAAAATCCCATACGCGAAAATACAAAGTGTTGAATGGAATTTATCAGTCTATAAAACCAGACGATTGTAGCTATTACTGAGGAAGATACGAGTGTATTTAAAAATAACGTTACATATTCTGACCGTTAAAAAAATGGATACCTACTAAAAACTGTAATAATTCGCGTGACGAATTAGTCCAGGCGCGTTAAGTGGGATATTGCGGCTAAAGATATAGTTCCGTATATCTAGCACTGGCTTTCCGCCCGCGGCTTTGACGCAAAGAGGTCCAGAACCATGTACTGAATTCATGGTAGGCGGTTGTGTGTCAATGTTCCTTCCACTCTTTATATCACTCAGCCTATGTCATTCAGGAATAATCTACCTTTCTATTCGTGAAATATTTTTTCAAATTGGTCCTGTACTTTCAGAGCCTATTCAATGCAAACAAACAATCAAATGTTTCCTCTTTATAATATTAGTTTAGACTAGACCGCAGATTCACTCGTATCCCAAAAGGATTTTCCTTCTACAAATCAGCTTCTGAAGGCGTATCGAGATCATGAATCACTTCTTTATTTATCATCAATAAATGATATAGCTTTTAGGGCTACGGAAGGTAACTGCGGTTATAAGTCGGTACGAATTACTTTTGAGTAATTAAATCGCAGTAGGCTAGCGTGGTGGACTATAGCCTAACTTCTCTCGTTCTGAGAGGAGACCCGCTCCCAGCAGTGGGACAATGTAATGGGTTGACGATGATGATGACGATGACTAAATTTATTCTTATTATTTAGTATGGAAGTAGAAGCAGTGACAGTCTTGTCATACGAACATTACATTAGAGGTATAATATGATGAAGCAGCGGTAGCCTAATGGCTAGAGGATCAGACTTGCGGACATGTGGTTGCCGGTTCGAAACCCACCCATTGCACTACCGACGTGAACCCACTCGTAACGCAAGCATTTAGCTTAGCACGAGGGGTTAACAAGAATACTAATAATGTGCGACCAAAATTGCTAGTAAGCTTTTATTTAAAAAAACTGGAGTCTAAGACTTCTTAGAAATACAAAAATCATTTGCGAATTCAAATCATCAAGATTGTTGTGTGATTAGATTATTTATTGAAATGCCATCATGAAATGTAATCTGGCCACTTCCTGTTCATATTAAAAAAGGATCATTTGCAACCAACCCAAAGATAACTAAGGATTTTAAATGTCTTTGGTACATTAAGAGGTACAATTAAATGTTAGTACCTACGTTTTTTGAACTTAAATATCTACCTCTTAATTGGGTAAACGGAGATTAGGTAATATCCTGTTTGCGCGAAATCCTTTGAATTGTGGGAAAAAATGATGTTTTCACAATTAAAAGAGCTGTGAAGTGATTGTCCAGATCTTTTGGATTCAGTGTTTTCTTATTGTTATAAAATGACATACATACGGAAGGCCTGATGGTAAATTGCAATCGCAGCGTGTAGGTACTTTAGATACCAGCAACATTAGTGGTATCAGTCGTTTGTTTGTCATCTTAGGTATGTTTAGGTCCCATGTAATAGGGGACGAGCCTATTACCATTGAACGGGAACAAATCCCGACTCCGAGCTGCTACTGAAAATTAAATAGAAAAAAAACAATAATTGAAAAAAATATATAAAGTTTGTGTAGATTATTTAGCAAATATTTTGGGAAAGTTTAATTCGAGTATTTCTTATAGCGTTTGGGGTAAAGTGTACTTACATATATATTATCTTAGGGATCATTTTCCGATAGTTGGGTTAGTTAAATGAGGCGAAAAAATTTACGTGTTGTCGATATTTTCTATCAAAAAACTGTCATAACGTCAAATTTATTCGTCAAATAAAAGTTATCTAATTATTGAAGAATCTATTCCTGGTTAAATTAAGTGTTAGATCATTTAAAACACCAGCTTAAGAGTACAAAGATTTGGAAAATTCGGTGTGATTTTTCAATAATTTCTGAGAAAACCTTTACTACATACAGGGCTAGACAGAGATATACTGGTGTAAGTATATGGACAGTTCACCCGTATGTTAGGTTAGTTTTTAATCTAACAGTCATCCAACCACCGATCTATTACTAAGAATTTTGTAAAGATGACCTATGTTTTTCGACAACTAGACAAAGGTTTTATAGGATTAACTAAGGATCGCCAAACTATGTTAGAACACTTTGTCGCGTGCCATATTACTGAATGACATGGTGCTGTGTGTAACATCGTTAAATAGCGTTTAGCGTTACCTTTCAACGCTAAATCTGTAAAGAAATGCTCTTAGTCACGATATGTTCCGGGACTGGTTGAGAAGCAATTGTGACCCTTATGTCAACGTTAATAAAGATGATATATGTAGCCATTTAATTGATAGAATGAGCGGGATTGGTGATCTGTGTTGGGGCCTCGAAGTAAGCGGTGTTTGACACGGTTAGGATATCGAAGAATTAAATATTAGTGCTGTATTTTTGTAAGAACATGGACACAATGCTGCGTAGGACAAGGATGCACTTCCAGTGTAAGCTCACCTCGCGTTGTATACGCTTTTTGTATAATGTGAGGTCACCATAAACGGGGACATTAAATTCACGTTGTGAAGCCGTATGTCTTGTAATCATGATTTGATATCTATGTCAATTGCGAAGTTTGGAATTTAACCTCCCCCTTATATTCACATGTAAATATACACATGTAATTATTCACATGTAAACAGGCATACATTGCCTAATGGTAAGCGGTTACCGTAACGTATGGACGCCTGGAACACCAGGAGTATCGCTCGCGTGTTGCCGACCCTTTCAAGGAAAAAGAAGAGGAAGCAGAAAAGGAGAAGAAGGGAACTGAGGGAGGAATTAGGTCTCCGACGCTCCACACTCACCATACGAAACGTAACAGTATGCATATTGCTACTTCAAGTCGATATTCTGTGGGAGGGTAATACTTCCCCGGTCGTGTGACCCATTCATGCTAGCATGTAGACATACCAGCGAGACACTACTACTACTTACTAGATTTTTCGTTTTGACTTTATTTATATAAATATCTTCATTACTTTCGTTTGTAGTGTTTAAAAAGGGATACCATCGCTTATTTCGTGGCCCAATCCACATAATTTTGTAAAAATGAATAACTAAATTACATATTGATTGACGTAATGAAAAATGCAGTAATCGGCTTCATTCTTTATTATTTATTCGACATAAATTATATTTTATTTAGTATTAAAAGCACGTTTCCGAATTATGCAGAAGTTTATTATAAAAATGTCAACAGGGTAATATTGTTAATGATGATGATGATGATTCTATAGGTACTGTTATTTTATTATTAAATAACCTGGAATTTCATCTTATTTCTGTATAACCTATAATTATATAGTTGGTTAATTATTTTACTATAAATTTTCGGATAATTAGGATTGATGGTCTATGAATCTGTGATGATATAAGTATTTGTACAAAGATAGACATAAACCTATTAAATCTATGTAAGATATGCTTATTTAATTAATTATGTGGCTTGAATAAACATGAAAATGAAATGAAAAACGAAAAAAGCAAAGAAAATTGAAACATATTTTAAAATGTTACATGTAAGGCTGTAAATGAATTTAATAAAATCATCTTTAATAGATTGTCTGTATGTAAAATATGTATATAGGTAATGTGTGAATCGTGGTGGAGCTCTGAATTAAACTATGATTTGATCATTAACTTTTAGTATAAGTATTAAAGTATTAGGGGGGCGAAGCTACAAGAAAAAATACGTCATGTTCCTCTTTTGATATCTAGAACATAGAGATAGATAGTTCTATGTCACTTTTTAAATAAGTATTGTTAGATACCAGTAAATTTTATATAAGTAGTACAGCAATGAGGTGCGATACTCCGATCACTAAAGTACCTCCTCTTCAGTTATATTGTTTTTCTGACAATGCAAAATCGGTTTACTAGCCAGTGGCACAGGCCTCAAAAAAAGGCTCGCCATCTCGCTATGTTGGTGTACACTAGTACACTACACATCTCTGTCTAACGCTAGAGGGTGAAGAAGTGATGGTATTTTATGTTTAGTAATTTAAGAAAAAAAACAGTAAATACAAGAACCTAATCTAATTGGTTAATGAGATTAATTACTTCCAACATTCACGGAAACTCAGTCACGTCAACTATATGAACCAAATCAAAGAAACAAGAAATTCTATAATAGAACCAACCCAAAGTGAATATAATAGAGCCAGCTGGCGGGACCGGTAATATATCAAAACTTGAGCGAATCTTTGAGAAACAGAACGCAATCTTTTGTGTAACTATCTTTGCAAACAATGAGACAACGCAAGGACGAGTTTAGCTCACTCTATTAAAATGCTATTACCTTTTAAAACCACGTTAAATATACTACTTATCACGATAGATTTAAACCTTAAGAATTTAACAATAAGGTTGATATTAAGACGTCATTTCAGTTTGACAGCTGTCAAATTAAGTTTGGTACACATGGCAAAGGTATTATGTTCATACTCAATAGTCTCACTTTTGTGGCTTAAGACATATTTGCGTGTAACAGAATTATTTTATCGTCTTTTGTATGACAATTGTTTAAACGGTACCTACATAGACGTAGGGTTTCATGAATTGTTTTATTTTACCTTTATAATTAAAATTATTCTTATATATATATACTTATTATTAATATTATTAGGAGTGATAGCCTAGTGATATGACCATTGGACTGCCAAGTCAAAGGTCTCGAGTTCGAATCCAGGGCACGTACCTCTGACTTTTCGAAGTCATGTGCGTATTAATAATTAATTATCACGCGCTTAATCGTCGAAGGAAAACATCGTGAGGAAACCTGCATGCCGGAGAGATTTTCTTGACGGCGTGTGAAGTCTGCCAACCCGCAGTAGGCTAGCGTGGCGGACTATAGCCTAATCCCTCTCGTACTGAGAGGAGACCCGTGCCCAGCAGTGGGACAATGTAATGGGTTGATGATGATGATGATGAATTAAAATTATAGGAATCATTTAAATATTTTTAATTGGTAGGTTTTTTATTATGTTTCTATAAACAGCAATATACTCGTATTTTGTGTAATGCCAATATAAACAATATTTTTAGATGTGCCTACGAGGAATACAGACGAGATGGTATGTTTTATTATAACGTTGTTTTTATTTATGTATGAGTTAAAAAGTCACGTCTTGTTCGTACTACATTTTTTAATTCCCTTGCTGGTAGTGTTAATTCTTAGACACTTTTCACATCATCATGCAGTAAATTTACTTATTTATACGGTTCCAATAGCTTGGCCATAGATCATAGAATCGACAAGCGCTCCAGCTCTCCAAGACTTGAAAGACCTTTCAGTAGCTAAGTACACACGGGTACACATCAAGCTATACAAATCAAGTTTAGACTGACCTCCTAATGTAAGGGTTTCCGTACAATTCAAGGCCAGCCTATACTGGTTTTGTATCGTTTGTTGTGTAGCCGTGGTTACGACGTAGAGTCTGAAGAAGAAGACATTCAGCAGTGTGGCTACTTTAGAAGTGGGAAAACTTGCGTGGTAAAAGTTCGTCTGTGTAGTAACACCACATTGTTAAATATTCTACTGCTAAGCAAAGTAAACAGCTTACATTATTGCGTTCCGGTTTGCAGGGTAATGTAGCCAGTGAAATTATAAGGAAATGAGACTTAACAGCTGACGTATAAGATGACAACCCGCGAGTGAAACCACTGGTGTTGCTGGCGTCTTTAGGCTGCTGTTATTGGTTACCATCAGGCATTGCATATGCGTCCACCTTTGACCTCAAAATCCTTACAATATTTTGTTTACGTCATAACATAGCAAAGAAAATCAGACCTACTATGTCACACACCGTTACACACATCTCCAGTATAAACCGACTATTCAATTTCATTGTACGGAAAACCTATAAAAGGCGTGGTCATTTATATTTATAGCCGTGTGTACTTTAAATCATTTTTTTTTGCACTGAATTATATTTGCGATGGCTACTGAGTAAGTCGCTATTCATATTCAGACGCCACTTATAATAGAAGAATATAAAAATAGACCACGACACAGCTTTAGCACATCTTCGATCTATGTTTCCACTTACAATCCCACCATTATAGTCCAAACAAGGTAAAAACTAATCTAATATGGCATAACAATCACTTATATTCATTGAGCTAGAACTCGATCAATGTCTCTGAATCGATTTGTTTTTTTCTCTCGATATAACATCGATAGATATCTCGATGGGACAATGGCGACCACAACAGAGTTTGTTGGAGATCATATCGTTTTCACATGATCTTTATGAAGCATTGTACACCCCAGGATGCGTCTCGACAATTCTATGGATGCATAACGGTAAGTAGTTAATATTTGTGGTATTGTTATGGTAGTCGCTAGGCAGTCATTTGTGATGGTAATATGAGGGGTTTCTTGAAGGGGATGTGGTTATTTCTTGTCCATACAAAAGTTCAATACTAAACTTTTAACCTCATACTTACTCGTAATGTAAAAAAGAACTGGTTGAACATAAGCTCATCGTCAGCCTCAATTTATAAATGTATGGAAATAAAACATCAATGATGACTGTTCGTTTTATTTTAAAAATATTATGCGAAAATTGTGATTCAAAAAAGTTCCTAAAAATTTCGTAACCTTAGTCATGACATTAAGTTTGTAACTCCAAAACTACAGGATAAAATTGAAATATTCAAATAATCTAGACACAAAATACAAAAATAAATTTTACATCCAGGCATCTAAGTAGGTATCCTCCACATCGCTGTCATCTGGTAACAGAGATGACTAAAATAACTTCATAATTATATAAGTTTGTCAATCAAGATCTATGAGCCAAGTATAATCAAAAATCATAATTTAGAAGTGAGAAGGTAACAAACACTTGTAGATAAAAAATATTTAAATTTTATTAAACAATATTATTTTGTATGGAGAAGAAACATTACCAGAATCGTTTATGATAAGATTGATGGCTTGACGTGAAGAATACTTATCTATACAAGATCATTATGATTGTGTGCAAGAAACGGTAAAATTCTGTGGATTCATTCTATGATTTGATGGCTGTGAATATGGGCATTCTTTCTTAATTTTATATCGTATAAATGTAAAAGAAGCAAAAGAAACAAATTGATCAAAGACACCCGAATAACTGAAGACCAATAAATATAATTAGATGACTTCTCGTATTTGTTATTCATGAAATTGTTATTGCATTTGGATTTTTATGAATATAATTATAGCTAATAATGAAAAAAAACTTTTTATTTCGTAATTTTCGCGTGAGTTTAAGAAATCATACAACAAAAACAACATACATACCATCACACCTGTATGCCCCGAAAGGTTTATTAGAGGTGTACTAATGTATATTGTATAAGTACCCACACTTCGTCGGTAAGTTTAGGTCCCTTGTAATAGGGGGCAAACCTATTTCCATTAATCGGGCACAAATCCAGGCTGCGAGCTGTTACTGAGGATTTAATAGAAAACTCAATAACGCTTTGCGCGATCTGGGAATCAAACCCAGGATTTCTAGCGTTGCAGTCTCACTTAGGACCACTAGACTAATGAGGCAGGCAAGAAAGAAGAAGTGTAAGAAATCAGTATGACAAAACAATATAGCAAACGTTGGCTTTTATTAAGTATAACTAGCTTTCAGGTCACGGCTTCGCCCGCGTGGCTTCTCGGCTTTTCTGTACTGTTATATGTATCAATTATACATATAAACCTTCTTTGAGAACAACGCTATCCATTGGTGAAAACAGCATGAAAATCGGTGCAGTGGTTATTGAGTTTATCGCAAACAGACAGACAGACGCGTCGGAGGACTTTGTTTTATAATATATGTAGTGATATATGGATATATCCAAAAAATAAATAAATTTTAATCTAAATCTGAGATAGTGTGCAGACTCATTGCTATTAAGTTTATCTCCGACCCAAATTATCTGAACGCGAATCAAGACCCGGAAACACCAGTTGGCGGAAATACGTGTCTCGAAACTCAAAACTCTAAGAAAGCCAAATTTCTCCAGCGGCTGCAAAACATGCAACATGAGCGTTCTATTTTTGATGCACCAAAAACCACCAGATGCGTGGCAGGTACAAGAAACAGCATCATGTTGCAAATTACTTAACCCAACCAAATTAAAATGCCACTTTTAACACGAAACGCAAACAGTTGGCAAGTATTCTTTATTTTGCCGAGCTATAGCCAAAACCACAGCTTGCCGCGACAGATGTAAGGCACCGGCATGGTAGCCGACAAAAAAGAAGCACGTGCTACTTTGAAAAAAAATCGCAAGCGCGCACAAGTAGACATGCGACACCTTTTTCGAAAAAAAAAGTCGTAGTCGCACGTGATTTCTGAGAAATACCGCGTGAAATGAATATTTTTGATGATAGCGGTTTTGAGCAGCTGCCGCGTAAGTAAGCCCTAGGATATGTTATTTAATTTATGGCGTAAGTAAGTATACAAGGTGAACATCATGTTTTTTTTTATTCCAGATCTTACCAAGAACTGGAACAGAAAAAACATTGGTCTGGAAATATTGGACTGCCTCATTAGTCTAGTGGTCCTAAGCGCGACTGCTACGTTTAGTGGTCCTAAGTGCGACTGCTACGTTGGAGGTCTTCGTTTCGATTCCCAGGTCGAGCAAAGTGTTATTGGGTTTTTCTGTAAAATTCTCAGTAGCAGCTCGGAGTCTGGATTTGTACCCGGTTAATGGCAAGAGGCTCGCCCCCTCTTACATGGGACCTAAACATACCGGCGAAATGTGGGTGTACATTAGTACATCTCTGCCTAACCCTTCATTCAGGGAACACAGGCGTATTAGTATGATATATTAACGGCAATGAGGTGGCATCCTAGTACAGACGCCAGCACGTCAGGTTATACAAAACTGTCAAATTTATCCAAATGATTTTCAACCTTAAAATGTTGATGATTAAGTTCAAAATCAACTAAGAAAAATGTGCTAGCCATCGTACATGGGACTTAAAACATATAGGCGTACAGCAGTACACTGCCTCAATTTCACCCAATGCAATTAGAATTTTCATATATGAAATCTGGATAAACACAATATACTATCGCCTTGGGTGAAAACCTGTTAGCGGGATGGTGATATTGAAATAAACAATGTAGTAGTAGTGCCTGCTGGCGTGTCTACATGCCAGCATGAATGGGTCGCACGACCGGGGAAGTACTACTCTCCCGCACAATATCGACGTCAAGTAGCAGTATGCATACTGTTGCGTTTCGTACGGTGAGTGTGGAGCGCCGGAGGCCCAATTTCTCCCTCAGTCCATTTCCTTCTCCTTTTCTCCTTCCCCTCCCGTTTCCTTAAATAGGCTCAGCAACGCATCTGCAACTCCTTTGGTTTTGCAGATGTCCATGGACGGCGATGACTACTTACCATCAGGTAGCTCGCCTGCTCGTTTGCCGAGTTATACCATAAAAAAATAAATATCTTTCAATAGAAAATTCATATCTTTATGAACATTTCGCATTATTTAATTCTAAAATATAATAATAAATAAGCAGAAAAAATAAATAAATAATCAAAAGTTATGTTCCTACTTTCATCAAAACTTGTCTCCTTTCATCCATCTTAACTGATACGATTACTGATTAGGATAATACAACCATTTATTAAGAACCCTTACAACCGCAAACATGGTTCCGGAAGCTAGGGGTGTTCTCGAAAATGCACGTGCTTCAGACCACCCACCAACATGGTCCATATCTCTGTAATGTTGGTAAACAATGCACCAATGTTGGTTTAATACGGGTTGTTATGATCGACACTGTTGAGTGGCCCAATCCTGTTTTTGAGACAGTGTTTTTTTTTTGTTTAAGATTTTTGGCAATGATAAAACCTTTTTCATTTTGTGTCACCCCTATGGTAAGTCATACACGTATAATAGTGATTGTATATGTTTTATTGTTGACTAAACAAGCATCAGTTTCGATTTAAAAAGTGTTGTAAATAAGTCAATATTTATTGCTATTCTTATACTCTGTGCGGGATTTGGACCTGCGACCCATAGACCGAAAGTTCAGAACCCGACTTTTGGACTACTGCGCTAATAGAGCTGTCAAAAAGTAACTTGACAGCTCATGAAAACGCATACCAGATTTGGCCTCGGAATGGCCCAATGTTCTAAGCTGGTTGGTTATAAAGTCAAATTGCTAGTTAATTTTCCTTGTCATTCAACCCATTGAGACATGTACTCACTATTGTATTTTGAGGTATTAACCCAGCAAGGTGCAAGGCATCGCTCAGAGATATCAATAACGTATTGTTTAGCCTTCAAGACAACATAAACATTGACAGGCAGTGAGCCTGACAAGCTGCTTGGAAAAAAATAAAAAATAAATAAAAGGCTGGCTTGAATGACCTATTTATTTGTACCTACTCCCTTGTATGGGTTGTATGATACGAACAACTGGATATCACATTTTTCAATGTTACAAGAAATTCAATAACTTATTCGATTACTTATTTTTTCTTAGTGTTTTTGCTCAAAATTTAATTGAAAACACTTATTTTTGAGATTTCATATATTTTTTTGAGGGCACAGATTTGTAAGTTTTAAATCCTTCGAATCGACGAACGAATTGAAACAAAATGATTCAAAGTCAAAGTCACAATTAAAATAGAATGCTAGTATTTTTTCACGTCATTTTTCATTATAGACAGCCCTCAAAATCCTCCCTGACCGCCTCCTGTTCTCCTCTGGGAAGAAGAAGCAGCACAATAAACTCTGCAGCAACACATTTCTATCTATTTATTTACCAAGGCGTTGAAAGTAAAACATACATAATCTTAAGTTCTGCATGCTTATTATTATGTAAGATTCTTGAATTGTGGCTAATCTGAAATCTGAAAGGTTTATGTAACAATTTGTTTCATACATTCTCGTATGGAAATGCATTTGCCAAAACAGCCCTCTCCTATAATCCAAGGTTAGTCTCAAAGTAAAAGTTGTTTATAAACATGAGTACTTTCATATCCTGAAAAAAAAAAACTGAAAGAGACTGGGATAAGGATTTAAGGCTAAGTCTCGTTCCCATAAACCAAACTCCAATGTGGTCTTATAGCTCATTGGAGCTTATTGACTGCATGCCATAATAGGCGATGATTTCTTATAGTGCTTATAGAATAGAGAGCAGATTTCCTAATGAAGTCACTAGCCTTAACCGACCTTATCGAATCTTTATCAGAAGATGAATTCAAAGTTTTTATCACAAATTCTCGTTAAGCCGTATCACTTAGTACTTGATTAATTAAACAGCAATGTTTCAACATATTTTTTTTGCACATTTAATTACGGCTGTACCGTCAGCAACATGGCGCCCCGTTACATTCCGTACAGGTGCGCACGCGCACGCGCACAAAATAACGCGCATGCGCTGTATTAATGCACGATTATTATGAGTTTTGACACTGGATTCTTGGTGGCTGGTGATCAATTGTGAGAGTGATAATTTATTGAAATTTCTTTTGTAGGTACCTGTTAGTGTTTTTATTTAATGTCTCGAATTTTCGTGTCCTGATTTTATCTTCGATTGCTAGATATGTTTGCATATTATTTTAATATTATGTATTTATGTAGCTCGGTGGGTGGATAAGTTCCGAAAATGATGATTACATATTCTTCTTCATTAAATGTGCTTCACACTTGTGCTAACTGAATATAACACCATGGACAAACTAAGCTGCATAAGAACACAAAATATATGTGTTCTAACCTACTCTGTTGTTTAATACACTCACATAATTATGTCGTATTCTCCTAAACCAAAGAACAACGTTAGATGTGAACAATTTACATCGTAATAACTTAGTTTATGAAATCGAAAATTGACAGAACAAACGAGATCAAGAATAACAGATTTCTGTTAATTATTTATAGCTATTGCTAACGTAAATTTTCGATTTAATTACAATTATTAATGATTTGGCTACTGTACAAAAATATAATTGGTTTCATGTAACAATAATTAAATTCATTTTTTTAATAAGGCACGTAGCGTTTTATTTATCTAAACTATAAATTTGGTGTACATCTGATATTGAAACTGTATAGAATGACACTTTAATCTGTTGCAAGATTTACAATAGCATTTTTCTGTCAGTTTTGAGAATTTTCCATACATACGTATACCATCACGCCTGTATTTCTGGACAGGTTAGGCAGACGGTGTACTAATGTACGACCCACATGTCGCCGGTATGTTTAGGTCCCATTTAATAGGGAGCGAGCTTATTGCCATTATACTTTCTTGCTTCGTCCTCGAGATTATTAAACTATGTAGTAACGCCTTTCGGTGGTACTGCTCGTCACTCGTTGAGAGAATATCATCTCTAGAAATTTTCTATTTACTCTGTGCCCCGCGCCAGCCCTGCTGTCATTCGCGTTTTTAGTGCGCTACGCTCGTCACTAAAAATTTACTCGTAGCTGTTTTATGAGTAAATTGTCCAATATTACTGCAAAAACACCCCATAGGTGTATAAAGTCTTGTAATAGTGAGTGTTTCTATAGTGTTTTTAACATTAATTTCAAGAATGTAAACCAAGTTAACCAAGTTACAACCGGTCAAGTTAAGACCTGCATCTACAACGAATTTGGAAAAAACAAATAAAATTGCAATTCGAGTAGCCGAATGGGGCTGTCTCACGCATAACTTTTATCTATTTCAAGAGATATAACTTATTTAATTCAAGACCATAGGTATGTAAACCAAGTTACGTACCTACCTACCAAGAATTTGGGAACCTGGGAGTAACAAAATAATGCAATTCGAGTAGTCAAATTGGGCTGTCTCACGCATAAAAATTATCTATCACCTCGGACAGATCATCAGGACTGCCCACGCTAGATAAACTGGACTCTCACCATAACAGCAACAAAAACAAAACAATGCAATTCGAGTAGTCAAATTGGACTGTCTCATGCATTCAATATATTTAATACCTCGGACAGATCATAGGACTGCCCAAACTAGATAAACTGGACTCCCACCTAATAATAAAACAAAACAATACAAGTCGAGTAGTTGAATTGGACTGTCTCATGTATTGAATTTATTTAGCACCTTGGACAGACCACCAGGACTGCCCAGACTTGAGTGGAATCCCACAATAACAAATAGAACAATGAAATTCGAGCAGCCAATATGGGTTGCCTGCATGAGGCAACAAAAATGTATTTAACAACTGGGATAGATCATCAAGACACTAGATGAATCCCAACGTAACAACAAGAAGAAAAATTTAAATAAGGAATTATGAAAGTTTATTGGAACTTGCATTTAAATTGTCAAAACAACTGAGCTGCACCCATGCATTACACTTATTTAGCACTTGGACAGGTCGCATCAGACTGCCCACGTTAAATAAATTCCCATCCTTCAATGAAAACTGGTATGTATCTACTTTAAGTAATTGAATTACTTACGAACGTGTATATGCAATTCAGTCAGATTAAGGGACTGTCTCACTGCAATACAACAACACATAATGAGCTACCGTGGTCTGTGCTACAAACACTAATAAGCCACTGGTTTGTGAAATTGTTACACACACTTGATTCACCATGCACCTAGTCTAGGTTTGTGAAAAATCATGCTTGACAGCAATAGTGTAACAGTAACAACTTAGTAAGTACCTACAAACACAGGTACAACTCTGCTACATTATCACAGACAAAGTTGACAAGATGCTGACAATCGGCATTATGTAAACAACTCTCATATGCTTATTTTTTATTATTTTTTAGCATTAAATATTGCGAAATTTTCACAAAGAACTGAATTTTCTAATTAAAGAAAATTTCTAGTGAAAGAAAAATTCGATCTCAGGCAGGGTTTGAACCTGCGTCTCTCTGGTTAAGTACACCAGACGCTTTGCCAACTAAGCTACCGAGACCACTACCTGTGATGTCGAATTTCTCTTCCACATTCTACGTCTTGAGGCGACGTCAGCACCATCTATCGGAAGACATTACTATGTCTTTCAACCAACACGACTGCCTTTACAGGTAGTTCAATGTCGAACGATGTTGCCTTACCGTATTATGCTTATTTTTTATTATTTTTTAGCATTAAATATTGCGAAATTTTCACAAAGAACTGAATTTTCTAATTAAAGAAAATTTCTAGTGAAAGAAAAATTCGATCTCAGGCAGGGTTTGAACCTGCGTCTCTCTGGTTAAGTACACCAGACGCTTTGCCAACTAAGCTACCGAGACCACTACCTGTGATGTCGAATTTCTCTTCCACATTCTACGTCTTGAGGCGACGTCAGCACCATCTATCGGAAGACATTACTATGTCTTTCAACCAACACGACTGCCTTTACAGGTAGTTCAATGTCGAACGATGTTGCCTTACCGTATTATGCTTATTTTTTATTATTTTTTAGCATTAAATATTGCGAAATTTTCACAAAGAACTGAATTTTCTAATTAAAGAAAATTTCTAGTGAAAGAAAAATTCGATCTCAGGCAGGGTTTGAACCTGCGTCTCTCTGGTTAAGTACACCAGACGCTTTGCCAACTAAGCTACCGAGACCACTACCTGTGATGTCGAATTTCTCTTCCACATTCTACGTCTTGAGGCGACGTCAGCACCATCTATCGGAAGACATTACTATGTCTTTCAACCAACACGACTGCCTTTACAGGTAGTTCAATGTCGAACGATGTTGCCTTACCGTATTATGCTTATTTTTTATTATTATTATCAAGACGTAGAATGTGGAAGAGAAATTCGACATCACAGGTAGTGGTCTCGGTAGCTTAGTTGGCAAAGCGTCTGGTGTACTTAACCAGAGAGACGCAGGTTCAAACCCTGCCTGAGATCGAATTTTTCTTTCACTAGAAATTTTCTTTAATTAGAAAATTCAGTTCTTTGTGAAAACTCTCATATGGTTATAGATAATTCACTAACACATAACAAGCAAATTATGTCTTTTTTATTATCAGAGCGCTTCCTTCGGGGGCACTCCAGTTTAATATTGTCATCAAAGCAGCTTTTCAGGAAACCTTGATTAATCGGAACAACATCAAGCATAACATAAAGAGGTAATTCCTTGGGCAAGTTGATACTTCAGATGCAGTCAGTGACACCATACTGAAAATGGAAGGAGCCATCGCAGCTAGAACAGAAGAAGCAACAGTGCCCTGCCTGCAACGACCACCACATCTAAACTGTGAGATATTTATCTTTTACAGATAAACAATCATGTCCTCACCAATTTTGGTAATGTATTAATTACAGTTACCATTTTTTCTTAGAAGTGTTATCTATCACAGATTAATACATCTGTCTTGTATACCTACGTAAAACACAGCCCTGTGAAGAAAGGTACAAGAATAACCAATGACAACTTGTAAGAGTGCTCAATTATATATGGCTGTACCATATTTATAAACTTGTAAATATCAATTTCTTATTAGAACATGAAAAACATCAAAGGATTGCTACCTTGTTGGAAAAATTTATGAATTCAAGTATATTTTTTCAGTTTAATTAAAAACTGTGTATAAATGTGACTCATTTCAGTTTAGAACATGCATACTTTGATTGATACTTGACAAGTCAATCCTGATGTGTGGTTGTTACACTAACACAACAACACTTTTCTTACAATAGGTACTTTACTGTCATGAATATGATAAATATTTCCTTATATATCTAATTTATTTTTTAGAAGTACATATACATAGCTACAATTAAAATAATCTGAAGTCAAATCATTGATACACTATGACTATTGATACTGGTATACACAGATGGTCAGATAGCATGATATGCTATAGAATATTGGTGAAAACAATTTTAGTATAAACAATTGTAATGGGTAGAATTATGACTAACTTCTACAATTAAAAAATCAAACATATTATGGTCAGAAACCAGATATTACACAACAGTCATTTTAAAAAATACTGAATATTATTACAATACTAATAAAATAATACTAATTAATATAAATATATTAAAAAAAAAAAAAAGGCAGTAGCAATAGTACTTAATGTATACAACTATACAATTAAATAATATTTCACCTACATGCTGACGCCTCAACGAAGGGGGGGGGGGGGTGTTGCCTTCAGAGACGGGATAGTGAACCAGAGTGAAGAAAAAAGGAGTATCTAGTCACACATATATTCTCATCACACCTCTGATACGTCTGGCGACATTCCTTGCCCTTAACATAATATAAATATATCTGTAGTATATATTATTATTATATTGCCTTAACTGTCATTACAATTGAGGATCTTTAAGTACAAGGGGTCTCTCTGGACTCAACATACTTAGTTGGAGTTTGCAATAGGCTATCCTTTTTCAATAAGTATGCAAATCTCCACATAGCAGCTGACAGTTAATTAACATAAATATTATGCTGAAATACAACATAATCAAAAAGTTGTGGGAAATATGTTATTTTTTCATGAAATAATTGGGATGTCCTAGGACATGTCCTATTGATGTATGCATCAACATAATTAATTAGTTCTTTAATTGATACATACCTACAAAGTAAATGATTGGATAACTAACCAGTTGCATTTAGTCACAGACAAAACATCGACGTTGACAAATACTATATTATAATATATAAATACCAGTTAGGTACATATAAATATAGTATTAGTACTTATCTTCCATGGGTGGATTCCATTACCTACACACGACAATATTATTTATTTTATTTTAAGTACATACATCTTGTGTACCTACCTATATTGTGTAAGTTTTCCACAATCATGGAAAAGGGGTATCTCTAAGAGAAGATAACCACAACACAGGATAGGCCCACAATTATTGTACTATACAACATAACTTTTATATATATATATATTTAAAGAAAATAAAAATGATAACAATAATTAAAAGTTATAAATAACCATTCAATAATTCCATATTAAAAAAAAAAAACTAAGCAATATGCCTAAAACAATTGTATGTGTTATCAGGGGAGCACGGTAGTGCCCTCGCCAAGTCAAGCTACAAATTTACCAGCTTATTAATGTCTAATGAATCAACTTATCGACTTTCTTCCCAGTCTTCTAGCCCTAATTTTTTTTTTTTCCGTAACTATTATTATCAATAAGTATAAAAATACTTATTCCACACGAGTTTGGGTTACCAAACTCATAAAAACCAGAAATTACTTTAAATTCTAAACAATCAATAACGGATATTGAAATGGTTACGTTAGAAAAACCTAACATTTTTCCAAGATATTTGATGAGAACAAAAATTTAATGTTTAAATTATCTATGTTTCATCCTTCAGTAGATGAGTTTCTATCTCCAGCTTCAGTACCTATTATCCAAAAACCTGTTCTTATTTCAAAACAGATGGACACAAAACGTACAAAGCATTTAAAGCATGCCTTAAATAAATAGGCAAATATAGGTTTTGTTTTCAAAAATTGCGTTACGGTTCACGCATTGTAAAGAAGCTGTAATATGGTAAATAAAAACATTAGACTGACTGAACAAAACATGACATATAATGTCGTATTAATGATAGTAATAGTAGCAGTGATGATGACCAAATATTTACTTACCTTCGTAATTAAAATGCGACCTCTAAAGAACTCATCATTCAAGATTGATAAAAAATCAGTCAAAACAATGTTATTATTTTATAAACAGTAAATGTTACGTTATATTTGTACACAAATTCGAGACATTTATCGCCGAGTTTCACTTGACAGATTACATTTTATAGTTTTAAACGTCGCGCTACGTATGTACTTATATACATATGGCATACGCACGCAGGCACGCTTCGTGCATGTACACTGAAAAGTTTTCCCGGTACATGACGTCGGTATAAACCATAAAAATAACTACTTTATCCTTGAGGTCTAGGTACCGAAGTTATTAATCTTTGATTCTCAAGTTTCGAATTACAAGCTGTGTAGGTTACTAGCCTACTTACCCTCTAATTCTAAAAAAAAAAAAAAAAAAAAAAATATACATAGATATAAAATTTTGGCGAAAGGGTCTCGACTCGGGCCGGATTCGAACCTGCATTTTGACTCGGTACCAGTAAGAATCCTGCACATGGTTCTTGCGGATAAATATTGTAAATTAATATAACTTAACTATTTTGAATTATCAAAATTACCTAATTTGAATGATATGAAATTATTATTATGAATAGGTATTATCGTTAATACCATGATAGAAATGTTTTACAGGTCACTTTTTTCGGACGAAAAAATTTTTACTAAGTATATTTAAAATTGTATTGTAGTTGTTAAGACTGTAACCAGTTTTAAAACAAATTTATCATTAAAAAATAATCAATCTACTAAGAGATAAATCTATGATGCTTAAGTCTGATTTATCCTTTTCATGGTTACAAAAGAAAAACAACAAACAACTCTTATAAATAAAGGAATGTATTTAATCTGTAATATAATTGTGTACCTCTATCACATAATTTATCATATCTAGGCGATATTACCAGAACTTGCTCTCAAAGTCTACATAGTTTAATAATCTCGAGGACGAAGCAAGAAAGTATAATTAATGATTAAACGAACTTACCTGAAGTGAAGTTCTATCATAATTATACGAATTGCTTCGTCCGAAGAGATTAGTATCACCCTCCCAACCCTAACGGCATAGCCCAAAAAGGGTTCTGGTAATATACCTAGGTAAAAAATCTCTAAACTAAATGACAGCAGGGCTGGCGCGGGGCACAGAGTAAATAGAAAATTTCTAGAGATGATATTCTCTCAACGAGTGACGAGCAGTACCACCGAAAGGCGTTACTACATAGTTTAATAATCTCTTCGGACGAAGCAATTCGTATAATTATGATAGAACTTCACTTCAGGTAAGTTCGTTTAATCATTAATTAACCGGGCACAATTCCAAACTGCGAGCTGCTACTGAGAATTTTATATAAAAACCCAATAACACTTTGCTGCTAGGAATCTCTTACACCTGGGACTCGAACTCACTAGACTAATTAGGCAGTCAGGCATTATTACAATAATAATTCGTAAAGTTTCTGGATACCTATCAGGGAAAAGGCTCTCTTGGTAACTACCGTTTGTCTGTGTGTCATTGTGATTTTTACCATGCGTTGAAGCTACTTATAATAAAAAAAAAACGGAAAAATACGTAAAAATGTTGTTATACTTAAATGACAAATGTTCGCGTGTGTCAGAAATAAGAGTAAATGGTACACAACCACGCAATCCTATAATGTACACAATAATTTATTTAATTGTCATCCATAATTCTACGCCAACATTGTATAATAATATAGGTATATTCTTTAAAAGGTATTGTATTTAATAGTGACACATGTTTCTGAACCAGCTCCGTACATTACTGCCGCATGCCAAACATATTGATAAATAATTAATATATATTAACAATACATAATACTATAGTTATAGAATTGACTGCCTCATCAGTCTTGTGGTCTAAGCGCGACTGCTACGCTAGAGGTCCTGGGTTGGATCCCCGGGTCGAGCAAAATGTTATTGGGTTTTTTCTATGAAATTCCCAGTAGCAGCTCGGAGTCAGGATTTGTGCCCGGTAATGGCAATAGGCTGCCGACACGGCCACAATGCGTCATCCCTTATTACCCGGGACCTAAATACACTGGCGCAATGTGGGTGTACATTAATACCTACTTACACAAAAACGTTATTGTAAATCTCGCAACAGCTTAAAGTGACATTCTATACAATTTCAATGTCAGATTAGGTACTCACACCAAATGTATAGTTTGCATCAACAAAACACTACGTGCCTTATTCAAGATATATATTTTTTTAAATATTTTTAACATAAACCAGTTTAATCTTTACTTTTCTACAGTAGCCAAAATCATTAATCTGAACATTCTCGACATCTGCGTCCACGCATCTGCTTCAACTCTTTCGTAAAAAGGATTGAAGAAAAAAGGTTTTATGTAAGGAGGTTTTTCTCAAGAAGTTTATGGTTTCTTTAAGAGTCACCGAGGCCTGTCTTGAGTTCTACGAGCTGTGAAATTTGTCTGTTTGTCTTGTTTAATACGTATTGTCAACCACTTTGGTATTTTACAGTTGGTTAAATTATACTGGCGGTTATTTCAGTTAGTTCAGTGACAAGGGTTTTTTTTTAAGTATTGACTTGAATGCTATTGATCCTATTTTGGTCTGATGTGTCTGATAAGCTCGCTTATTTCATGATAAATACAAAAACATGTAATTTATTTACCATTCACAAACTAATTTACACTCTAAAATGCTGTCAATTGAAATTGTTATATGATTATATAACAGAATATCATCATCAACCCATTACATTGTCCCACTGCTGGGCACGGGTCTCCTCTTAGAACGAGAGGGATTAGGCTATAGTTCACCACGCTAGCCTACAGCGGGTTGGCAGACTTCACATGCCGTCAAGAAAATCTCTCAGGCATGCAGGTTTCCTCACGATGTTTCCCTTTACCGTTTAAGCACGTGATAATTAATTATTAATACGCACATGACTTCGAAAAGACAGAGGTGCGTGCCTTGGATTCGAACTCGAGACCTTTGATTTGGCAGTCCAATGGTCATATCACAAGGCTTGTGATAACAGAATATAAGACACCTGTATTTTAAACTTGATGGGGTGTACCCATTTTACCCGCTGATGTATCCAACACTGTTTGTACTGGGGTACAACGAACTTAGAGTGCGCCGGGAATTTACACTTGCGGCGTATGCACTAAAGCTCCTGCGTGGAGTAGCTCATAACCCGAGTGTACTGCGTCACCTGAAGCTGTGCGTGCCAGACCAGTATGTATGGAGGCGGCGGCGGCCGCCACTGCTGGCAGTGCCTGTTGCCAGAACCAACTTGCTGTCAAAAACACCCCTCACCCGCACAATATGTGTATTAAACGTAGTGCATGAAAGAATTGACATATTTTCGTGCAATCTCAGTGAATTCGCAAGAGTTTTGTTGAATTTTGTTAGTTATATTTAAATATTATTATTCTTTATGTTATTGCTTTGTATTAGTTTGTATTATTATAAAGTGTAGGTTTGCAAACCACTATGGTATTGGGGTTATCCTGTAAAGATAGTGTGTGGAATAAATAAATAAATAAATAACTGTTGTTATTTCGCCGCTATTTGTCAGAATAGTAAATGAATTATAGTTGAAAACATTTAAGTACATACCTACCTACTTATTTCTTCAACATCATAATCGGTCTACAATATTCCCACTGCTGGGACACAGGCCACCACTCGGTGAGAGGGAGTGGGCAGTAATCCACCACGCAGGCCCAGTGCGGGTTGGTAGATGTCAGATGTCTTCGAATTTTTGGTTCTAGAACATGCCGGTTTCCTCACGATGTTTTCCTTAACCGTTTTGGGAGCGGTGGCGATAAAATAAAGTAAAGCGCCTGCCTGGGTTGTCACCTACGAACTACGTACTCGTAAGTCGCGGCTGTTATCACTGGGCCACCACCGCTCCCGTTTAAGTACTTGCAAACGTATATATATAGATCAATTTACAGTAATAAAATATCATTTATTTTTTGTATTCTAACAGTAAAGTTAAAAAACTCATTGCCACAGACCACCTACAAATTTAAAGAGATATTTAATTAGCTATCTACACAAAACACTAAATATAAAAATGCTTATAAAAATTAAAGACGTTCTAATAAAAAATATAGATAAAAATAAAATTCACAATTATCGTTAATCACGAGCTTTAAAGAGAAAATCGATTAATCATCACATTGCAATATAATAGTGTTGTTTGGATCAACAGCGGAAATACCGCACATAAAAATAGCAGTTTGTCGGATCTTAAAGAATTTCCGTGAAAATCGTTGGTAAAAATAGCATTCTCATTTTGAGGAAAAATTTTTACGTGTCATCGAGGCCTGTTGTCAAGCTGCAAGCTTATCCAATCGACGAATATATAAACAAAAATTATGTAAATGATACTGACAAATAAATGTAATTTCCATCATTTTGTTTCGATTTTTATCATTCTGTCGACTTTAAAAAAGAACGAGATTTATTTGTATGCTTTGTCTTGGTGTATCCTGATATTTTTGAATTTGCATTTAGTTTAAGTTGTTTTTTATCTGTATTACTTCCATTTTTATTTAATTAACTCGACCCAATTCTTAATTTACATTATCACAAATTCGCGTGTTTAAGAAATATGTTTAAACTTCCTCAGGAAATACCACATGAAAATATGCAGTACACGATCACATGTTTCATAAAATTCCCGTAACATAAACTAAACTATGTAAATGGACTGCTTTCCATGAAGATATCTATTGGAGTATGCAGAACGT
Organism: Subacronicta megacephala; assembly: GCA_958496365.1. Classification (NCBI taxonomy): domain Eukaryota; kingdom Metazoa; phylum Arthropoda; class Insecta; order Lepidoptera; family Noctuidae; genus Subacronicta; species Subacronicta megacephala. The sequence continues at coordinate 4,199,090 of OY292533.1, forward strand.
TTTACGATTGAACACATAAAAAAGTTATTATGACAATTTCATTTTAAAATAATAACTCTTTTGATGAATTTGCGATTTCGAAGTGCTCGTAGTTTTTTTAATACTTAATTATCTATAGACTCTGTTTTTTTATTCCGATTAGGACGCTTTAAAGAGTATTCGATTTTTAAAAGATAAACTTCCAGGCCGATTTAAATCTTTTGATCTCATTCACTGCGTTTTATCGGGGATGTTTTATCTAATGGTATGTTCATCATGCTAAATATTGAAACTAAATGTGGAACGTAACATGAAACTTAACATTAGCTATATAATAATGGAACTTTTTTATCTAATATTGTTATACTAAACTAATTTTTATTCTGGGACCGATAATGTAGACATTCCCTAGCCCATGCGGCATTAAAACTCTTTTACTACCTTGACTTGTAACATGTATATTTAAAATCATGTTTTATCACGTTTACTGCAACCTAAAATTATGCAATATATAAAATTAGCTTTAATCTGAGTAAACGAAAATTTCGTCCTTAATCTTAAACTTAATTCGAATGTCTGAATCGTGGCCAGTCTTAAAAGTTATTAACTGGAAGCACCTGTCTTTCGCATTAGCCCTGTTTTTTGTCGCTGGCAAGGTGTTTCTTCCATTCGATTTGAATTCGGAACATTAGATTTTTGACATTGAAACGTAGCGTTCGAAAATTAATTTAAAATGTATTTTATACCTTATTTTATTTTGTAGAAATATGAAAGGAGTAGGTACTTATGCTCTCGCATTTTTTTTTAATAATGATTATGTGCATCGGATAGGTCAAGATTAAGCCCTGAGTTGGAATAAATTCCGTGTTAGCCATAGGCTTATTTGGTTTTTCTATTAAATTCTTAGAAACAACTCAGGTCTAGAGAGTTGTGTTTGTGCCCAGTTAATGGTATGGCCCTATTACATGGGACCCTGAAATACATCTGCGAACTAAATCTATGTGTACTTTACGTCAATGCGCCTCTGTCTAACCAACGGGGATTCAATGTTGAAATGATATGGTTTTGTTGTTTGAACTGTTATTATTTTAATGATAAGCTCTTGTAGTTATTTAAAACGCATAAAATTATTATTCCAAAAATAAAAAACTTTGGGTACCCATCAATAAATGCCATAAACTGAACTTTAAAAACGAAATTGTCGAAATTTTTATGAACACAAAAAGATGTTGGATGTTTTGCGCTGTGTGTGTACTTGTTTGCTTGCTGGAAGCCAATATGGCGACTGGAGGCAGGTGATCATCGCGCAGCTGCGCGTGCATCCAAGGTTACCCCTCTCCGCTTGTTTACCCTATCCCCCCGGCGCGGGCGCGTATCGATAAGTGATAGTGATGTGCATACCTTAATTTATGTTTTTTATTAATTAGGTAGATATTATAATTTTAGTGTGTAATTAACATTTACTATTTTTTAAAGAATTATATTACCTGTCAACTGCAATGTTGGCTATTTACAGCTGTATCGAGTATTGACTTCGACAGTGAACATTCAATTATTAATTCTGATCATACCGATAGAGAATGCAATAGTATTTTATTAGGTTTTTCTTTACAATCCCTTTTTTAGTATTTTGTTAGAAAGTAGTAAAGACTATTAACTACTCTAAAGAGACTTCACAATTTTATAGACGTCAAATAAACAAAAAATAAGTACCTGACTTTCTATTACTTATCACATTTTCTAAATGATTTATTTTGTTATTCAATGTTTGCACATACTAGAATAATAATAAAAAATTAGACCGTAATAGCTCTTAACAATTTCGATAAAAACAACCCACCACGGCACTATTCATAGGTCCCATGTCCAATTGTCCACGTGCTCTGCGCACGCGCCACATCGCGCCTCGTGTCAGATAACACTGGCACCCTTCGCGAGTGTCCGCCCGAGCTTACCCGATCATTCCCGAAGTCATCCCGACACCCAAATATAGGTAATGAGTAATGAATAGCTCACATTAAATTGGCATATATTGGCGCTTAAATTTTATTGTGTTTAATTTAATATCGTTTTCTGGTTTAAAATTGGAAGCGTTCACAATAATGTGGATATTGGAATAGAATTCATATAAAATTTAATTTATTAATATTACAACCTAGTTTATAATGTACTCGTAGTTCTAAATCTGTTAGGGCTGTGCTGACATTTTTTTTTTGCATCGAATGTCTAGTGTTGTTTCGTTAGCTTGGCAGTGATGCCAAGTCAATTTCTGAGTCTATATAGCTTTTATTAGCAAAATTTTTGCGATTCACTCGCACCTGCGATCCTCCGGTTAAGTACATTACACGCTTTAGCCAATTAAGTGTCCCTCGCGGACGCAACAATGTTGCACTGTTGTCGCTGTCTCTATCCCTCACGATGCGTGCGAACTTGAAATTGTGTCATGCTCAATATGATCGTCTAACTTATTTAAGACAAAGGTAAATATTGTTGAACTCATCTCTACACGAAACAAGAATATTAGAAGACGTAATAATACTTATACGTAGGTACTGCGAGTAACTAACTATACATCAGTTTATCTCTTTATCTAACCTTTCGGGGGATGCTAATGTGATAGGTACAAGAGTAATGTACAGAGACACTGGGCAGTAACCGTCTGCGATGGCAACATCGAGTTTCTTGGAGCGTGTATCAAGAGAGGCGCCAGCCGTGACCGCGCTAGCTGGCGAGTGAAGCGGACATTCAAACTACGTAACTATGTTTATGAACTTTTAAAATAATCTCATTCCATCTCGCATGTGTTACCCGAAAGGTTAGACAGAGGTGAACTGTAATGTACATCAACATTTCACTGGTATGTTTAGGTCCCGTGTCATAGGGGGCGAGCTTTTTGCCATTAACCGGGCACAACGGTGGAAGGAGGTTCAAATCCCCTCTGTGGTCGATTTTTTCTTTCCCAACATATATAAAAATGTAACAAAATATTTATATTCATATGGCGCTCATTAGAGGAGGCCTACGTACAGCAGTGGACTGTTAAAGGCTGATAGTGAGGATGATAATTATCTAATTTATAACATCTAGTCCCTTTCAAGGTATATTTCTTGTAATAAAAGGGAAAAGGAAGAAGCTGTGATCTGTTTTTCGATCTAAGTTTTCTGTTGCATCGCATCTTGAGGCACGGAAACTCTAACTATCGTGCATTATGTATGTATTAATGTTATGTATGGGGACCAGCATGTCAATTTCAAATACTCCATAAACTATTATTTTGATGTCCACTTGACTCGCCAGCGTGCGCCTGCGTCTAAGCGGTGACTTCCTACATCGCGTTCTGGCGGGTGGCCGCGCTAACGACGTGCTTTATGGGAAATACCCCCTCACCCCGCTATACCCCCTCACTGCCCCCTTACAGGTATTAAAGAAAGAATAACTTCTGTGTAAATCTTTTTGTTGTGGTAGGGCCACGCTGTTCGCAGCATGAATGGGCCGGCTTGACCGGGGAAGTACCACACTCTCGTAGAAGACCGACGTCCGAGTAGTAGCGTTTCGTTACTGCGCTTCGTTCGGTGAGCGATAGGGCCGGAGGCCCAATTCCTCCCCCAATCCTCTTCCTTCTCCTTTTCTCCTTCCCCTCCCTTTCCCTAAATAGGCTCGGCAACGCATCTGCAACTCCTTTGGTTTTGCAGATGTCCATGGGCGGCGATGACTACTTACCATCAGGTAGCTCGCCTGCTCGTTTGCCGAGTTATACCATAAAAAAAAAAACTAGAACAATGTTAAATTGTTGAGCCAAAGTCTGCCTCATTAGTCTAGTGGTCCCAAGCGCGACTGCTAGCTCAGAGGTTTCTAGTTTGAGTCCCAGATCAGTGTTATTGAGTTTTTCTATGAAATTCTCAGTAGCAGCTATTCCCCGAAGGGTTAACAGAGGTGTACACGGCACCCACAGTTCGCCGGTATGTTTACGTGCTATTGTCATTAATCGGGCACGTATCCAAACTCCGAGCTACTACTAATAATTTTCAAAAACACTGCTCGACATGGAAATTCAATCTAAGACCTCTTGGGTAGCAGTCGCGTTTAGGACCACTAGACTAATGAGGCAGTTGATAATTGAGGCAGAAGCAGCGACCGAAATTCAACCGATAAGAAATAGAAAAGCAAGCAACAAGTTAATTTTATATTTATAAGACAAGTAGCAATCTATAAGAACAAGGATGACTGAACACTACAATTGAATCTATAATTGCTAGGTCGTCTACCCTATTTGCAAGCGGTATTTTAAGATCCAACAGACGCTACATTCCAGCTGTTTTTGAATGATTGACTTATGGCCTGTCTCCATATCTATTAAGATCTGGAAACATTTCTGTAAAAGCATTCCTGTAAGACCAATATTATGTTGTAAAGAATGATGCAGATTTTTTAAACATTACATACCATCACGCCTATATTCCCCGAAGGGTTAGGCAGAGGTGTACTAATTTATACCCACATTTCGCCAGTATGTTTAGGTCCCATGTAATAGGGGGCGAACCTATGCCATTAACCCTCCGAGCTGCTACTGAGAATTTCATAGTAAAACCTAATAACACTGCTCGACCTGGGGATCGAAACCAGGCCCTCTAGCAGCAGCAGCAGTCACACTTAGGATCACTAGACGAATGAGGCAATATTTTAGGTCGATTTTTTATATAGGAAATTATTATTTTGGAAATTTTCACAGGATTTGTATTTGATTTCAGTATAGTTAACATATCGGGCTCTGTGGCGTTCAAATAAAGAAGCCTACATCCAGCAGTGGATAAATACAGGCTGGTGATGATGATGATGATTGGTATCATACCGCTAGATAAGACAAGTGATGTCAACATCATTAGTCATCATCAATCTATTTATTATCCTACTCGGGTCTCTTCTTAGAATGTCTGATAAAGTAACACTTAAAAAAGAATACGTGTGTAATGCTGTGTCGAGATTATGTGTGTAATGGTATGTCCAGGCTATCTGTGTAACGGTGTGTCTAGACTATGTGTGTAATGGTGTGTCTAGACTATACGTGTAACGTTTTATGCAATTTAATGTTGTTAAACATCGTTACATTACCTAGCGCTCGCACGATTTGGGATGGATGGATTTGTAACATACATAGGAAAGAAAAGGCACAACTCTAGTAACATAGTAAAGTAACGGCACAACTTATAAGTACTGTAAGTAAATATCTAAACTTTTTTTTTATTCAACGACTGTTACACAAATCAGTAAATTATATGATAAATAATTAACATACCATCATTATAAATTAAAATACCATCACGCCTGTATTCCACGTCGTGTACAGCGGCAGTACTCCTCGTACTTAATAAACAGTTCGCCGGTATGTTTAGGTCGTAGATCATAGGGGGCGAGCCTGTTGCTATTTACCGAGAAAAAATCCAAACTCGAAGCTGCTAATGTGAATTTCATAGAATAACCCAATACCACTGTCCTTGCAGACTTATGAAATCAGTCTACTAAAATTAATAGATTGTATTAGATATAGAAGTATACCACAAAGTGTGTATTCGTATTGGTACCTACTTATTATAATTTCAACATTGTTCGTCCGTGTGTTCATTGAAAGTTAAATTTTAATTAGGTTAAGTGCTCAATTTCCACAAAACAAGCATTTTTGTCTGAAATTAAGTACTTTAGTTAATTAAACCTTGTAACAAGCTGTTTTCGTTCCGAATTTAAAATAAATAGGTCGGTAAGTCTGTTTAAAAAACGAAACATTTTATTTAATAATAAATTATGAAGTAACATCTTATTATTTTTTATTATAATTGTCAGCTAAAAATTCTATCATAATAAATTATCCTATTTGTCGGTTGAAGCTTTATAATAATTTAACGACTTTATTAATGAAAGTCGATTATAAAGCTGTTGATCTATAAGATGGGTGTATTGCAAATCATGCGCGCACGTTGAAAATAAGAGATCTATATTAGAAAATCCACCCGTTGTACAGTCGCGCAGTAACTTGTAAATGTGCAATTTATGTTTTAAAGTTAATACTCTTCTTCTATTTTAAGTTAATGTCCTTTATTTTCGATGGTGCTATAAAGGAAGCTATTGAGCTCCCTTATTAGTCAAGAGTATTCAAGAAAGAAGTACCGATATGAATGTCTCTAACTTTATAGAACAGGATTTTCGGAGTACTCTTAATGACTAGACAAAAAAAAAGTTATAAGTTATTAAATTAGTATTTTTTAATAGACTGGTAATTATAAGTAATTATGTTAAATATTTTATAATATAAGGCTAAATATAGTTAAATGTACCAAATAGTACTACACTAAATCATAAAGATCAATGAAAAAAAAAAGTGTTAAAACTGTTATAATATATATTCAAAGATAAATATCTCTTAACACCTCTCCACCCGACAGTCCACCCACAATAGCCAATGAATATAATTCGTTAACAAAACGGATAAAAAGATGAAACAATTTGATAGCGTCAGACTGGCTACAAATGCACTTTTGTCTGTAAACACCTTTATAGAGAACAAAAGTTGTTATGACAGGCAGCTGGCGAACTTGTGATAGGATTATTTGGAGATTGAGATCTCTGGTGGGATAGCCATTTGGATGGGATAGGGGGAATGTAGATATGAATTTATTTAGCAGTTGATGATTAACAGCTTGTCATTGGACAACATAATAAATGCATTTGAAGAAAAGTTGTAAGGAGCCGACCTCGGCGAACGTACCACAGTCAAATTGTGGACGTTCTTAAAAAGGGCTAGGTTAAGAGCACCCTAAACAAATTTTGCATGAGGAGGTAAATAAATGTAGAAAAAGCGAATGTGATGTGCCACGATTATAACAAGAAATCTTTAGTTTCTGCCTAGCCCAATGGGAGAGAGGCGTGAAAGTATGTAATGTACCTACATTCGATTCATATCATACCATCACGCCTATATTACCCGAAGGATTAGGCAGAAGTGTACTTAATGTACAAGTACACCCACAGTTCGCCGGTATGTTTGGGTCCCATGTAATAGGGGGCGAATCCTATTGCCATTCACCGGGCACAAATCCAGACGCCGAGCTGCTACTGAGAATTTCATAGAAAAACCCAATAACACTTTGCTCGACCTGGGGATCGAACCCAAGACCTCTAGCGTAGCAGTTGCTAACGAGGAAATTAGTAGATTTTTATTCTTATATTTGGCATTGATCATTGACTTGTTAAATTGTCCCACTGCTAGGTACGGGTCTCCATTTAGAAAGAGAGGGATAAGGCTATAGTCCACCACTTTGGTCAACTGCTGGTTGGCAGACTTCAGACGCCATCAAGAAAATCTCTTGTAATGTTTTCATGAGTCGGAAAAGTCAGAGGTGCGTGCCTTAGATTCGTACATGAGACCTTTGACATGGCAATCTAATGGTTATATCACTAGGCTCTCACTGAACTTTATAGACATACCATCATATAACCACACCATCACGCCCATATTCCCAGAAGGGTTAGGCAGAGATGCACTTAATGTACACCCACAGTTATCTTATTATTTTTATTTGACATAGTGCAACATTTTAGCAAGGCCTAACGCCTGAAGTGTACTTGAAGGATAAGTCCTATAAGCTTTGAAATTTAATGAGAAAATTATTTTTAGCTTGCAAGTTTGTAAACTACCTTTTCATACTACCCGAACTACTCCCCAAAACTCTTGCATTTTAATTAATAACAAAACTGCACCATTATCTTTGAACCCCATTTTAACAAAGAACCTTACGAACACTGTCATTAAACATCCGGATGATATATGACTAATTTCAATGTCAGGCGCAACTAAAAAATGCACAAACAAAAATAAATCATGGAAAAAAACTCAGAAATATTCCTCTAATATCTTCCAATACATTTCTATTTAATTCTACGACACAACATTAGTCACAGTTTGTGATAATGAATCAATTTACAGTCACATTTTTTCAAATTCTAAATATACCAGAACATTTATCTTTCAGTTGCGCACGCGTCGCTTTCAAAACACGAAAGCGTACGGGGAATGTGACGTCATGGGGTTACGTCACGCCGCGGTCGACGCCATTTTGGAACGCCGTGTTTTGTAAACAAGAACTGGAAACAATTGTGTTCGAATGCAGACAAACAAATATGGCAAATATGTGTACGTCACTTTCTGTAGTAATGATGATCAAGATGATTGTATGGGTTAAGATAATGAAGGAATTCTTAGAAATAATAAAAGATTGTTCTTGCTTCCAAAGGCAGAAACGGAAAACACATCTGATTCCGTTAAAACGTTACAATGAGATGAGGAACTTATCAAACACAGTTTTTTAATAGCCATCATTTGAATAAAACGAAACAAGTAAATAGCTCAAAACTTATGAAAAGCCTTTTTTCACCTATTTAGGACATTTTATGATAGAGAACCTATACTTAGATTACCTCACGAAAATAGGCCGATCCTAATAGAGATTTCTTCTGCACCATATCGATACCGATACCAATAAAATATCAAATCACAAGAAATCATAAAACTGCATTATGAAAAGACGTTGTAGAGTTTGTTGTAGCTGCTACCATAGATCAACCAATAGCACTTGCTCGAACATGGGATCGAACTAGGACCTCTAGCGTAGCAGTCGCGCTTAGGACCACTACACTTATGAGGCAGTTTTAATTATAATTTGCAATATTTTTTGTCTTAAAAAAAAAGCTTACTAGCAATGTGGGTCACACATTACTAGTAATCTTGTTAACCCCTCGTGCTAAGCTAAATGCTTGTGTTACGAGTGGGTTCACGTCGGTAGTACAATGGGTGGGTTTCTAACCGGCAACCACATGATCGCAAGTCCGACGCCCTAGCCATTACGCTACCGCCGCTTCTTATTAATTAATTTAGTCTTTACAGTGTATCTTACTAAATATTAAGTTTTAATATATTCTACCACTATGCACTATGTTCACTAAATACCTACAGTACCTAGTAGTAGGCGGGGTCGCAGTCGATTATTTTGGGGGAAGGGGTCATATTCAAAATTGACTATTTTTAGGAGATTTGTCTAAAGTGTATGATTTTGGAGGGGTCACGGATAATGGCGTCCAAAAAAAACCGGTCCTAGGTTCGATCTCCAGGTATAGCAAAGTGTTATTGGGTTTTTCTATGAAATTCCCAGTAGCAGCTCGGAGTCTGGATTTGTGCCCGGTTACTAGCAGTAGGCTCGCCCCCTATTGCACGGAACCTCAACATAGCGGCGAAATGCGGGTACTTTAGTATACCTCCGCCTAAACCTTCGGGGAATACAGGCGTGATGGTATCGTATAAGGGTTCCATTTTTTCCTTTTGAGGTACGGAACCCTAAAAACAGTTTCACCTATTTTGTTTTCGAAGTCACAAATAGTCGTACAACAGTCGTACTATTTGTCAGTAACGTATGAAGGTACATAGGTCAGGAAATCACGATCTTCCTTATTTATTGAATCGTGAATCAGATAAAGTTTTACACTAAGTGCCGATGATCGGTTGCAAAAACAAATGCTTTGTATTTTGTCCTTGATTGTACCGGGGAGAAAAATAAATTAAGTACAAGTGTGTAAGATGCCTGTCTAAGGTAAAAAGAGTTAAGTGTTTCATTTGCAGATACTAAAGTTTTGTCAGAAGCAATTAAGAATGAGTTTTTGGTTTAAAGTACAGCTTTAATTTGATTTGAAAAGTAAGAAAAAAAAACAACAAAAAACGATTAAAACTCACGCGGTGATGAGCTCAAAAGTTTGTCCTAATTTTCTAATATACCTAATTTACCGAATTTGCGCAAGTGAGTACGAAGAGCTAAGGGCGCCGGGCGGCACAGGCGAGTGATTGACCTCCCCGTTCAGTGTATCTTGTGCCGTTCGCAATTAAAATGGGTGTCCAACTTTAATAATTTTTAAATGTAAAATATAACATCGGCTAAAAACCATTGCAATCGATTGTTACTGATTCTGAACAAATTATTTTCGGCTTTCGGGTAAAAAAAGCTAACGTTGTATATATGCCATAGAGATATCTATACATATAAAATCCTTTGTCCTGAATGACTGACTGACTGACGGAACAACGCACAGCCTAAACCGCTGATCGTAGAGACCTGAAACTTGGAGAGTGTATTCTTTGTATGACGTAGGCATCCGATAAGAAAGGATTTTCCGAAATTATATCCCTAAGGGGGTGAAAAAGGGGGGCAAAGTTTGTATGGGACAACGTGATTCCTTGGTCCAATCTGCTTCAAATTTTGCATAAACGTTCTTTAACAGAATTGATGGAAGACGTGTCTCGTATTTTATTGAAATTCATCCCCTAACGGACTTAAAAAAGGGGGGAAAGTTATTTTCGGGATGATTTGCTTCGATTTTGATATCAATACTCCTTAGTGCTTTTGATTTAATTTACTTTTTATTTTGACACATGTCATGTCATGTTTGAAAATTCAATGTGATTTTATTCAAGAAACGTTGGTTGATAAACATATAAAATTCTTTCTATGGCACACAAAAGTGGAATTGAGATTGAGAGGCACACCATAGAACCCTTCTTAGAAAAAAATGTTAGAGGCAGCAATAGAGTGATGGGTGGAGTTACTGTGCTGCTGGCACGGGAATTCCGTCAGATTCTGTTGTACCTAGAGGAACCCGAGCAGACGAAGTCAGAACTTCCTTGACATCGTCATACCTATGACCCAACATGATTATCTTTAAAAAGAAATACGAGAGAGATGCGTCTGCTGGAGAGTTTTCTGAGCTATTACTTAAAATAGTAAATGGAGATTGTAAATATGTTTATCATCCTTCCTGACTACAGTAGTGACAGGTGACTATGACAGATCTTAGAGTATATCCTGATTTTTCTAATCTACAAATGTAGTCTATAGATTGGCACTTAAGCTATGTAACGGGACTAGACTGAGAGTATCAGCATTGCACAAAAATATTAAAAAGGTCACTGTGATTATTGGATGTGCTCGGGGGGATTCAGTTTTCATACCTCGAATGTGTGAATTGATGCCTTTGTTTTTGAGAAGATGCTTTGTAATGCTATAAATAAATTTTCAGTCATTAAGGGTAGCAGGCATAGATTTAAGGGAAGAACGGCTTCTCACACGGGATATTCTGCCTTGCCTGTTACTGTATTAAAAGCAGTCTGGTCATTTTGATACCAGACAGAAAAACCAATGTGGTATACAAAGAAGTGCAATTTTAATTCTTGAGAGCAAAGTGGTCTTCCGGTATTTGTACCTCCTCATTGAAATCGACCCTACGAGGCGTCCAGAATAACCATCGCTCTAGCTAAAAGGATATGAATAAATTAATAAAAAAATTACATGTTATTTTTATATTTCAATAAAATAATATAGCGGAGCAAATTATTTGGTCTTAATTTTAGATAATTTACAATATCCCGCCGGAAATAGAAAAAAAAATAACAGTCAAAATCGTGTTGTCCACGCGAGCGAAGCTGCGGGCGGAAAGCTAGTCTTTAAATAAAAATGCATATAATGTTTTCATCAGTCTAAAATTAAGTTCTATCAATGTGAGAATTATGCACTAAGTATAATGCCAAAGATAAGAATATATTGGTATTAATAATTCCAAATGTTATCCTTTGTGTTTTAAAAAGGTAAAAAAACAAAATCTAAGTTAGTCTGGAAGTTAGACTGGATTGGTTAGACTAAAGCCGACCCAAATTTAATTAGGGAAAGGCTCGGAGGATGATGAAATGTGAAAAGAATAAGTGTTTATTTGCTGGGTTTTTTTTGTGCTGTTTATAACATAATATTACTTATTTATATTTTATAAGTTGCAACACAAAAACTATTTTTCCTGTATGCGTTTTTACATAAGCTTTTTGGAACCGGACCACAATTTTTTTTTAAAAAGGCTTACTAGCAATGTAAGTCACACATTACTAGTATTCTTTTTAACCCCTCGTGTTAAGCTAAATGCTTGTGTTACGAGTGGGTTCACGTCGGTAGTGCAATGGGTGGGGTTCGAACCGGCAACCACATGATCGCAAGTCCGACGCCCTAGCCATTAGGCTACCGCCGCTTCTATAGAAGCGGCGGTAGCCTCATAACGTTTCATAAATACTTTTAAAAGCTTATTTGAAATAAAAAACATATGAACTTGAACATGAAAATAGATTTTTGCAAATACGAAGACGAAGACCCGGAACTACTGGAACGGACCGAACGGACCAAAATATCTGTAAATGTTATTACATACCCACGGTATGACGTCACTAAAATTTATTATAATTAGATGGTATTTCGGAATGTCACCTTGATACCTATTAAAAATAAAGCATACCTATGTACACAAGGTGACCTCTCATTGTAGAGATTTTCCATACCATGCAAGGCCAGCGTATACTGGTATTATAGCTTGATGTGTAGCCGTGCGTACCTATTAAAGACTAAAGAGTATGAATCTCTGATAATTATATGGTTTAAAATCTTAGAACTTATAAATTATACGAGTATAGGTATCCTATAAAGGAGTTACGCTAAATCTCGCATAAAACCTTTGTAGCAATATCAAAATATTTGGTTTATTTTTATGTTATTATGTTAAGTAAACGATAGAGTTATACTGTGTTATCGTAATGTCATTAAACATCAAAAAATAATCCTTAGCTGTATTTTACTTTACCTACACTAAACAACGGCGTGAAAACTTAATTAATGTTTCCCATTAAAACAATAGTGTGAAATACGAAAAAGAAATCCTAACTTAACTTACTAATCACGCCTGTAGGTATTCCTTAACCCTATGAGGAATACCTACAGGCGCAGGCACAGGCAGAAAAAATAGAGGTGAATAAGTAATTAATATTATTTATGTCACTAAATACTTACAATTATCACATTTCAAATTCTAACAAATACGCAAAGGAAGTGACGAAATAGTGAGATTTCTAAGAGAAGTTCCAAATTTCACCACTGAGCGGCGTTAGGGGGTTACGCGGGCGCGAAGTAATCGCCGCAGTATTACTCGATCGTCTAAAACCTAAGTCAGATCAAAATCATTTAATAAGTTAATATTTTTTGCTGTATCAATCTGTCACTGTTGTCTTTAATTATATGTTGCGCCGTCTAGCCGTATGGTACAGTGTACCAATGACTCGTGTAGGTCATGATTAGGGTTGTCAAAATATTATAAAAACAAGTTTGGACTTGTTTAGTGTCGTGTACTACCCTAGATACAATTATTTATTGAATTACTATTATTTAAAAGGTTAAAGCCCAATGCAATAATTTAGACACAATTATAAAGAGATAGAGGGTAAAATATTTAAGGCTGATCGTTCAACCTAACCCGTCTTATTATAATCTTTTGTTTTTTTCGCAAATTTTAGGTCTATAGCTCATTGTTCATGCCAATATTAATCCTTAAAACCTTTGCTTAAAACTATATCGTTATCAAAGCTGAACATTGTCAAAAACTGTATCAACTATCAAAATTGATAATTTTGGCAATATCTTTGAAGGGTTATGTAGCCAGTAAAACACTACATACTTACATTAAATCTAAAGACAACAACGCGCTATTGATACGACTAGTGGTACTGTCCATCAGGTTGCCCACCTTTTTGTTTGTCATCCTAAATCATAACAAAACAAAACAATGAAATTGCAAAGAGCCAGCCCTAATTTTGCAAGCAGCATACAACTCTTCAGATTAGTTTTTTTTATGTAGGTATATCAAATATTTAGTGGCAATTCCCAAGTTATAATAATATTTATGTTTCAACAAATAAAACAAGAGTATTAAAAACTTTATCGTTGTAATTAAAATAATAATTATATAGAAAAAATATGTTTCATGAAATTAAAGTACTTTAAGGATTTTACGACCGTGCAAATTACGTATAATAAACTGATAGTAACTGGCAAATACGTAGGTATGTAATTGTCTAGAAGTTCATCATTATCTGAGGTAAAGCGATTTTTCGACTAAGTGAGATGTAGTGAGATTTGGCTCGACCAAATAATCTCCCGTAATATTCTTCTTAATGTCTATTTTTAGTCGAGAATGTTATTGTGTAGCCATATTTTAATTGAGAAGCACAAAAAAATTAAGTTCTTCATATTTTCCGAGACCCCCTTCTCCTTCACGTGATATTCGGTGAGATTTGGCTCGATAGTCATATCTATACTGCTATCACTGCTTTTAATTCACACCAATGGGCGAATCAAACTCATAGACTATCTTTACTAATTTTTTTTTAATGTAAGTCGGGGAAACAAACACTTACTCAATTTGTTTAATCTATGTAATTATTTTTTTCAAAGTTCTCTTTGACTGAATGCTGAACATTCCATATTCAAATAAAGCCGCCAAACACATACCATAGTCTAACCACATTTTGACAGCTATAATTTTTATTACAGTTATGAATAAACAAGGCACAGGTAACGAGCCCGCATCTGTCCGAGTTCGGCATTGAACTGGCTACCCCTAGCTCACTCCCTCATCGTACTAGTGACGGACACCTGTCACTTTTACGATTTGATTTGCGCAGTCATATGATATTGTTATTTGAAGAACCACACATATGCATAGTACTTATACATACACAATATTATTATGTAATTTTAATTTATATAAACTAACTTCTAGTCGAGACTTCGTATGCCTGAACTTTATAATTGGGTTTAACCTAATAAAAAGTACCCTACGTGGTAGTCCCCGTTATAAACTATCTCTGTGCCGATTTCCTTCCAATCCGTTCAGCCGTTTGTGCTAATAAGCATCTACACATACAAACTTTTCACTAGTGAAGTGGACTACAGGTAAACTCCTCTCATGAGGGGCGACCTGTGCCCAAGGTTGCTGGCTTATTAACGGCTGGTTTTCACGAAGCAAATCAATGGAGAATTAAATAAGTCGAAGTAATAGAAGTTGTGTCTACTGTAAGTAAACGACAAAAATACGAGCAAACGCTTCGAAAAAATGTAGGTAGTGCCTTGCTTATCCTTAGGCTCGTCTTGGCGAAAACACTATCCACTTCCGGAGTTACATGATGAAAGTATTTTTTAACATCAATTTTGCAACAAGTAAGAAACTTGCATTGTGTATTTCGCCTTACTTTTGAAGCAAGACAAGTAATTATTTCCATAACTTCTAAAAGATTCGTCTTTTGACATCCCCTTTTTATCATTTCTTTGATAAAATAATTGAATGCTGATTAGAAAAGGACTTTATATTGAATACAATGCTACCGTGCAAAATACTTCTGCAACCGAAAATCTATTATCTATTCTCCAAAGTCTTTGATCACCCCTCAACAAACTTAATTCTGCATTTGCAAAACTACAAAATCACCCGCATTGTTGAGCAATAAGGGTGGTTATCTCAGGGAATAATAGAAAAGGTATTAGGTTAATATCGTATTAGAATTTCCATTGTGATATTCACAATTGGAAGAACTTAAGCCAAGACTTAAAAGGAATCGGATGACAAATGAATTAAACGATTCCTTTTGGCAAAAGAGGGGTCATAAGTCGACTGGTGAGTTTGTACGAGGGTTGCAATCGTAATGTTAGTTTTGAGTTCCATTCCCAGGTTGACCTAAGTGGAGGGTTTCCACTCTAAAAATTTAAAATTGAATTAAAATTTTGTTAAAAGTTGTTAGAATATATAAGATTAGAAATAGGTACTTAAATATTATTGTTAACATATCGATCCCATTACTGCTCATTAGTCTAGCGGTTGTAAACGCGACTGCTACGCTAAAGGTCTTGAGTCGGATTTCCAAGTCGAGCAGTGTTATTGGATTTTTCTATTAAATTCTTAGTAGCAGCTTGGGGTTCGATTTATGACCGGTTAATAGCAATAGAGTTGCCCCCTGTCATATGGGCGGTAAAGATATTAGTGTTCAAACTATGGATATACATCCATTTGTTGCATGTGTGCATTTTGTGCTATACCATTCGGCGTTGATGCTGCTTTGGTCTCGAAGTACATTAATACTCTAACATTTCATAGGCAAGTTGATAAATTCAAATAAAATACCATTCCAGCCAAATATTTTTTCATTTAATATCCAGGCCATTACGCGTCGATAGTTGGTCGATGACGTGATGAGAGTGCACATCGATACGAGTCGTGCTGCCAACAATGGGAGTAGCCAGGATTTATAGCAAGCCCGGGGTTCGTGCCGGGATGATACCGTGAGAATAGGGAGGATAAGACTGCCAAATACTCGACAAAAATTGTGATTATTTTCTAATCGATCTTTCTCTTAGCTATAAATATTTAATTCGAACACGAATAAATAGTAATAAAAATAACACGCGAAGTTAAAATAAAGTTTGCTAATACATATTTTCTATTTTCTGCGTAATTTTCATAATTTACCTTTCCCTAAGAACGTTTTACATGTATTAGAAAACTTTTGAAAAAAGATGAATGAAATCGGTAAATAAATTCTCCAGTTATGGCGTGACAAAGGGAAATTGGGATTCATTTTTTTATATAAAATGGTCCTGGGATCGATTTTCAGATCAAGCTAAATCTTATGGGGATTACATAAATTCTCAGTATCCGTATCTTAATATCTCCGAGCTAATACTAAGAATTTATAGCGATAGGCTCTACGCTACGCTCATCAAAAACATTTGCGATCCACTTGGTAAACATATTGCATGGCATACAGATGTCACACCGATCAACATTGTCTTATATATGTTATCAATCTTATTTCCATCTTTAAAACCTATCCAATTCTTCATATTGGGTATTATCAATTGAAGAAGGTATCGGTGAGATTCAATGTTTAAACATTGAAAAAAATGGTTTTGGGAAAATACGTACTTATACCTAAAGAAAATGTTTCCATGTACGTCTGCTAAAACATGTATTGCATCAGTCCCCCGTGACTATGAATGCTGTAAAGAATCCACAACTTCGGGAATTCAATAATATCGCGTTATATTAACGCGATATAGTAATGGTTATTAGAGAAATCGCGTTCAAGCAAAGTTTATAAGCAATTTATATAAATTGTAGAAAACATCGTATCCTCAATATTCTTTCGTTCCTGAAAAATGAAGGCAGCGTCCCCGCGGAATGCACAATAGCTAGATGTGAGAGTTCAATGTACCAGCTCTTTTTGTCAATGTACCAGCTCAGTTTATTTGTGCCATAAGCTAAAACTTCACTCTATATCCCGTATGTATGTATTATTTGGTTCTGGGTTCGATTCTCAGGTCAAGCAGGTTTTTCTAAGAAATTCTCAGTAACTACTCGGGAGTTTGGAATTGTATCCAGTTAATGGCTCGCCCCCTATTACATGGGACCTAAACATACCGGCGAACTGTGGGTGTGGAAAGACTACAGAAAGAAAGAATTAATTTATTAACACTGTTTTGGCACAACTTAGTATAAAAATAGGTATCTAAAACAGGCACAGGTGACATCAAATTATAAATTACAGAGCAGTATGTAATAGCCTAACGATATGATCATTGAACTGCCAAATCAAAGGTCTCGACTTCTAATCGAAGGCATGCACCTCATACTTTTCGAAGTCATGTGCCTATTAATAATTAATTATCTATATCGGAGGGAAACTTCGTGAGGAAACCTGCATGCTAGAGATTTTCTGGAAGTCTGCCAACCAGCAGTAGACAAACGTGGTGGACTATAGCATAACCTCCGCGACATCACTATACGGCCCTCTCTTAAAACCAGCGATGTGGCACTAAGTACAGTCACAGCATTATGCTGATATAGCATAAGTAGAGCCATTACCCTTTTTTGGCCTTCTGCAGGCTTGCTAACATTTTGTTTATATCTTTTTGTTTAATCTGTGTTCAAAAGATATGATAAATTATATTTATTTCTGAAAATAGATCTTTTAAAAGATCTTTCATTATTTTTCTTTATTCAGTTGTGGGTCACACTTATTGACCCGCTACTGAATGGGTTTATGGTGATTAGAAATGAACCACCTAGTTTGAACAGAAACGTGAAAGTGAGGAAGTACTTTCAATATCGTAAAAACTAACGCTATATACAGTTAATATAACCACTACTGTATCCAATCATGTTTGCTTTGGTTTCCGAAAACATAACGATTTGGTTAACTTTCCAGTGTGGAAACCCTCCCTTCACACAAATGGGAAAATTTATGGAACTTTGATTTATCTAAAAGTGGGACAGTCCTAAATCATGGCCACCCTTATGAGGACTAGTGAGGGATTGCAGATTTAATATGGTCCGTCATTATCGATAAGTTACGCGCTAATTTACTTGTCGTTGCCTTGTCGGCACGTCGACATTCCTAGGGATGGGATTATTCGATAAAATTGCTTTGACCTTTTCTCAAATCCAATTTTGGATCTTGTAAACAAGGATGATCGATCAATGTATTGTAATTGTAATGTCATGCTTAGTTTATTATATGTAATTTAGAGGTATTCAGTTGAGATTATACGCAGGTTAAGCAATGGGAGGTCATCTTGCTTGTGTCCCTCTATATTTGAGTTTAACACAAAAAGGAAAAATCTATAAATAAGTTATTCTCGATACAATGTACAATAATTAAAACATTATCATGTTGTCAAAACATAAAACATACCGTCAAGCCTATATTCTCCGAAGGGCAGAGGTGTACTGAACTGAACCCACAGTTCGCCGGTATGTTTCGTTACCATTTAATAGGGCACATAAAATATATCTCCGATCTGTTACCGAAAATTTCATAGAAAAATCCAATAACATTTTGCTCGACCCACTAAACCCAAGACCTCTAGTTTAGCAGTCAAGCTTAGGACTACAAGACTAATGAGGCAGCTAGTGTCATGTTGTCACTTAAGTATTTATAAGATTTATTTAATTGGATCGAATAATCACGTAATTTCGAATAATTAGATATTTTTGAATACTGTTTTATTGATTATTTTTTCCAACTTAGAATACAATCTATGTACAAAAGTGAAGTTTTCTGTAACGCCTTTTAATTCTTCCATATGAAATTGCTCACGGATACTCCAAGCTTAATGGATCCTGCTAAGAAAAAGCGAGGATTAATTATGTCAGAGTCTTACTGACTTAAATCACACGGTGACTGAGGTACCATGAGTCCCCTTACACTTGAATTAGAATCACCCAAACGTAATTTGAAGCAAATGGAATGCTTCTTCTGTATTCTATTTCCTACGTCTGTATTCCCCAAAGGGTAATGCGGAGGTGTACACACGGCTACACATCAAGCTATACAAATCCAGTTTAGCCTGACCTGCCATTGTAAAGGTTTTCCCTACAATTCAAGGCCAGCTTATACTGCGTGCGTACTAAGGTCCCATGTAATAGGGGGCAAGCCTATGCAATAAACCTGGCACAAATCCGAACTCCGTGTTGGTGTTGCTAATGATAATTCCATAGAAAAACACTTTTCTCGACCTGGGAATCGAAGCTCTAGGACCTCGCACAGCCGTCACGGTTTACACAACTAGACTAATGAGGTAGTAATAATAATTTACAGTTTAAATATATAGGACTAGCTTTCCGCCCACGGCTTCGCACGCGTGGTTTCTCGGCTTTTCTGCATTTAATTTTTTCCCGTTTTTGCAATATTTTTCATTTATGCTCCGTTCGTATTGGTCTTAGCGTGATGATATATAGCCTATAGCCTTCCTCGATAAATGGGCTATCTAACACTGAAAGAATTTTTCAAATCGGACCCGTACCTAGTACCTACCTGAGATTAGCGCGGTCAAGTAAACAAACAAACAAACTATTCAGCTTTATAATATAGATAGAAACATTTTTTTTTATTAATTCGAGAAAACCTCTAAGATCTTCATAACTCTACATTAACAAAATACATTTTTATTAAGATACCGCAAAACGCTCATCTTCGCGCTTTTAACAAAATGGTTGCTCATTACTGTCACTGCGCATTGCCACTTCATTTGTCCAGACGCCATGATTGTTTTATAATGTACATTTTTATTGTAAGTACGCATTACATTGTAATCAGAACGCTCGGTGTGTCGCCCGCCGGGTGTGCGCGTATTAAATGGCGTACGGTGGTCCAGTTTGGAGGAAACTGATGACACACGCATACACACCAAGTTATAATAACCAGTATAGGCTGGCCTCGCATTGTATGAAAAACCTTTACGATGTGAGGTCAATCAATATTGTATTTGTACATCTTGGTGTGTATCCGTGTGTACAGTTTAGGCTTTTCTGTGAAGCTCACGTTGTAAAGATTTCGAAAAAGCATTATATTTCGAAACGACCATTATTAACCTTTGTTAGTTACAGAATTGAATCTATTGAAATAATCATAACTACCTTGAAGCGTCGGTAGCCTAAGTTACTAACATCACAATCAACAACTTTTGTTCTATGACTTTAAAAAAATTATCATATTTTAATTCATTCAAAATATTTAAATTAAACGCTCGAAATGTTACAAAGTCTATGCGAAGCAAAATAAAGCGATAGTACCGACAATAGCGAGGGGAGCGGTGCGTGGCAATGTAGGTACAGCAAAATACAGAGTTGAAATGTGTTAGATAGGACAACGAAATATTGAAGGTTTGTTTTTGGTAAATGTATTACGTTTTGTAAAAAGTCGTAGAACAAAAGTTGTTGTTTTTGATGTTAGTAACATAGTCCTGAGAGGTTACCGGTGTTTTACAAATAACCCTGTATAATAATCTAAGTACCTAAGCAATAATTTAGTTGACTACTGTGCACCAATCTTACCTTACACGAGACTCCCGCAAGCTCAGTTTAGTGCACACAAGCGACTGTATTGTCCTATAAAAGTTGAATATTAGAAAATTCATCTCTACCTTTCTTCCTTCCTTCCTATGGCCAGCCAAACATTGTTGACTAGATAAGGTAAACGGCCCATTACTCGTCAGTTTTAGACTTTTTCTGTGTTTACAGCTCTGCCACGTTAAAATGAGTTAACTAAGAAATTTTTTTTGGTACGACAGGGTACAGAATTTATTCATCTTTCCGATAAATATATTATTATAATGAATATAAAACGATAACATAATTAAATATTTAAAGAAATCAAAAGACACCCATATGTACCAGTACTCGACACATTTGTCCTAATTATCGTCAAGATGTCCCAGTAACCGTCAATTTTCAATGCAAATTTAAACTCTATTTGTTAAAACATAAGGTTCATATTATTTGCGATTTATTCACTTATATGAGAAATTTAAAGCTAAATTAAGTTTATGTTTATTATATCCTGTGTATATAGATATAATAAATTGTTATTTTCAAATGTTATTTCCTCAATGCTATCTCTAATAAAGGGAATAAAAGAGAATAAAAAATAAAACCACTGAGTGACTGCGAAATGAAACTTATAGTCAGGTATAGGAAATGTATAATTATAATTCTCAATACGCAGTCTAGTGGTCCCAAGCTGGTAACCTACAACACACTGAGGGCAGATGAAGAGACCGTTGAGCTGGAGGAAGGAATAGAAAAGTTGCACTGCGATGACATGGGTCTATCAGAAGTCCGAAGAGAGGGTGAGGACACGATGATAAACGTCGTGAACGTGATGAACTCCTTTTTCCAAAAGCCGCTTCACAGGAAATGGACCTGGATTGGCCCCGATGGTTCCACAAAGAATAAGATCGACTTCATTCTGAACCATAAAAACAAAACTCAGTGATGTCTCTCTGATCCATAGGGTAAACCGGTAGTGATCACCGATGGTAGGAGGCACATTGAATATAAATCTGAAAGTTGAGAGTTCTCGTCTAATGAAGTCTACGGTCCGGGCATCTACCGCTCATATCCAAAATCCTGACAGCTTTCAACTCGAATTTCAAAATCGCTTCGAGAGCCTAGATCATTGCGTTTCCGTGGACGACGTAAATGGTTGTTTTGTAAAAACTGTCCAGACAGTTAGGTCTAAGGTATTTAAAACCGACCGTAAAGGTAGACAAAAAGTTGTCCGACCATACTCTTAATCTTATGGCAGAAAGACTCGCCACTATGCGCCAGACGTCAGTCTTCTCGTAATGCTGAAGCATAACAGCAGACAGATGTAGAAGTTCTTGCGCAGCGGTATTCGCACCTTTAACATGAATAGTGTTAAGGAACCGATTGAGCGAAACATGGGCCCCAAAGAGTTCGTAAGAGCTATGTCTATTGGGCAAAGTCGTATTAAGAAGCTGAAAGTGGAGAGCGGCAGCGTAGCGTCGACTAAGCTACAGGTTTTGAGAGAAGAGAGAAGAAGTTCTACCGACAATTATACACCTCGGAAACTACGGTTTACTCGAGGGCATTATGCCGGAGGCATGGAACAGAAGATACCTTTTAAAAGAATAATAGACCCCACACGCTTCTGAGCCATGTCTATAAGTTTTTTCTCAGCGTTATCACGAATCATCTCGAGCGCAGGTTTGAAGACTGTCAGCCTCCTGAAAGCCGGTTTCCGAAAAGGTTTTACTACCATTGATACGGTGCGGCAGATTATACAGAAGACCGGTGAATATAATCTGCCATAAATCTTAGCGTTTGTGGACTTTGAGAGAGCCTTTGATTTATTTTTGATTTTGAATCTCTGCAGCGGTGCGACTTTGACTATCAGTATAATCGAAGTGCTAAAGTGCTTAGGTATACAAACACGCCACCATGTCGGTCTGAGTACAGGAGCAGTGTACGGAAGCAATTCCGTTGCAGAGAAGTGAGACAGGGAGATATTATTTCCCCGAAACTGTTTACCTCTGCAATTGAAGATGCCTTCATGGAAAAATGGAAAGGATTGGGCATTAACATAAATGGTGAATATATCACTCACCTTCGATTTGCCGACGATGTCGTTATGGCCGAGTCGCTACAAGATCTTAGCACAATGTTCAATGACCTCAACAGTTTCCCAACAGGTGGGTCTTAAAATGATAAATATAATTTCCCATGTCGCGCCCATCCCAATATCCATTGGGAACTATCGTTCTTGAGTTGTTGACGAGTACGTCTATCCGGGACAAACTGTCAGGTGTGATAGATCCAACTTCAAAAAAGATGTCACTCATCGAATCCATCTCGGCTGGGCAGCGTTCGGAAAACTTCAACGTCGCAACGTCTTTTCGTCAGGAATACCGTAGTGCCTTAAGAAAGACGCCAAAGCCAAAAGTCTTTAACCAGTGTGTATTACCAGTGATGACGTATGGCATAGAGACGTTGTCGCTCACTATTGGCCTCATAGGAAAGCTCAAGGTCTCTCAGCAAGTTATGGAGAGAGCTATGCTTGCCATTTTTCTACGTGACCAAATCAAGATGAGGAGATTCGTAGAAGAACCAATGTGGTCGTCATAGCTCAAAAGATTAGCAAACTTAAGTGGCAGTGGGGCACATAGCTCGTAGAACGGA
Organism: Subacronicta megacephala; assembly: GCA_958496365.1. Lineage (NCBI taxonomy): Eukaryota > Metazoa > Arthropoda > Insecta > Lepidoptera > Noctuidae > Subacronicta > Subacronicta megacephala. The sequence goes on from OY292533.1 coordinate 4,222,496, forward strand.
TGACCACTGGGGCAAAAAGGTTCTCGAGCGGAGACCACGCACCGGAAAATGCTGTGTGGGACGACCTTCAACCAGATGGACACACGACCTAGTAAAGGTCACTGGGAGTTGTTGGATGCTGGCGGCATATAACCGGTCGTTGTGGAAGTCTAAGGGGGAGGCTTTCGTTCAGCAGAGGGCATAATTTGGCTGATATGATAAGGATGATGATATAAAGAGATTTGTAGGATAATAAGAATGTAAAACATATACAGCCCCACTGACTTAACACCGATTTTTTATAATAAAATTTATCACTTGCTGGCAACTTTAGTTTTGCACAGTTTACAATAGAAAACTATCAATAACGTTGCTGAGAGTAGTAGCATGCTTCACTGGTTGTGGTGGAAGTCTATGGCGGAGACCATTGTTCAACAATACACAGATCTGCAAAATCTCTGAAAGCTGAGGAAACTGCACTACGTATATTATAGGAATTGTTTTACTTTAAAAACAAAGTTCTTAAAGTAAAACAATTTAAGTTTGATCAACAAGATTGTTCTGCAGTGTTTGGTGAGTTAAAAGAGATATTTTTTTGGTGGGCAGATAATGTTAATGCAGTGTGCCCGACTTGCACCAACTAAAAACCGCAGTTGCTTTCTATTGTCTTATAGTCGCAGCTATAGGATTTGTGACATTCTTCACGTCTATGACAGGCCGTGGCTCAGCGTTTACTAAACTCCTTCAAAGCCCGTCTTGCCTCATATCGTACGGCAAACATGGGCGTTGGAGTTGTTGTCTGATCCTGTAGCGAATTCCTCAAGCCAGCCGCCAACAGCCCAAAGCTCATGGAACTCAAAATTTAGTGCGGCTTTTGCGGATCGAAAAGATCTGGGTAATTCTCTGTGATGATGCTGGGCATAAATCTCATGTGCTGCGCCGTATCCTTGGGGCAGTCCACGCAACGGGCATTGACTCTCAATGTAAGCAAGCGATACAGGTTCTTCCCAAGATGTCCCAAAAATACGTGCATTAGACAGAAACTAAGAGCACTTTCACGAGTAACGATATAATTAATAAATGATCGTTTGACGCATTCTGAGCAGTCAGGGCTACGGAACGCTATGCTTAGTATTTTTCTACGTGACCGAATCAAGAGATCCTTAGAAGAACAAAAGTAGCCAACAAAGCCTTATTAGTGTGTCTGTCTGTCTTAGCTGTGTCTGAAAACAGTGAAGGACAGCCACTAACGACGACTTTGTACCTAAAGGTCGCTGGAACTGGTTGGGTGCAGGCGTAATTCAATCGGTACTATTGAAGATCTATGGAGGAGGCCGTTGTTTGAACACTGCTGACAGTGGACCACCTTTGGCAGACATGATGAGGAAGATGAAAAATCCGAGAGAGGGCAAGGCAACCATAGTTCTTAACCATGGGTCCCTTAATATAACATAACACATTCCACATGATAATCAACGAAAGTGTATGAAGTAGCTTATCATGTCCGGTAACTGTACTGGACCACAGTTTTTAATGGTCGTGACGAATGACACGAATCCCTTGACCATGACTATATGGTAAAGTACCACTCAAGTATCTCACGGATCATCTGCCTCCTAATATGATGTGATAGTGAGTTGAAAGTGGGATAATATTAACCTTTTTTTTTTGTTTTACATAGCATTAATAATATAAGTATCCCAATAAATATAGTTTTATATAACAATATACACTTTTGCTTTAAATTAACACAACATGTCGATATTAGATACATTTCTCCAAACGTGTCCCAATTTCCGTCAAAAAAGTATTAATTTTGACGAGTACTGGGACAAACAGGGATTTTTTAGTACCAATACATGTCAGACGCTATAAAAAATACATTATAATAAAAAAAAAACATTTTTATGGGTTATATCGTTAGAGAAATTACCTAACTATTTCATAAAATAATCACAACTATCAAAACGGTCGACCAACCCAGTAAAATATGGAATCAAACACGGTAAACCGCACCTCACGTTCAGTAGCTGAACTTCCAAAAAAGTACAAAATTTGGAAATGCTAACCTTTCATGACTTCCTACTCTGATATCATTGCAATTGAACATTAGTTTTGTCGTTTTAATTATAGAATATATTATTCTTAATCGGTTTCTATAAACATATTTCATTAAGACATGAATAGTATTAAAATACGGGCCTTTTTATAAAATCTGACGAGTATTGGGACACTGTCGAAATTACCAGCGTTTACCTTAGCGTATTTGATGTAAGCTCCCAGGCGGCCTGAATTTTTCCAACAATTTTAACAATTAATGTCATGATTTGTCATACTTCAACCAATTTATACAAAGCCAAGAAATCTTAAACCTTCCTCATGAATCAAATCAAATGTTTTTATTTCAAACTAGCTTTCCGCTCGCGGCTTCGCCCGCGTCGAGTAGGTATACGTTTTATTCATTCATTTTACGAGATAATATATATAGCATATGTCACTCAGGAATAAAGTAGCTTTCTATTGGTGAAATAATTTTTCAAATCGGTCCAGTAGTTTCAGAGCCTATTCAATGCAAACAAACAATAAAATCTTTCCTCTTTATAATATTAGTTTAGATAAGCTTTTACAAGCGTTTATGAAACGTTATTGACTCTAGTTGCACGAATCACTCTATGTATTGGTACACGAATCACTCTATGTATTGGTACACGAATCACTCTATTGTATTGGTACACGAATCACTCTATTGTATTGGTACACGAATCACTCTATGTATTGGTACACGAATCACTCTATGTATTGGTACACGAATCACTCTATGTATTGGTACACGAATCACTCTATGTATTGGTACACGAATCACTCTATGTATAGGTACACGAATCACTCTATGTATAGGTACACGAATCACTCTATGTATTGGTACACGAATCACTCTATGTATAGGTACACGAATCACTCTATTGTATTGGTACACGAATCACTCTATGTATTGGTACACGAATCACTCTATGTATTGGTACACGAATCACTCTATGTATTGGTACACGAATCACTCTATGTATTGTTACACGAATCACTCTATGTATTGGTACAGTCCGCATGAAAATCAGTTTCGTACTTTTTGTACACAGATGGGGCGGACGTTTTTTATAATACTTATAATACCTATATAGTGATAGTGATAGTGATAGCCACTAAATTATAGTAAATCTCATCGCAGTAGTTATTAGTCAAAAAATAGCAGTTATCTCTAAGACGATTTTTTATAACATTGTCTCGATTTCCGGTTAAAAAAAACTATTATTACCAACAGCCATCCTAATAACATCTTGATTTATGCTCGACATTGTCCTTCAAAGTTGTCAAATTGGTCAATTTACCTGCCAAATTGGGCAATTTGCCGGATTTGCCAACTAGCTAACCGTATAATTTAAATAGTTGTAAGTAGTATAAGGTATTTATTTTTGTCTCTAAACTATTAAAGGTTGTTATCTGCCTTTATCTCATTGGATCTTGACATTATATGGGTAATTGTGTTAAAATTACTGATGCGTACACTTATTTCAAGGATAATAGTTAAAGACTGCCTCGTTGGTCTAGTGGTCCCAATCGCGACTGCTACGCTAGAGGTCTTGGGTTCGATCCCCAGGTCGAGCAAAGTGTTATTGAGCTTTTCTATGAAATTCTTAGTAGCAGCTCGGAGTCTGGATTTGTGCCCGGTGAATGGCAATAGGCTCGCCCCCTATTACATGGGACCCAAACATACCGGCGAACTGTGGGTGTACATTAAGTACATCTCTGCCTAACGCTTTGGGGAATACAGGCGTGATGGTATGTTAATAGTTAAAGAAGCGGCGGTAGCCTAACGGCTAGGGCTTCGGACTTGCGATCATACGGTTGCCGGTTCGAAACCCACCCATTGCACTACCGACGTGAACCCACTCGTAACACAAGCATATAGCTTAGCACGAGGGGTTAACAAGAATACTAGTACTGTGTGACACACATTGCTAGTAAGCTTTAATGCCTTAAATATCATAATAAGTCCCTAATTCCGCGCACACTCTCCGTTCTCAACGATCTCCTGGACTCATGGCTAGACTCTGATTTGTTTGAGGATGGATGAAGGTGTGCCTGAAGTTGTGCGAGAGGGATACATGATCGGTCTTAGTTCAATATAAGTTTTTCTGTTCAATATAAGTTTTGACTGCCTCATTAGTCTAGTGGTCCTAAGCGCAACTGCTACGCTAGAGGTCCTGGGTTCGATCCCCAGGTCGAGCAAAGTGTTATTGGATTTTTCTATGAAATTCCCAGTAGCAGCTCGGAGTCTGGATTTGTGCCCGGTTAATGGCAATAGGCTCGCCCCCTATTATATGGGACCTAAACATACCGGCGAAATGTGGGTGTACTAATTAGTACACCTCTGCCTAACCCTTCGGTGAATACAGGCGTGATGGTATGTTATAAGTTTTTCTGTATCTTCAATTATTGTAATTGGTAGGTATGTACCGTAATAATTCAAGTAAATATATAAATAATGCTATGTCCACAACCGCCTCATTAGTCTAGTGGTCGCGACTGCTACGCTAGAGGTCCTGCGTTCGATTCACAGGTCAAGCAAATCGATATTGGGTTTTTCTAAGAAATTCCCAGGAAGTAGCAGCTCTAACTTTGGATTAGTGCCCGGTTAATGGCAATAGGCTTGCCACAGTATTAAAGCATAACAGCGAAATGTGGGTGTACATTAGTACGCCTTTTTCTAATCCTTCGGGAAATACAAGCGTAATGGTATATCTACATCGCCAATGTCTCTACCTAATTAAATAACTGCGAGAAAACGCGTGTTTTCCACACCAGTATTTAAAACGCAGCCATCATAAAAACAACTGTAATTTAATGCTTTTTAACTTAACGCTTCTGCAAAAACGTCAATTAAATTAATAATAAAATGATTTGCAGTTTTATTTAATATCCGTTCAATGCAATAATTTTCAAATCGGATGGCAGTAATGTATTTTTTTAAATAATGAATGCCTCAAGCAATGGCAGATGCGACATGATTTATAGATCTACTTTTTAATGGTTTTTCGAAAATATTCCACAAAAATATTTCATAAAAAAATCAAAACATGTGGGATTCTGTCGTACTGTCACTCTCGGGGCGTATAGTTTGATGAAGTGATTTTGATACTTGATTTTTTTATATAGTAGAACATGTTATTGAGTATTATTCATAAGAATCGCATGGCATAAGACAGCACAATTTTGATCTTTTTAGTCTCATTCTTAGTTTCGCAGTGTTTTTTTTTCTAAAGTATTCATATTAGAAAAACTAAAAAAAATATTAAATTTTCCCGCCTGTTACGATTATACAGTTTACAATCGAAACATAAAATAATTATAACAATTAATAATATAGTATAAGGATAAATTATTTTAATGAGTATCCATGGGGTTTCTTACCACCGCTTCTTTATAAGAACCACTATTTGGAACCGTGCAACTAGTTTTTGACATTATAATTATCTTATTTAAATTAAACATTTATTTTACTGTTGAGAAGAATATTCTTATATTCGCCGCATTTCACCAACACCGAATAAAGTTCCCTAAAATTATTCAGCAGTATATTTCATACAAATTCTGTTCTATTTTTGAATTTATACGATGATTATTCGAAATTCGAAATGCAGCCTTAATATGAAAGCAAGTATCAATCACACACGTTCCTACTATAATCACCTATATCACTGGAAAGGTATCCGATGCCCATATGTTCAGTTTTTTGGAAACGTGATAAGTTTTCATGCATGCTAGTAAAAAACATTGAATGCGTTTTGTTTCATGCGAAATACACAATTCGATGCCCGCATAAATGTGTGTTTGGAGATAAAAGTGATGTCTGCAAATTGGGTGGTTGATATAGACGTATTGGCTTGAAGTATTAGCTTTTTTCTTGTGTAAATAATTAAAATAATACCCCCGATAACTACCTAAGCCAGGAAGTTTTAAACCTGAAATATTACATATTACTGAACATAATTATTATACATGAATCATTATACTTATACATGTCATAATATTATATTTGTATAAATAAATCCATTTAGCTACTAGTCCTTTCAAAACGGATTCCAAATTAACGTATCCGCACCATATTTTATTAATCATCGGTCCATAAGAAACTGCATTTCTTGGTAGCAACCGGTTTAGCTTATTATGACTTATGACATATTTTAAATTGATTTAATAAAATCGATACGAATATCTGTCGACATCTGTATGGCAGAGTTGTAATATGTTACGAAAAACACTTTTAAGCTATGTTATGTACTCAAGAACTTACTAGCTATTTTCTTAAGTTATTTTAGTGAAGAAAAATACGACCGCGGGCAGGATTCGAACCTGCGTCTTCTGGTTAAGTACACCAGACGCTATGACCGCTAAGCCACCGCCTTATCGAAATTTGCCTTCACATTTTTAATTTACGTCTTTGAGGTGACGTTATTTTCCCTTCGCTAAAATTACCTAATAATCTTTGCATGGAAAATCCCTAAAAATACAAAATGATAGCTATTTTCTTCTTCTACTTTAATATCTATTCATTAAATTAAAGTTGGACCACAGCTGGTGCATACAAATATTAATTACGTACAACTTATTAAAATATTGGACCAACATTGGTTGATCAACATTGTCCAAATTATGCGAATATGTAATCAAAATACTGCCCCATTAGTCCCGTGGTCCTAAGCGCGACTGCTACGCTAGAGGTCTTGGGTTCGATTCCCAGGTCGAGCAAAGTGCTATTGGGTTTTTCTATGAATTTCTCAGTGGCAGCTAAGAGTTTGGCCCCGTGAATGGCAATAGGCTCGTCCCCTACCTAACGTCCGACCTAAACAAACCGGCGAACTGTGGATGTACGTAATTACGCCTCTGCCTAACCCATCAGGGACAACAGGCGTAATGGTATATGCTTTTCTATAACTTTTTATATGGGAACTCGGAGTTAGGATTTGTGCCTGGTCCATTGAAACGTTAATTAGCGTTCGTGGCAGCATGATATAATTAAATAAATTAACACGTATTTGAGCGAAATAAAGTACCTAATTCTACATGTCGTTATTAAGATGTTATAGTTAATTAAGGGCCAAAAATTAAGCAAGAATAACAAAACAAAGCCAATGTTTCGGCACAACCTTGAGGAGATTCCCATGGCACACTTTTCGAACATAATTTAGATTCTATGCAACACTTTACCGTGAAATTGGCAAAAGCATACGCCAATTAATAAATGCAAGATTTTGAAACAAGTATTAGTACCTGACCATTTACCTAGCTAATGAATATAAAAACATTTTTGGGCAGCCGTCGAGTTTGGTTCTAACTTCTAGATTGTAGGTTTGATTCCCGCCTGAAACAATAATTGTATGGTCAAGAGTTTTACCTTAGTTAAACTGCCTTATTAGTCTAATGGTCCTAAACGCGACTGGTACGCTAGAGGTCCTGGGTTCGATCCCCAGGTCGATTAAAGTGTTTTTCTATGAAATTCTCAGTAGCATCTAGGCGTCTGGAATTGCCCAGGTAATGGCAATAGGCTTGCCCCCTATTACATGGGACCTGAACATACCGGCAAAGTGTGGGTAAGTACACCTCTGCCTAACCTTTCTGGCAATACAGGCGTGGTGGTATGTATGGATTATTTTGGAACATAAGTAAAACTAAAGACAACAGTACCTAAGTATTTTATTCAGTGTTTTCTATATAAATACATTACTATTCACGGCGTTTCCAGTCCCCTAACTCACAGTGACCCTGAAAACGTAGACACCCGCGTCTCAATACAACAAACACTCCTTATCAAGCAGACATATGTAGCAACTGTCGGTATTCGCTTATCAATGAACACACAATCTTAGTCCCTGAGTATGAAGATTGGCTGTAGAGCGCGTGTGAAGTGGTTCGAATGCTAAATTAACGGTACGAACGGCTACACGTCTAGCTATACAAATCCAGTTGACATCATCATGTTTCTGCCCTTTTTCGAATTTATTAGGGGTCTTTTTCTTCCATTCATCCCCTTAGTCGTCATCCAGTCATCCCTTTTCCATCATATCTAACTTCACATCATCCATCCATCTTTTCTTTGGTCTCCCTCTACCCCTCCATCCCTCCACATTCATACTTATAACTATTTTAGTTACATACGTTCATCACTTGCACTCACACTTCCTCTAACATTTTTAATTCGCATCGTACGACATCGTACGACATCGTACTTGCTGTAAAGCATGTCATGTCGGTTGAGAAGCAAAAACTCGCGTCTCAACAGATGTCACTGACGTCACCTCAAAGACGTAAATAAAAAATATGACGGCAAATTTCGACCTGGCGGGTGGGACTCGCAGTGGCTTAGCGGTCATAGCGTCTGGTGTATCTAACCAGAAGACATGACACCAGACCGAACACACCCAACCAGAACACACGCAGGATCGAATCCTGTCCACAGTCGTATTTTTCCTGCACTAAAATAAATTAACCAAGTCTGTCCATCTTCTTACACTGCCTTTTCCGGCACGCTCTATAGCTTGTTAAATTAATACTCTAGAGTTACTTTAGTCGCTGGTACCGTGTCCTGTGTGGTCTATGCCCCTATACCATAGCACGTGCTTCTCCAGCTGCTGCCACAAAAACGAGGAAGTGCACGCATTTTGAATTTCGTTAGGTTTTTGTTAACCAAGTGTACAGTCAGTGGTTGTCAGTACAAGTTGGGTTTTAATTACGTTGTTATTAAAGTGGATGCGGTGAGGTTTAGGAGAATTGCATCATCATTATTTAAATGTAGGTACTTAAAAATTGCTTCTCCTTCCCTCCTACAGATATAAGTATACCTACAACTAAAATAAAAATTGTTTTTTTCAGATCCTAGCGTCCAGTGAGCATAATCTAATCAGGTGAGTTTACTTTTATTAGTCTTTGAAGTTAACCTGCAATACAAGGACGAAGCCACGGGCAAAGTTTCCTAATAGGATAATTTACTTTTTTTAAAGTCCTAACATAACACAATAATTAATTTCTTAAAAGAGCACTGACTTCAAACATAATCATACTCTTCTATTGAATAGAAAAAAATATTATTAACCAAAAGAATGCACAAAATTACTTAAAAAATAAATCCTCCTTATTTAAAGACGGCTCCAAGAAAATGCGTCGTATCTCCTCTATTATAAACGTGAATAAAATCACTATAATCAAATCAAAGTTAGAAAAAAAAACACAATCATTCGTTCAGCACGTGTTTGAGACACATGTGCATTTAAAAGGACCATTTTTTGAATCAAAGAGAAGAATCGGAAGTAGTCCTAATAGTCTAAAAAAACCACGCCCCCTCACAAGTACCACTGGAAATCCATTTTACTTGTACCTGTCTTGATCTTCATACTATCAGAGAGTAGAGATCTTGATATAATGGTTGTTTAGTTCATGATTTGTGAATGAACGATTGAATGGAAAAAGAGTTTCCGGTCCTTACGTTTGATATCAAGTTATTAGATCTGTCTATTGGAAGGACTAACAATGACAAATTCTTGTTGATCCTTAGGCGGGCCCAGCTTTGAAGAAAAGGAATTCTGTTTCGGCAAGAATATTCGATATCCTTTTGGCATAAAAATCGCTATCGTAGAAGATTTTGGTGTAAAAATGTCAATTTACACCTAAATTAGAAGATTTAAGTAGGTATGATAGTGATTTTTAAGCCAAAGTTTTAATACTTAATCGTGAATAAGTTATTTTCGATGTCGCAATTTCTTCTGCCATGTACCTAGAATGTGTTATAGCTGAATAATATGCGAAAAACCAAAAAAAAAAAATTTCGCGCTTAAGGCTGACGATTTAGCCTTAGACCGGATAGTTTCTGCTTGCTTTTTGGATTTTCGCAAATTGTTTGTCCATTGCATATTCTACGACTAGCGACATCAACCATAACTTATTTACCACCTAGTGGGTACTTAAACGTTTCCTTAAAAGTCCTTATCGTAGCAGATTTGTAGTAGTGTCTCGCTAGCATGTCTTCATGCCAGCATGAATGTGTCGGCACGACCGGGGAAGTACTACCCTCCCACAGAATATCGACGTTAAGTAGCACTATCCATATTGTTGTGTTTCGTACGTTGAGTGTGGAGCGGCGGAGGCCTAATTCCTTCCTCAGCCCCCTTCCTTCTCCTTTTCTCCTTCACCTCCCTTTTCCTTGGCTCGGCAATGCACCTGTAACTCCTTTGATTTTGCAGATGTCTGGCGATGGGCGGCGATGACTACTTACCATCAGGTAGCTCGCCTGCTCGTTTGCCGAGTTATCCCATAAAAAAGATAGAAGTGACAATTGTAAATACTGGCCGAATTCTCTATTTTACGCTTTCAATTGAATTCAAACATACTGGGATTTTCTCGTATTCTTAGTAGTAGTTCAGAGTCTCAATTTGTGCACGGATAATAGCAATAGGCTCGCCCTCTATTACATAGGACCCAAACATACCGGCGAACTGTAGGTGTTTAGGCATTTGTACACCTCTGCCTAACCCTTCGGGGAATACAGGCGGGATGGTATGTTATGTTATGTCAAACATATATTACTTTGCCATGGTCATAACACAGAAACTACTTTTTACGTCCAAACTATTTTACATAGCAACACTTGCGCTCCCAAAAAAACCTCAATAAAGAATTCGTCCATTAATCAAGCATAGTTAAATAAATGCGCGTTTAATAATATTGACAGATGGAGTATCTTCACGCCGAGGGGCCACCGGGTCAGCCAGAGAGCGAACATTAATCTGCAGTAACTGTTCTTTGCCTTACGTATGCGTATGCGCAGCGATGATGGGGATTTTGAGCACATCTGTTTAGAGAGATATTTACCTCGATTCATTTTTAAGTAGTATATAAAATTTATATACAATAAATATCAAAACATCTCATTCGATATGGTTCGTTAACCTATCTAATGACATTTAAAATAAATGTCTGTCCTTTTTATTTTAAACATTTTGATCCCTTCGATGAGTAACTACAGGCGCGGTCATAAGCTATTATGTTATTATGTTCTATCAATAAGTACCTTCTTAAACCTCCAGGGTCTTCATCCTCAAAGTTTCCAGTGCAAAACCAATTCATTACCAAACCAAATGCTACAAAAACTATGTAGGTATTTTAGTTAAACTTATCAAATGGTTTGTTTAAAATTTACCACATCTAATACTCAGCGTCATAAAATATGTAGGTATATGTGTTGATGAAGTCACACTACATAAAAATGATTGAATTTCTTTCAGTATTTAATTGTTATTCGGTGAAAATGTTTAACACTTACTCCATTTTAACAGATTTGTTTTAGTTTAGTATGTTTTCAGTTGTAAAATTTACGGATATAACTTTAATTGTAAAAAGTAATGGTAATCTATAAAATAGCAAAGCGATTTGAAATATTATATCGATGGTTCCGTACATGAATTTGTCACATATGAATGTTGTCACATCTTGGGAGACGAATCGATTGATGATATAGGAACACGATTTCTAAAATACAAGAAAATAAAATTTTAAATATAAGATTTTATTTAAAAAAAGGACCACGTTTGTACCGAAGGACCAGCATTCAAAGTCTTGTATTAGGCACGTGGCTTATAGATAACAGATTCACATCTATTCCTATATAACTAGTAACTTTCATCTTGCTTCGTTGTCTAGCGTAGCTTCTGAGCATTAAGTCTTGGGTTTTCTAGGCCGAGCAGTTCCAACCATTCTCAGTAGCAGCTCCGAAATCTCTGCCCAATCGATGGGAACATAGGCTTGCCCTCTATTACCAGATTTATGTATTTCTAAATACATTTGCCCATCTCTACTGGCGTAATTGTATATTATGTTAATTTTCATTAAGCATTTATATTTCATTGACAGGTAACTACAGAACCCAAACAACATTTTTTGCTCGTTGATTGATTTTACAAAGTGGGAATGTATTATAATGGTTTCTATAACTGCACTTTGTATCCGCATGAAAACTAGCGGCTAATTCATATGACATGGTTATTCTGTTTGTTCATTGCGGTGTCAAAGCGAGATCGTACGGAAATAAAGCAATTTACTATAAGTTAAAAATTCCTTGTTGGGCCTTTCAGATACTGCGGAAGTTTCGGAGACTACGAAAAAAAAAACTTTTTTTTTTCCTTAATATAACATCTATACAGTAGTCCCAAAACATATAAGTATATAAACTAAGTTACACAAATAATTAACTGCGATGTACATCCTACCTGTTTCCATATTCAATAAACCTTTGTACCACTTCTACAAATTTCGTAAATCAAGATCCTAATGGGGATAATTAACTATCTAAGTACTTCTTCAATGGGGAATGGGGATATAAGATACAATTAACGCTATTATTTATTTGTTTACTTATTCTTCGTCATCGAAGTCATCCTTTAGCGATCCATTGCTGCCTCTTCCAGTACACGCTATATATTTTATTAGTCAATTTAAGTTAATTATTTTTTTAAATTGATTAACTATAAAAAGACCAACTCGAAACACCGGCCAGAATAAGGCGCTCAGACTAGGTCAGGTCGGAGTGCAAAATGCGGCATCACTTTCACCATCCAAGATCCATTAGACAGACAAGCACATCTGTCTCAGTCAAATTAGCTATAAACACGATTCTTTACCTTTTAAAATAACATTGAAATGCATTACTACACGTCTCGAAGATTTCTTTTGTTGGTGTCGAATTTGACGTTAAAACTTATTATGATGATTTCAAACAAATATAAATGTGTTTCGCGATAATAGACAGAAGATCTTAGTCATCTTGAGATTATAAATGCGAAAGTTTCTTTTTAACGGAATCATAAAGATTTTAACATATAAGAACAAAAAGAATAACTAATGTTACTTTTCTTCCATATACCTAATTAGAACAACATTCTTTTATTCAATGAGCTTATACTTTGTATAATATACCTTTGATAACATACATTTGGATATAATGACTTAATTTGTTAAGTTGCGTCAGCATTTCATGAAGAATACTTAAGAACCTTCAATGAAAATATTAATTATTATAGAAATAAATAATTATAGTCTTTCCAATACTCAAATAAACACAGTGACCTACTTTTAGTAAAACAAAGCATAGCACTAATCTGGTAACATTACTTACAAACAATATCGCTTGCAATCGTTGCCCCATAAATTTTCATTCAAGATGACACACGATATTTTACGAATCCTTAATCATGCACACATTGCATTTGCAAAAACATAACCCTTTACAGTCAAAATAACCAGAAATAACCGTGTGACATCACCGTCTGTCGCGAATGGCGGTGGCACATGCTAACCCGAAAATAACCAATCTGCCATATGCACAAGAAAAAATACAGAAAAAAGGTAAATAAATACATACATGCAAACTTCCTTTTCTAAGATAACCATCGAAGTGTTGCGATATTTGAAAATAGAACAACTGTTTCAAACGGAATGCAACCGACCAAATAATTAAAAGGGATGCGCGACTAGTGTTTCCCGCGGATTCGGTTGCGGTAACTCTATAGTTTTATTTTAATGTTACACCATTGAATACTTATTACTTGAAAAAAAGTTATTAACTTTGTTTCCCAACTTATGTTACACTCTCTCAATATTTTTTTGGTCAACATGATCATCAATTTTTGATGAATAACTTATATATATTTTACAGTTATACATATTGTTAAGACTGCCTCTTTGGTCTAGTGGTCCCAATCGCGACTGCTACGCTAGAGGTCTTGGGTTCGATCCCCAGGTCGAGCAAAGTGTTATTGAGTTTTTCTATGAAATTCTCACTAGCAGCTCGGAGTCTGGATTTGTGCCCGGTGAATGGCAATAGGCTCGCCCCCTATTACATGGGACCCAAACATACCGGCGAACTGTGGGTGTACATTAAGTACACCTCTGCCTAACCCTTCGGGGAATACAGGCGTGATGGTATGTTAAGTTATGTTATGTTACATATTGTTAAGCGCTATTTCACTTACAATAATAATTTGCTTAAGTAGGTATTGAAACTTTGTAATAAATTCTAAAATACGGAGACAGACAAACCAAATTTAATATTAACATCATCAGACATTAAAGAAAGGGTAAAGATTCTTCCCTTGAGTTTCGAAGGGGTTTATAATGTGGCACAAAAACTTAGGGTTCTTTAAGTTACGGCCAGGTGCCATGCCTTTACCGGAAATCTGTGAGCCAACCCGTTCGTGGCGGAAACAGCGGCACATCCCTCACCTTCGACGTTCTTATTTTAAAAAAACCATCCCTTCGGTTATTTTATTATCATTTTTCTTTGAGTGATTCTTAAAATAAGTTTACGATAGCACGGATAGGGTTATACTGAATTATTTATTTTAGTTTAAATAAAACAAAAGCCTTTAGAACTTTAATTTGATAGAGTTTCATTTAAACAAGGTAATTTCTCCTGTTCTTTAATAGTTATACCAAGTCGTTGAACGGTTGCCGATGTTGGAATAATTATGGGGGATGCGATCGGCATCTTTAGCGCTAATTTAAACAGAAATGATTGGCGCAACGACTGAAAGGTTTATGTTTATGATAGGGTTGACAGCTGTTGTTTTTCTTATGGGCCATTATAAAGTTACAGACAAATCATCACCTAGTGATAGTAGCATTATTGCTACACAATCTAGTCATACAATAATTATTCTAGTTCATATATGTTTGGTTAAAAGTAAATTGCTGTGCTTGCTGTTGCTGGGCTTGTGGTTGAAAGTACGGCTACTAAGCCTGAGGTTTGATCCCAGGTCGGACAGCGTTATTGGGTTTTTCTACCATTGCTACCTCTGAATTTGGTTTTGAAATAAGCCTAAGTATTACATGGGACCTAAACATAACGGCGAAGTTTGGAGAGTCCATCAGAATATCCATGCCTATCTTTCATAATAAGCGTCATGGTTAGGTTAGGTTACGTAAAAATAGTAAATCAAAGCCTACAATTTAAGGATTTTCAGTCCAAAATTACATTTCGTACATCTAATTTAGGTACGCACACTGAGGTAATGACTATACCTACCTATACACTACATACTGAACTATTGCCTAACTAATAAATCTGTGTAAAGCAAGCTATACACCTGCCAATTCATGTCTTAAGACAGATCACCGGAAAATCTGACAGTACCAATTGCATACAATTAGTCGAGTGACGACCGTGAGCGATTTGACTGAAGATTTAGAAATCGTCAAGTTACTGCTGCAATAAATTTGATAGTTTGTCTTTGTTAAACAAGAAGATTAATCATTGAACAACTTAGGTAATCATATTAAATAATTAGATTGATATAGCAAACTGTGAATTTGACTTTTTCATTTTTGATTTCGTTAGTATTTTTAAGGACACCACTTAAAAGATCAGTTTCTTAATGGGATTTGCACATTAGACAACATAATTTTCGTAGAAGATGATCGGTATCATATCATCAATACTGGTATTTGGTATAGTACCTATATATAGCAATCAGGACCAATTGTGACTTCGCTTCACTGAATAAATCCTTGTCTAAAAACTTACAAGTAACCAGCAACCCTAAAAAAGGACCAAAATAAAACAAGCCAGCTGAACAAAAATATAGTCGATAAAGTCCGATTTCCATACACCATGAGCCCCATAAAATCACATCGACCAACAGGTGGGTTGCAAAACGAAGGGGCGAAACACCATGTATTTACATGTGTACTACAAACATTAAAATGGTCCTTTTCTACCTGTTCAGTTTTATTTTTTATAGGGTTTGAATAATTTCGCGATCGGAATCGGCAGTTGGTCAGAGGATATGTTTGTTTTTTTTTTATTAAGCGCGTTCCTTTTTTGGTCCTTCAGTACCGAATATTAAGATAGTTATCATGTTACTGCTTCTGTTTCATGAAATCTTCATCAGGCATCGTTAGGGATTCATAATAGGTGAATAACTATCTGTATTCACGTTTAAAATTTAAAAAATCTTAAATTTAAACATTCACATATGCAGTTAAAAATGACAACTGTATTGTTCTTTCCAGTTTTTATATCCCACGATCAACTTTCTACTAATCTTATACTTGTGAAATTCTGGAAGGACACTCAGTTTACAACCTAGACTAATACAAAGCATACACTTTATCCACGTTGGACAAGTCCACGCAGTCGTAGGCGAAGCAAGGGTTTTTATTATCCTATTACTATTCCCGTAGTTTCTTAAATAGAAATGAAAATATATACATACACACCATCACGCCCGTATTCCCTGAAGGGTTAGGCAGAGGTATACTAATGTACACCCATATTTCGCCGGTATGTTTAGGTCCCATGTAATAGGGGGCGAGCCTATTGCCATAAACCGGGCACAAATCCTGACTCCAAGCTGCTACTGAGAATTTCATAGAAAATCCCAATAACACTTTGCTCGACCTGGGGATCGCACCCAGAACCTCTAGCGTAGCAGGCGCGCTAAGGACCACTACACTAATGAGGCAGTCATATGAAAATATATGTACAATAAAATTTGTCTCAACGCACTTTATATTTGCGCCAATGGGTTTTTATGGCATCTAAAAATCGATGACTAATCTGTTGGGTAAACAGGATAGGAAAAGAAAGTAGAAAAGAAGTAGAATCCAAGAAGACCAACTAGTCCTATTTTTAGATCTTTGTGCCTGATTTGTCTCAGAAGGTATAAATCATAAATTAATCTGTTACCCTTTTTATTTTATGATTTACATATGGAAGGGTTAGTAATGTCAGCTGTATTTTGAGCGCGTTCCACAATATCATATGGCGTTAATAACGTTAACTAATGTTTTATTTTCATATGTAGCTTTGTTACTTTATGAAGTCTCCGACGTTTTTGTGCCTGACATACTGGTCTCAAAATATAATTCTTTAATATGTTATTGGTTACCGAACAAACTCTGGTTGACCGGATGATTTCTGATAGTGCCATTCTATATGTTAATGACTGCAACTGATACGTGTGTTGTCCTTGTACCGAAGGATCACAAATAAGACGTCATATCAAAGTTTGCCTTCGGCATCTCAAAGCCATCAATCTGCAGGTCGTTGACACCGGTGATCTATCACTGTGATATGCTGAGACAACACGCTGATCACTGTTTACTCTGCTCGCTCCCACGAGATTGTGTGAAGATCCCTTCATTATAAAAATTCAGGATTACAAATAACTGAATGCATCGAGGACCTATGCTGATATAAGGACCAATGTGTTATAAAATATCAAATGATTTTGACTCAATACTTACTAAGTTATTGAAGTAGGGTTTAATAACCAAGTTTTTTCAAAAGAATTACTAGTCTAAGCAATTAATATTTTACTCAATATAATAATCAAAATTAAGTCACGAAAAATTCTGTTTGTTTACCTAAATACTTGTTTAATGTTTAGATCCTAGGTATGCCTAATCACCAACTTACAAAATCCGTGTTTTGTTGGTGGTATTACAAATACAAACAGTATACGATAAATATATTTGTCTCAACACGGGAATTAAACTTTTGACAAAGAAAAGTTATTATTCGACTGCGGCGCACTCGAGGTTCTTCTTAATGACAAACCAATAGTAAACCAACCAGTGTTATAACAGTGAGTATCAAGGCCTTTGCATTCCATTTTCATGGGAAATGATAAATGGTATTGGAAAACAACACAGGTATATAACAGCATCTAATGGATTTATTGGTTTTGACTTTCTCGAAAAACTATTCACATGTTGTACATGCTTGCGTACTTATGTATATACTGATATATGTTAAATATTTAAACTAAATTACGTATTAGATTCTAATCCAAAAGAAGATTAATTGGAATTATGCTGAACGGCTTCATTAGCCGTGGTTGTCGATACTCCTACCGTAGAGATCCTACCGAGGTTAAGAATACAGGCGTGAAGGTATGTCAATTTGTCTAATTACTCTTACTTAATGCCAGACTGCCAAACGGTCGCATTCTATTTTTGATGAAGCTACTCTTCAGCGCGTAGATTCTTTTTCTGATAATCAACACAAAGTGCTAGGAGAAAAATGCAGGCCAATATTGGCCGCTGTATATAAGACCCCACCAATAATAATTTGCCTCGGCACAAACAAACATCCTGTGCCGATTGACTGGCAGCTGATCAACCGAGTTTTTCTTATGTTTCCTGATGAGCGTGAGAAACTGTTTATTTAAACCACAATATTATTACCATACTAATGTTGCCTTATAACTAGTCACGTGGTTTCGCCGATCTGCGAGGGTAATCTGAGGCTGCCCCGGTCACTGGATGGGTGACTGTGCATCGACACCCTTTCGTGTGTTGGAAACTGCTGTATACTTAGAGCCACAATCTTAGTCAGTTACCCCAGATTTGTGATGGTCAAATACCAGGTCTTTAGTTGACATAAGTTGAAGTTGTACAATGGTACAATTCGTCTATTTGTTAGACATCATTCTCCTCGATGTAGCTAAATATTCGTATTTTACACGAAGTGACTGCCATCAGATCAGAGTCTACCTTCTAGACGAATGTGATGCTATTATTATTGCAAAAATATACCAAGCTCCCACTAAATGAAAATCCCGTACCGAAGGACCAAACCTGCGATGTTTATTTCGCACCATATGATAGTCAGTTGTTTTTAAGGATGGCAGGTGGGCAACGTGGCTGGCAATCTGTGCACCAAAAACCGAAACGATATAATATACCGCCAAAAAAATATAGGAAGACGTAGACAGGGATAGATAGATGTTAGAGAGAGACAGAGCGCATGTCTTTCCGTTTCCGTTTTATTGTAAAAAGTGTGGAACATCTGCGCTGACAGATTTGTTCTGTGGGAAGATTCGTGAGTAGGCGAAATTTTAGATCATATTTCGTTAATATGTTGAGATTGAGAGATTAGTTGAAACTTGATTGAAGATATTATTTAAAATTTAAGGATGTTCCTATTAACCTAGTTTATCATCTAAAATATCCTTATTTTATACAGTTATTTATAAATAATCTAGTTTTTTTTTACATTCATCAATTTTCTGTTCAGAAATAGCGATTTTACAAATAATTATTCTATTCACAATATTATACAAATAGGTACCTAAACTATGTCCGCTCTTCCGCTTGACAACAGATTTTAAACAGTAAAACAAAAATACAAACAAAACAATAACATTTAAAGAACACTTAAATACCTCAATATAGTATCAGAAATAGCTCAAGACACACTGGAATCATTCATCATTCCTCACTATACGTATTGAGGTGGTTATTCTGATCATTGGAATGGAATCGATTCAATAACTATAAATTGCTTGATTTTTAGTTGCATAATACGAAGAAATAATCACATAAAATTGCCTCATTAGTCTAGTGGTCCTAAGAGTGTCGAGCAAAATGTCATTGATTTCCTATGAAAATCTCAGTAGCATCTCGGAGTCTCGATTTGTGCCCGGTTAGTGGCAATAGGCTCGATCCCTATTACATGGTACATATACATACCGGCAAAGTGTGGGTATATATTAGTACACCTCTAAAGCCTAACACTTCAGGGAATATAGGCGTGATGGTATGATAATGACATAATTTATTCGAAACTTAAATGTTCCTTTTAAAAACTAGTAGTTAGTTATATTTTTATCAATAATGTGAATTAGTGCAAAATAGGTTTTTGATCAATTTACATATATTTTTTATTTGCTTAGTTATAGATTATTATAATACTGGTTCTTCATCCTCCGAATTCATTTTATTGCTACGCATTAACTACTTGCAGATAATAAATACACAAATATTCACTTTGATTTTATTTTTAGTAACACTTAACTGGTAAAAGCCTGACATTTTCTGTAAAAAATATAATTCAAATCTTAATTCAAATCAAAACATTAACGCAGCCATACGTGAACAAATCTTCTATATCGTAAAAATATCGTTCTCCAGAATACTCCTCCGAGCCGATTTATTTTAAGTAACCCTTTTATACGGGAATTATGTTCATTAAAGAATGAGTTTTTTATTATGTTTCTATTTTCATTTAGAGCATATGGCGCTACCCTTATTGTTGGTTAAATATGTGGCAACCCGTTCAGGAAGCAGAAAAAGTAAGTTCCTTAAAGTGATTGTTTTGTCATTAAAATTTAAAAATAACTTGTCATAGAACTTAGCTTGTCCTTAAATGGGTTCCGAGATTAAAATATGACATTAAATATTCTTCGCCTTTCAATAAGGTTAAACAATAGATTTTGCATTGTGCCTATAATCATATAATAATATAAACACAATGCCACTTGACTTGACGGGTTAAGTCAGTAAGTTAATAAGAGCTGAAAGAGAAACCAACAAATTAATCTTGATCAAATAATGTCCAAGTCTCAAGTCAAAAAATAAACACTATTTATTTAAAATCGAATGATCTTAATTATCTATGCTTAGTTTAAGAATTACAAAATATATTTTTAAACATCAGTGTTATATTTTAATAAAAATACATACCTACGTTCTTTTTACGGATTTTATCGCGTTGTTATATTGATATTAGATCAAATTTAAATTAAATCTGTAAGTCATTTAGGTTTCCTCACGATGTTTTTCTTTATCGTTTTAGGCTATGATAATTATAAAACGAACATGATTACCTACGAAAAGTGACGATTAATAATGTCAGTTTTACATTATTATAAGGTAAAATTATATTTAGTGGTTGCTCTCACGTACTAGCTCTAAATATAATAGAAATCTGAACCTATAAAATAGAAGTAAACTGCGTCAATATCCACCATTTCTACTTCCGATCCTTACATCCGCAACCATACCTCATATCCGCAGGTATCTAACTATTGTACAAATATTCGCATCTACGGATATCCTTTTAATATCGTGTTACACTTTCTATTACATAGATACTGTAACGAATGGCTCTTGTTTCATTGCTGGTTTTGTACGAACTAAGTTTATTTGCAAGGATAGATAGACGATAATGTATTAGGATTAGTGAAAATTATCTTAGCTCCAAATTTGAAAGTTCCGCTGTATACACAAGTGTGATCAAATGTGGATCAAATTCGTATTTTTTTTTGTAATTTGAGAACGGGATGACAAATTTCGCTGTGACGAGGGTATTCAGAAAGTAGGTGGTAACCTGACTTTTAACGGCGACATTAGCCCTTCAGATATTCCCATCGTCATAAGGTAAGGTCAACGCACAAATAATTAGTCATAATTAGTTCACAACGATACGAACATACGAATTGTAACGAACTCGCGCTCAAACCTTAACATATTGAATCAACAAGTTGAACGGAAATTATTGCCTAGGTAATGATTAGGCAGGTGAAGATAGGTGAAAGTTTCTTGTGAGGGGTTTCTACCTAACAACACATCTAAAGACAATCGATAAACATATGAAAGCTTTGAAGTAAAACTGCTTTTTACGTATTTTATCGCGTTTTAACGTAGAAATTTTATTTAAGCGTATAGTTTTATTTCAATACTAGCTTTCCGCCCACGGCTTCGCCCGCGTGGTTTCTCGGCTTTTCTGCATTTATTTTTTCCCGTTTTTGCAACATATTTTATTTATGCTCTGCTCCTATTCGTCTTAGCGTGATGATATATAGCCTATAGCCTTCCTTGATAAATGGACTATCTAACACTGAACGAATTTTTCAAATCGGACACGTAGTTCCTGAGATTAGCGCGTTCAAGTAAACAAACAAACTCTTCAGCTTTATAATATTAGTATAGATTTAGTATTCACGTATCAGAAAACAATTATTTTTCTTCTCTTCATAACAACCTTCTTAGGACTTCAACGAATATTTGAAAAATAAACAATAACTGAAGTTGTCCAGTTTGGTCTGAGTTTTGCAGATAGATACAATTTACTTTCTTTCTCTAATAT
The DNA here is from genome assembly GCA_958496365.1 of Subacronicta megacephala. Classification (NCBI taxonomy): domain Eukaryota; kingdom Metazoa; phylum Arthropoda; class Insecta; order Lepidoptera; family Noctuidae; genus Subacronicta; species Subacronicta megacephala. The sequence goes on from OY292533.1 coordinate 4,244,448, forward strand.
TCTTTCTCACTTTTCTAATTCCTGAACAAAACATTATTTCTGTAATTTAACAATCCCAATCACGAATGTTATGACATAGTTATGATAATTTCTACCATTAAAACAAATAAGGTCATCTATATTACCAGAAATGGGAGTTTATAAAATAAATCTTCATTTGAACAAAACTGCGTGTCAAATACAAACTTTAAGGCTATATCAGAATAAATAACTTATCAAAAGTAAAGAATTTCGTATTGAAAAGCATTTTGTATGACAATTCATTTACAATAATTTCGTTTTGCAATATCAATTTACATATAATCTATTACCTGTTTATGTAAAGTTCTTTAATCTTTGCCTTTTCGAAGCATCTTAAGTTAAAACATATTAAGGTTACGCCACTCCACTAGTTATGACTGTTTTCCATTTTAGATACTTTTTACACATGTAAGTGAAAAAGTATCATATAAAATATGTAAATACAAAAATCATTCAATTATGTTTATTACTTGTGTCTGTATATTGTGTATGCCTAGACAAAATTTTTATATTTATAAATAGCCAAATTATCGACGCACTGAAAAAACTTAAAGCATTACTAGTTTATATAATTATATATTATATTATAATCACCAGTTACCACTGAAGTTATAATATTATGTTGAAGAAAAAAAAACATACATTCTTTTGGTTTAGTCAACTTTATCAAAAACTAAACGAAAATGTACAATAAAATTTGAAAAAAGAAAGCTTCCAGCTAAGTTAAACGAACTGCATCACATAGCGTAAGCTAAGTCTATTTTCAAGTTACGGTGTTAAATGATTGCTTATTGATGCAACCAGATTCCTGAACGATGCGGAAGCCAGAAATTTCCTCTGTTAATCATGTTAAAAATTTGATACTCTGAGTTTACATTGTAACTAATCTGTTTGCCTTGGATTTAAGTTCTTGATACTTGCGTAGTAATTAGTCGTAAGTACAGTCTAATCGATTGATGAACTTGACTTTCTGGGAATTCTTTCATTCATGTAAACTAATATTATAATGAGGAAAGATTTGATTGTTTGTTAGCAATTAATAGGTTCTGATTTTAAAAAAATCTTTCACCATAGAAAGCTACATTATTCCTGAGTGACATAGGCTATATATTATCCCGTAAAATGATAAAAAAATTATAGTCCACGCGGGCAAAGCCGCGGACGGAAAGCGAATTAATTATTATAATTATGCAGTTGAAAGTTTGGACGCTATCAGTCCTGTAATACTTTTGCAAAATTTGTAGTATATTTAATTGTTTTTCTCGTTACATTAAGCCTTATTATGAATGTTTTTTGATAATAAGGAGGTACTTCTGCTTCGAGTTTCATATCTTTTAGGAAAAATATAAGAACTTGTGTTCTATGCAAACATGTATGAATCACTGTATGAGAACTGAATACATATTACATTAATATACATAAATTACTGAATAGCAGACTGTTTAAAATTCACTTGTTTAATTGGCTCAATGACAATAATTTTTATAGCTTATAGGAAGACTTTGAACATAAGTTGTGTTAATTATTTAGCATGAAACATATAGTATGATCTCATCCTTAAATCATGTTACACCTTTGTGTTTTTTAGTTAATATATAAATAATATAATATATTATTTACAACTTTTACATTTCACTTACATAGAGACCGGTGATGGTATATATGATAAGTTATTGATATATTAAATATATATGATAAGTTATTTATATATTAAATATATAAATAACTTATCCTATATAGAGAGCGAGCTTACTCCGAGCTTCTACTAAGAATTTTATGAAAAACTCAATAATACTTTGCTCGACCTGGGAATTGAACCAAGAATCTCTAGCGTAGTAGTCGCGCTTAGGACCACTAGCCTAATTTATTTAATTAGATACACCAACAATATATATATTTAACAATCAATAGAAGAGATACATATGCCAATATACAGGTCTGATACATATGCCAATTACAGGTATTTCAAGTTCAAATGTTTTTATTTCAAATAAGCCTTCACAAGCATTTATGAAAAGTTATGACTCTAGTTGCACGGTTCCAAAAAGTTGATCCTATGGAGAAGAATCCGGCAAGAAACTCCATGGACACTCTTTTAAAATAAAAGGTATAACATTTTTAACTGGTACATTATGGCAATATGAGGATGTGAGAACATTGAAGGTTAATGTCTGAATTAGCTTTAAGTCAATATTAAAATCAAAAGGTTCCCAGCAACTGAGAACTTAATTGTATACACAACATTTACCAATGAAGCCGCTTAGAACTAATGAGCTATGAATGCTAATATCTTTAATTCTTCATACATTAGTTCACCTCTGCCTAGCTCTTCGGGGAATACAGGATGGTATGTAAAACATATAATAAATTCAACATACTGATTTCTAAGATCAACCTACGCGAATAAAAGACATTTAAAATAAAACCATACCTCCATCAAGTAAAATTTACAAAATTCAATATTATAATAAATATTTCAGCAATTTATGAAACCAAAAATGTAATAAAACTACTTTTTATGGATTTTATCGCGTTATATTGATATTATCTATTTAATTCCCGACGTTTCGGATCCTTTACAGCATCCATAGTTACGGTTAAAAGTAGTTTTATTTCAATGTAATACTACTTAATAATAAATAATCCGTTTATTGCACATATCAACAAAAGTACAGTAGGTGGGTCACTTGGCTTCCAAACTAAGTAAAACTTGTATTATGGAAGCCAAAAAAAATATTATATTAATAATTGGTGGGTTTTTATTTTATTTTTCTTTGTTTCTTTTCTTTTGGAATGTAAATAGTGTAAATATGAGCATACATTATAATTATTTTTTTATTAAACTAAGTTATAATAAATGATCCAACATAAAAAAACTTAATAATTATGTTATCTTATATTATTTTGTTGTGTAATATTATTTGTTTAACTAAGAGATTAGAAGCTGGTACCTATAGCACAGGGGATCCTATTTTAGGTACCAGCAGAACATATTATCGTTACTAATGTATACTTAATGTTGATATCCTATCTGTATTTTTCTGTGGCAATAAAGAATTATTATTATATTATTATTCCATTCATTCATTTAAATCATATTATTTACATTTTTAAATATTTTTATAAAAAACTAAATATAAAATAAAAACATTTAAAAATATAAAAATAGTTGTCCACCGGCATGGGGAGCAGGGTCCAAGCTACCGGTGGTTAGGGCCCCAGAGACAGGAACCTCCTCACAATACGCGCCGTATCAAGGAGTACTGCGTTCTGAATCAATATATATATTATTATTATGTCTAATATTCGCGTTTGTGTTGGAAACCAGTACTCAACATGAAACTTATTCCATAGTAAACTACCTCATGTAAAAAGTTCCAACACGCATGACCGTGAATAACACGAATTACTCAAGCGCGCTTTTTACTTATCGTTGCGCATTGCGCGTTGACGCAACACGCGCCAAATATTACACTGGCAATTGATTACATCTATAAAATCGCAATTAATCAACAATGTATTACGAATCAGGCATGTATATACACGAGGAAGACACAAAATATCATGATGGCTGCGTTGTATAGAAGGCTTTGATATTACTTAACTTACTTAACAAGGATGTATAAAATAAGGACTGAATTTATTAGAGGAAGTTTGAAAGTGGCGCCAGTGACAGTAAAGTTAAAAGGGAATCGTTCGTCTTGGTATGGGCACGTGATGAGGAGGGTTGAAACGCATGTAACTAAAAGAGTTATGAGTAGGAATGTGGAAGGATGGAGGGGTAGAGGGAGACCAAAGAAAAGATGTATGGATTGTGTGAAGGTAGATATGATGGAAAAGGGATTGAATGATAAGATGACGACTAACAGGGATGAATGGAAGAAAATGACAGGTTCCGACGACCCCAAATAAATTAGGAAAAGGGCAGGAAGGTGATGATAATGATGATGACTTCACTAATTCTAGTATCACAACTGCACTTGACTGTGAACCCCAGGGTTCCTTACATAATGTTTTTTTATAGAATTAATTTTTTCGGTCTTTTATCACGACATTCGTATATATATGCGGTTTGACTTACCATAGCGTACCATCACATTTTCATTCCCCAAAGCGTTAGGCACAGATGTACTAATAACGATATGTTGAGGTCTCATGTAATAGGATCGCGCCTATTGCCATTAATCGGGCAAAAATCCAAACTCGGAGCCGCTACTGAGAACTTCATAGAAAGCATGAAAAATGAAATGAAAGAAAAAACCCAATAGTACCTCGCTCGGTCTACGAATCGAACCAAAGACGTAGGTATCATCATCATCATCATCATCATCATCAAACCATTACATTGTCCCACTGCTGGGCACGGGTCTCCTCTCAGTACGAGAGGGAGGGACGCATAACGATACAGATTTGTTGTTTGTTAACGGTACAGAATTATTATGCATCGTCCGAAACCCCGACTCGGAGTATTTCGGACTCGTATCGAAATCCAATCTAAACTGACCTCCCAGTGTAAGGGCTTTCCGTACGATTTAAGGCCACCCGAGGCAGAAGCATTCGTGCACACATTCATAACTACGCGGAGGCAGCATTTATAAAAAAAATAACAATATACTTAATTGATTTTTATATTCGAATTGACATTTAAAACTGAATCATCATTTCGTAGTTTAAGCTTGTTTTATATACCTATAAAAAAAGTATCATAAATGACAAGAGTTCGTATGTAATTACATTTTCTTAATAATTAAGTCTTATTGAAAGTGCAGACATTTGTAATGAATTAATAAAACAAATGAAATAAAAACTGCCTCATCAGTCTAGTTGTGCTAACCGCGACTGTTACGCTAGAGGTCAAGGGTTCCATTTCCAGATCAAGAAAAGTGTTATTGGATATTTTTATGAAATTCTCAGTTACAGCTCTGTTTATGAATTTGTGCCCGGTTAATGGCGATAGGTTCGCCCTCTATTACATGGGACCTAAGCAGACCAGCTAAAATGATGTACATACGTACACTTTTTCTTCACTAACAGGCGTGATGGTATGAAATTTTGCATTGAAAAACTTGTCTATCCCTATCGACTCATTTAGTGCCACGGCTGGACACGAGTCTCACAATAGAGATTCTACAAGTCCAAAAAACAACTGTCAAAAATATTGAAACAAAATTAGTTTAAAGATTTTTTATCTTTTTGTATTTTTTTATGCATTTTCCACGTTATTTTAGTGAAGGAAAAAGTCGACTTAAATAAAGATGTAAATTATCCTGCCCGCAGTCGAATTGTTCCATCACTGAAATACTTTTTTTTTATCTCAATAATCAGTATAGTAACACTACTTAATACTAAATTAATATTGCACATTTTCAATCAGCTACCAATGCAACATGTCTTACATAAACAGCGAATAATTGTCCTAAGTCTGAGAGCAGATGAGGCAAGTCACCTGTTTGGCTGCCATCTAGCGTAACCCGAGAGAAAGTAGATATGATAATTGGATGAGCACCGATGTGCGACCGGACTGGCCTGTGAGCGTACGACTTAATATGGATAAGACATAACGTAACATACCATCACTCCTGTATTCCCCGCAGGCTTAGGCAGATCCTATGTAATAGGGGGCGAGCCTATTGCCATTAACCGGACTCCGAGCCGCTACTGAGAATTTCATAGAAAAACCCAATAACACTTTGCTCAACCTGGGGATCGAACCCAAGACCTCTAGCGTACCAGTCGCGCTTACGACCAGCAAATTAATGAGGCAGTCTATATATGGTTAAGACTTAGTTAATAATTATTAACATACTAATTTCAAAAGCTTCGGTATTTAATAATACATTAATATAACGCGATAAAATCCGTAAAAAGTGATTTTATTTGAATTAATTAACATTTTAGACTTCTAAAATTTTTTTTATTTCTGTAGGCACCTCCGAAATCCATTAGTTCTTTTTCTTATCGTTTCCATGCTAAATACCTTGATTTGACGATTATTTATTGTTTGTTTGTCTGTTATTATGTAAATCAAATAAAAAATTGTGTCCATCGGTTGATACCTAAATGAAATTTTCATTACAATCATAATTTTAACGAAAATGAGGTATAAACGTAATTAAATATTAGTTCTTGAAAATACATTTACAGTACAGTTGCCAGCAGGTCAAGGTATACAAAACTGTTAAATTTCTCCAAATGATTTTAAACCTTAAATTGTTGAACATAAAGTTCAAAATAAACTGAGAAAATTTTAATTTTGTGGTAACTTAATGTGCTGGCCACCGTACATAATGAAATATGCAAAAAAAAATGTTATTTTTCCGATTTCAACTCTTTTCTAATCACAACTCGTTTCTGCTCAGAGTGTTTTTTATTACTTAAATTGTGTACATGCAATACAAATACGTTATAATTGACATGTCCGTGTATTCACTGAGTGGTGGAATAAACTCACTGAAAATGTTATTATGGCACCTACTTTGAGTTGTTTACAACACATACTGTAAATATCTCTAAATCTAAAAATACACACTCATCAGCTTAATAAACTGCTAGTGCGGTTATATACTTATATAATAATAATGTATTTATGTACGTAGGGACCGTCGATATAACTAGAGTCTCCAAACTCCGAGAATTTAATAGAAAAACCCAATGACAATTTGCTTGAACTTGGCTGGGAACCAAGGAGAATTCGATACGAACCGCAAAGCCATAACACTCTCGCAGAAGATTAACGTCCGAGTAGTAGCGTTTTGCTACTGCACTTCGATTCCTCCCTCAATTCTTTCCTTCCTTCCTTCCTTCCTTCTCCTTTTCTCCTTACCCTCCCTTTCCCTTAACAGGCTCGGCAACGCAAATCCTTTGGTTTTGCAGATGTCCATGGGCGGCGGTGAAAACTTACCATAAGGTAGCTCGCCTGCTCGTTTGCCGAGTTATCCCATAAAATAATAATAATAGTGATATGTCTTATCCACTTTATTCTAGCGCTGCCTTCCTCCGAAGCACGCGACGTTCCCTCTACCACGTTATCAGTCATGTACTTCACTATTAGAATGGCTTGCGGCCAATTTTATGCAACGTTTACTCGACACGATTAAATGTGGATATACTAATATTATGTAGGAAATATTGAGAATAGGAAAATGAAATCTTTTAGCATAAAGAGACATACTTTTTTTTGTTGGTTGGAAATGCTTTATGCACTATCCACCGCTCCGGGGAAAGTGGGGTGTGTGGGACTCCGCTCTGAAAGGAGCGATCTACCGAGTAAAACCAACTTCGGCGTGTCGCGTCACCATTTTAGTGCCGGGAGCGCTGTAGCATTGGTCTGCAGACCCGGCAGTGGTGGATCCTTATGCCCCCTACGATAAAAACACTTTCTGACACAAACACAACAACATCAGAACATTTTTTTTAATGTAATGAGATGACAAACAGACGTACGGATAGCTTATCCCTCCTCCGCCTGATAGTAAGCGGAAACTGTAGCCTAGCTAGAGATTTCTTGAAAGAAATAAGACCGCAATTGTTGAGGCTCATTTACCCAGTAATTTAATTGGCTACATATTCTAAGCTAGTTATTATAAATGTAATAATGTTATAAAGTTATTATTGTGTAAGCACAATAATAACATAACATACCATCACGCCTGTATTCCCCGAAGGGTTACGCAGAGTTGTACGTCCTACTCTACAACCACAGTCCGACGTATGTTTTACGTTTAATGTAACAGGGGGCGAGCCTATTGCCATTTACCGGGCACAAATCCAGACTCCGAGTTGATACTGAGACTTTCGTAAAAAAAAACAACATCACTTTTGCTCGACCTGAGAATTGCACCTAAGACGTTTACCGAAGCAGTCGCCCTAGAAATACAAACCACGACCTTATTGATGAGATCTTTCAGAAAGATCGGATGCGTAGTATGTGTATGACAAGATGTATGAATGTGGACAACGCAAAAGAATTATGCAAGAGTCGTAGCAAATGGCGTTCTGTAGTTCCTGCCTACCCCTATAGGAAAAAGCGTGAGTATGTATGTATGCGTTAATATTTTGATTATTCAGACAGCCTTAATATTTTTTCTATTCCAGTCACTGACTTGCTTAACATTTAGAGACTAAATTTATATCTACTATATTATAAAACACACTTAATTAAATGTTTCAAATCAACACCAGGCATTATAATCATGCCAAACACTTATTATAATCATTTTTTTATCTTCATCGTTTAATGTCTGGAAAAACATTGCGAATCGTGTGAATTTACGATTTTTTAAAAAGCTTATAAAATATATAAACATTATAAAGTGACCGGTATTATAATGCAATGAGGTTGTGCCACTTAGTAGAAACACGCAGAATGTCTAGTGCGAACAGAAATCTACATAGTAAAACTCGAATTTAATTTCAGATAGGTACTTACAGTTTGTTCGAAAAAACTTGACTTAAGGCTAAAAGGAGTTGAGCACGAAATTCATTTTTTTTTGGCTTTTCGCAAATTATTCGGCTATAACACATTCTAGGTACGCACGGCTACACATCAAGCTATACAAAACCAGTTTCGCTGGTCTTTTATATTATGGGAAGCCTATAAAATGCGAGATCAGCTTAAACTGGTTTTGTATTGGTTGACCTGTAGTCGTGTGTACACGGCATTAGAAATTGCGACATCAACAATACCTTATCGTAATCGTTATCGTCGAAGATTTTGGTGTAAAATAGTGGATTCAGCGAAAAATGTTCAAATTCAGCTGAAAAATTGCGAAAAATCAAGAATTATTTGAATTTCGCGCCAAACCATGACGCTTTAGCCTTAGCAGCAGTCGCTTAGGCCAAGATCATCAAGATCTTCCAGGACGAAATTAACCAATCAAATAGAAAACGTAATAACATTCGACGGTCAACAAATTGACCAAATGTACCAAATAAAGGCGGCGCGAGGCACACGCGACGTTCAACCATTCAGCGTGTCAGGTGCGTTTCGTCGCATGCCATTTCACAATTTGACGATTTCACTTCGTTAGATTATTATCTACCGAAAAAAAATGCGTTAAATTGTAATGAGTACATTAGTTCACAATATATCGGCAGTTTACAATCTCGCAAGATAGATTATGATCTAAAGATGTTTACAATTTTAAGGTGACACATACAAAACAATTTGGAGCTGGACTTCTTTTGAAAGTATTGGCTCAAAATCGATTAAGTACTTAGAAACCGGAAAAACTACATTAAATTTAACCGAAATAGTGACTTATAGCACAAAACTTAATTGATCAGCCGATATGCTTACCTAGAAGGTTCCTAAAAATATAGCCATTATCAATGATAAAAATTATATTTTAATTATTTGTAGTTATTCTTTCTTATCAATTGGCTAAAAAAAAAAGTTTGATGTTAATAATTGCCAAAACTGGAATGATAACTTAATTATCCGTCATTATTACCATACTAGAATGTTTATAATTAACATATTGTCACATTTCTCGTTCAGTTGACTTTTGTGGAAGGTGAGTAACCTCAACTGAAGAAGTAGTATTTACGTGCGCAGGCATAAGATCCAAAAATTTTTAAACCGTGTTAACGGTGGATCTTCTATATTTATCTGCATTTATGTATTTCGGTTGCATCCTCAATTTCGCAACGCTATCTGAGAGTCAGTCTGTTCGATGCCGCCCGCATCATCTTGCCGTGGGAAACGTATCACAAAAATATTATGTAAAATACATTCAAATCGTCTTGATTTATACCTAGATTATTAATTCGCGATGTCTGTATAACAGATTTGTTTTTGTTAGAAATCTTAAGATGTATTATAGGAGGCATATTGATTTAAATATTTTTTCGTATTTCCTTAATCTGGGAGCACGGTAGTGTCCCCGCCAAGACGAGCAGAAGGAAGCAGGGTTACAATTAAAATTAATTAATATTAGTTCAGATAAACGAACGGAAGGCGCGCGGAGAACGCGTTTGGATTTGATAAGTTGTACGTATGTAATGCCTCAACGCGGATGGCCTTGCTGTAGATTAAATTAGTCTCACGATGACCAATCTATTTAAAGAAAAAAGTTATTTCTGCTAAATCTGCATATTTGAATGGAAAAAATATTTTTATGACCGAAATCTCGTCTTTCTGCAAAATGAAAATAAAAATAGCTTACAAGATTATCAACCCCCGGATTAATTTAATTCGATACCTTTATTTGAAAACTACTTCAAGACGGACACTTAATTACCAATGTGCTGTACCGTAATCCGTTCCTACATTTTAAAACTTTTTATCATTAATGTTTAAAATTCAATTAAGATCTCTGCAATTATATTTTTTTTTTTTTCGCATATTACTAATCTAATCTTGTTAACCCCCCGTACTAAGCTAAATGCTTGTATTACGAGGGGGTTCACGTTGGTAGTGCAATGGGTGGGGTTCAAACCGGCAACCACATGATCGCAAGTCCGACGCCCAAGCCATTAGGCTACCGCCCGCTTCAAAATTCAATGAAGATCTTGGAAATTATAATAATCCCATACTTGGGAATAAATATACAATATAACAAGAATTTAATGTTAATTAAGTACATCAAGGTGTAATCCGGTAACCTTAATGTTTTTGATATAAATAAATTTAAATATAAACATATTAAAATGGAAATGGAAGTAGCGGCAAATATACTATGAGATGGCGGGACGAACTTGACCCATACTACAAGACTGAAAGCTCTAGAAAGCTCTTAACTGATAAGAATGGACGAAGGAAAAGAGACCCTTCGCTCTGCAATAGGATCTGGACAAAAACATTATAAAATAGACTAAAATGGTTCCTAACAAACAATTAGTCTAGTGGTCCTAAGCGCGACTGCTACGCTAGAGGTCCTAGATTCGTTCCTAGATCAAGCAAAGTGGTATTAGGTTTTTCAATTAAATTCTCAGAAGCAGCTCGGAGACGGATTTTTGCCCAATTAATGGCAATAGGGTCGCCCCCGGTACCTAAACATATCGGCGAAGTATGGGTGTACATTTGTACACCTTGCCTAACCCTTCGGATGATGGCATGCTAACAAACAATTGATGATCGTATAACTTCCATAAATACCCTATCTTAAGATGGCACAGCTTAACCTTGCTTGGATCAGCATAATTGTTACTTCACCTCGACTCGCTCTCCATCACATAAAAAAGAGGTTGCACTAATAATATTTTCATACAACATTCTCAAATCATAAAATAAGGCTTTAATTTGATGCGAGTTGAATAATTAAAGCAAAGTATACGTAGAGACGTCGAAACTCAATTAATTTATCTACTTTAGCAATTTAATTTTATTACATAATTTATGTATATAACAGTACATCTGTAGTCATTAGTTTGGGTTTAGGGTAAGCACACACTTCGCTAAAGGCGGCCAAATTAACCAGTAAACGTAATTTATGAGAACAGTTTTATTCGAACTTTTGAAGAGCCGCAGCTCTACAGTTTATGATGCGGTCTGATTTAATATTAAAGTGAATTTGTACACTGATTAGAATCCAATTCTAGGAATAATTTGATGAAGAATCAATTGGATATCGAACTGATTGTTTTGTGCGATTTCTAGAAGAAAATAATTAAGTAATTCGCATTTTTGTTTCTATTGCGTACAATCGGTTAAAACATGAAGACCAATCAATGTCAGTAACATAGCAAAACAAATATGTTGTATAATTGTAATTGCTTAAAAACAATCTGAAATATATTTAATGTTGCGCACACGCAGCATTCAACGAACAATTTACAAACCATCACGATTTCGTGACGATATATTGAAATGTTTGAAAGGTGTGTACATCAAGTTTTACATGACCACTTATTTTATAACAAGAATTAACGAATCATCAACAAATTTGTAATAATTATTAGTTTTTTTATCCCCTTACGTCATGTCCGTAAAAAAAGTAACGGTTAGCAGCGGAAATGGCTTTTTTTGAGTCTATTTAGAGGCTCCTTAGAAATAAATAGCTATAAGGAATGATCTCATTCTTTACGGAACATTGATCGCATAAAAACTAGTTGTGTAGACATCGCTTAATGAGGTAGGGTTGTGTGGTACAAAGTTTTAAAGGGTGGCCAATTTAAAGAAAAACTTTTTTTTTTATACTAATTAGGCCATTTCGATTTAGAAACTGGTCGCGCTTCGAACATTATAATATTTTGTATAGTTAATGACTAAAGCTCTTTACATTGCCTGATAAAACAAATTTCAAATTCAAATAAAATTCAGTTAAAAGCCCTTAAATTTAGACGAAGTTAGATATTTTGGGAAAAGACCTGAGTATATTAGATAGTAATGGGTTCATACAAAGCAGAGGGACGTAACCCTTCATCCTTCGGGAAAAGACATGGCCCTTGCCACCTGTCAAATTCGGAAGTTGATTTAAGACTAACGATATTTTATCTGCGTCATTCCTAAAAACTCGATATTTAAACGCACAAAATCTATTAAGTATTAAAACTTTTAAAGGTAATAAAAACATAGTATCAATAGCAATACCTCTTACCCCTTCTAACTTACACCGGAGCACATAGCAAAAGGGGGCATGGCGTAAATTTGAATATTTCACGCATTTAGTTGGCGACGCGTGGCGGCCGCAGGAAGTACGAATCCTTTATTCAACGCGATGCATCAGACAGCACTTCGATCGGTCCTGACTTCTAGGGATTTGTGGAGTCGTTTTGTTGTCATTTTTTTAAATAGAACCAATATTATTGAGAGAAAAAATATTGTTAAATTATAGTAAAATGCAAAGACATCAGGAAACCACTGTGATGGTTGATGGAATGGCGGTCCTTTTCTCTCAACGAGACGAAGAGTATGTTGCGAAGGTTGAGCAAGATAACCAATGAAATATCTTAATTGGGATCTTCAGATAGTTGACGTGTGGGATGTACTCCGCAGTCATTATAGCGATAGGTGTCATTGCCAATGGTCTTATAGCTAAGAGCCTCGACTCATACCTGCAGAGGCTCTCGTTCGATAGCTGGGTGAAAGGCTTGATACAGAAAGCGGTACTCCTAGATGCGGTGCGTTTTGTTAAGAGATTTCCCTCCTTGGAGCCCTGACCAGTGGTAGCTTATATCCTGTTTTCGATACCTGTAGATTAATATTTTAATAGTTTTTAATGTTTTTGTTTTGTTTGATAAAATATTTAAACACATAATTATATATTTAAAAAACCAATTAAATAATCTATATTCAATTATAAACGCGTAGAAGATCTGTGTTTGTACATTGAAGATTAAAAAAACCGAACCCAGTAAAGTGATTTTTGGAATTTTCTGTATATATATTAGCGTAGGCATAGCCTAATATAAGTATAATCCGGAACATTGTATCAAATTATTAGTGAAAAAAAAAGTTATGATGCATATTCTAAACGAAGTTTATTTCAAACTGTAACAGTCATCGTGACCAACTAACCCCAAAAAACGGACCTAACCTTGTCAAACGTCACGCCGTAAAATTACTAATGGGGGTATAAATTACCCCTTGATCACGAGACACCGAAACCCGCACCTGCCACCGAATAATACAATAATTAGAACTGGCTCCGCTTGATGTTTCCATTATTTTGAGCTATAAATTTTATTTTTTTCTTTATTTCGTTTCATGCCCGGAACTGGCCGGCATTTGTTATATTGCATATATTTATCGCAGCGGGGTGATTGTTTACCTAAATAGGGTAATAATATTGCATATGGTTGGAGGAGGGTTAAATAACTGTAGTGGCCTTTCATTTCTAATGCTTGCTCTTATTTGCATACCTACTAATAGTCTAGTTAACTAATAGTGCAGTTTTGATGTAGATATATTTAGTTAACTAAAAGTGTAGTTTTGATGTTGATATATTTAGTTAACTAAAAGTGTAGTTTTGATGTAGATATATTTAGTTTGATGTAGATATATTTAGTTAACTAATAGTGTAGTTTTGATGTTGATATATTTAGTTAACTAAAAGTGTAGTTTTGATGTAGATATATTTAGTTAACTAATAGTGTAGTTTTGATGTTGATATATTTAGTTAACTAATAGTGTAGTTTTGATGTTGATATATTTAGTTAACTAAATGTGTAGTTTTGATGTAGATATATTTAGTTTGATGTAGATATATTTAGTTAACTAATAGTGTAGTTTTGATGTTGATATATTTAGTTAACTAATAGTGTAGTTTTGATGTAGTAGTTAATGTGGTCATGGGTTCAATTTCCGCCCGAGACAAATATTTGAGCGTGTGTTCTATGAAAATTGATTTCGCGTATGAGTGTACTTTGTATTCGTTATTTGTATGTTTGTGAACTCTTCAGCGAAACAATGCTTGTTTCAAAGTACTATAAAACCAATAAAAACAAATAGGTATGATCATACCATAGCGCATGTATTCCCCGGCTTACGCAGAGGTGTACTAATGTACACCCACATTTCGCCGGTATGTTTAGGTCCCATGTTATAGGGGGCGAGCTTACACTGCTCGACCTGAGAATCGAATCCAGGATCTCAAGCGTAGCAGTTACGCTTAAGATCACTAGACTAATAAGACATTACACATACCAATAGAGTATAAGAAAGAAATATTAATTTATTTGTACAATTAGGTGTTCATGTTTCTGATGTATCTATGTCTAACAATTACTTAATTACTTTAAATATATATTTAATTTCCTTACATACAAACATCCTTACAGGCTAAACCCAATGCGATATCGTAGCATGCATCATCAAAATCCTGAAAAACAGGTATATCTATATGGTATCACATCCAATCCTTTATCAGTAAAACATATTTTATACACTGTTATCCTAGTGAATTCACTCATAGCACAACTGAATATATCTGTATCCCTGGCTATGCTGTAAATTTTTATCGTCTAGAAACTCGGTAACAGAATAATAACATTTATTTAGTGAAAGTTCAAATAATTAACGTTTGAACTGTGTTTCACGGACGTTTTTTAAACAATTTGGTATTTTATTATAGATTGAAATAGCCATGCAGTAGCAGTTCCTACTATATAGTATGGTGCGTTGTTGAGGTACTTTTAGTTTATTACGGAATCTACTATTTGTATTCGTGGTTTCTATATTTTTTTTACAAAAAAAGATGGATGCTTAATAACGAAGATACAATTATTTGCAAGATTTAATGTTTTTTAAATAGAGTAGGTCAGTATTCTGCACCGTTTATAGCATGCACACACTTTTATATAATAATATGCACAAGTTATCTACATCAAGTTTATTTATCTACTTATATTGAATTAAGGAAATGAGAAGTGGAAGTTTGAAAGATATTATAATTTTGTTTCTCACGACACAATAAAATTGTCGCTGTTACAGCGATTGGATTTTATCGCGCAGAAAAAGTTTATTGTTTCGATTTTTGTTCTAAAAAATATTAACATCATTAACAGATAATTTATTACACAAATAGGGTAATGAACCTGGGTCTGTGTTAGAGGAGAATTAAAATAAAATGTTTAGCCTCATTAGTCTAGTGCTCCCAAGCGCGACTGCTATGCTAGAGGTCTTAGGTTCGATTACTAAGTCGAGCAAAATTGCCGGAGTTTGGATTTGTGTCCGGTTAATGGCAATAGTCTCGCTACCTATTGCGTGGGACTTAAACCATACCGAAATGTGGGTGAACATTAGTACACCTCTGCCTAACTAAACAGTCAATCTAAATGAGAAATTGTACTTTAACCCGTTCCCATACCGACCGAAATTAAAGAAATATCATTCTACCGCTGAACGAAAACCTCCCCTAATGTGCACCATTTTACCCTGTCCTCCGCTTTTCGCATCTAGCTTCTACCAGCAACCTTTCGCGAATCATCACACCAACTTTAGAAGCGGCGGTAGCCTAATGGCTAGGGCGTCTTATGATCATATGGTTACCGGTTCAAAACTCACCCATTGCACTACCGACGTTAAACCCACTTGTAATACGAGCATTTAGCTTAGTACGAGGGTTAACAAGATTACTAGTAATGTGCAACCCACATTACTAGAACCTTTTCAAAAATAAAACTTACCAGAAAGCGCTCAACACTACGTTTGCCGAGTGGTCTCCTCTCGGTTGTCGAAATACTTAACCCATGTCGTATATATCACAATAAAGTGGAACTTCTCCACTTATTTACTTAGTACTAAATATATTCTCATGGTGTCTAATACGACATGAGGCGCCACCTACAGATTTGGCATGAACTGTCGAAGCTTCACGGTGACGAATACCAAGTACTCTGATCATACATAAATCATGTATCTATACATAAAATCACGGGTAGTACACGCAGGGTTAGCTTTAGGATACCAGTAGACCTCGGTATCGGTATTTGCATTGCTAAGATCGGTAACGGTTATATTTATATTCAGATGTACCTGCAATACTATCTTTTTATTAAAATTTTAAATTATAGACTCAGATCAAATAAAAAGTTAAGATGGAACTTTCCGAACAAAGAAGTGAGGCCGGCTAAAACTACGCCTAACGGTGTACAACACACAATTAAACGCACACACGTATACCGAAACTACGCCTTATCTTGTCAGTCGAGCTATCGAGGTATCGAAATC
Source organism: Subacronicta megacephala (assembly GCA_958496365.1). NCBI lineage: Eukaryota > Metazoa > Arthropoda > Insecta > Lepidoptera > Noctuidae > Subacronicta > Subacronicta megacephala. The sequence continues at coordinate 4,261,081 of OY292533.1, forward strand.
TCGACTGACAAGATAAGGCGTAGTTAACTAATACATATGTGCGTGTAATTGTGTTTGTACACGGCAAGGCGTAGTTTTAGCCGGCCTCACTTCTTTGTTCGCAAAGTTCCATCTTAACTTTTTATTTGATCTGAGATTATAGAGAAAGAATAATTCGATCTCAGGCAGGATTCGAACCTGTGTCACTCCTGTTAAGTATACCAATAGCCAACATAAATACTGATACTGATTAGGTTAACCAAATTCAGATATTTTTCTAAGACGGGAAATATATATTTATATTTGTTTCTTTTATTTCTTAAGCATTAATACTTATCTGCTTTTTCATTTAAGTACCCAATGGAAATGCCCCAAAAAAAATATTAATATGACCTACAGGTATTTATTCTATATAGAAATATTTGTAAACGCACCCATGATTCAAGAATCCGTCACTAAAGTGCGGTGACAGCCCTATAACGTCTCAAAATTAACCCTCTCCAAAATCTCATCAAAAACGGACAAAAGTTATACAAACAACAGTATCCTTCGGTGCTAACATTCCCAGATGTTGGTCAAGGAATTCGTTTAACAATATTCTTTACTAATTCACACATAGTAAATTAAATTAGGTACCTCCGAAATCAACTTCAAGCAGATCGGCCGGTCCAGAGCGTAGGGCTGCCACGCACTTGAAAAATAACTGGAAAGACTAAACTTTTACAATAAAAATTTAAACATGCTGCACTCACTCTTGATACTATTCTAATGAATCACGCAAAATGAACGGGCAATATAATTTGTGAAAATGTCATTGGGATTTAATTTGTAATTTAAATTAGATCGTAGAATAAACCAGTTACTAATTTGTAGTGACAATCGCTGAATTCACACGTGATACGAGTAGTAACGCGTGTATTACGCGTGTGTGTACTGGAAAATATATTTATTCCGTAAAAAAAGTCTATAGTGGAAACACATTATAATTCCGTTCCATTGCGTCCAACAGTTTGGATTTTATAACACTACTTAAGTGCACTAACAAAGACGCGGAAAGCGACTTTATTCATACTAGCTTTCCGCGCACGGCTTCGCCCGCGTGGTTTCTCGGCTTTTTTGCATTTAATTTCTCCCGTTTTCATTCCTGCTCCGCTCCTATTGGTCTTCCTCGATAAATGGGCTATCTAACACTGAAAGAATTTTTCAAATCCGATCCGTAGTTCCTGAGATTGGCGTGTTCAAGTAAACAAACAAACAAACTCTTCAGCTTTATAATATTAGTATAGATAATGTAGTGTTAGTAAATATTGCCTTGAGTCTAAGTTGATTGTAATACACTATGATTTGTTTACACCACATCAAAATACATAATACAAATACATACATACATACACTCACGCCATTTTTCCATAGGGGTAGTGAGAAACTACAGAACGCCATTTGCTACGATTCTTGCATACCTGCTTCGTCCACATTCATACATCTTGTCATACACATGCGCCCCGGCTGCGGGCACTACGCACCTGACCTTTCTGAAAGACCTCACCAATAAAGTCAGTGTATATCTTTCCAGGGCGTCCCCTCCCGGCGGCTCCACTGACATTCGCTTTATAAATCCGTTTCGTTAATCGCGTTTCATCCATTCTCTCGACATGTCCATCTCAGCATACTCCTTTCAATGCGTGTCACTATAATACCATCTTTTGAACCGCAACGCCTCCTTATCACACTATCTCAATCTATCATTCCGAGGTACACATCTAAATACATTTTCGACGAAGCTCGTTAGTTTAAGTCGCCTGACCTTTTGGGAAAACGTCCTAGTACACATCCTGATTCGAGAGCGGCTGTTTAAGAAACGCGGCCGAGCGAGAAACCTTGACTATTTACCGACTATGGGTACTGAACCATTTAAAAGTAGGATACTTCACCAAATGCTATTTGCTACCGGAATTATTGACTTACCGCTTGATAAATAATTAACATACATAACATACCACCACGCCTGTATTCCCCGAAGGATTAGGCAGAGGTGTACTAATGTACACCCACATTTCGCCGATATGTTTAGGTCCCATGTACTAGGGGGCGAGCCTATTGCCATTCCCCGGGCACAAATCCAGACTCCGAGCTGCTACTGAGAATTTTATAGAAAAACCCAATAACACTTTGCTCGACCTGGGGATCGAACCCAAGACCTCTAGCGTAGCTGTCGCGATTGGGACCACTAGACTAACGAGGCAGTCAATGATAAATAATTCTTCTTTGTAAATAAGAACATACATCACACCATCACGTCTCGAAGGGTTAGGCAGAGGTATAGTAAAGTACCTACACCTACAGTTCAATAGTTAAATTCCCACGTAATTTCTACTTAAAAAAATTCGCATCCATTACCACTTTGCTAGACCTGGGAGTCTTGAAAGCATACAGACGAATTGAACCTCCTCCTTTTGGAAGTCGGTTGAAAATTGAACCACAAAGGCCACAACTCTGCACAAAATCTCTCGTGTCAGCATATAGAGGTATATCGTTATCGGCGGCATTTTAAGTATATTATAAAAACAATGCTTCTTTTTTCTACGAGTGTATTTTGTTTTACTCGTATTAATTTTATTGAGAGTAGCAAAAATTACAGTCATGTTGTTAAGGTTTATGTTATAAAAATTAAGACAATTCTCAATAAAAAATATCACATTACTGTCTCCCTACACCGTTTCTGATGGTTTCTGACTATTCTGACAACCCTAAATCCAACTGTTTGCTTGCTCATTACTGCTTGCGCTCACGCACCGTAACGGTAGGGTTGGTCTAGCCCCTTATTTTGCTAACCAGATCCCTAATACACTCAAAATTCAACTCTAGTCTTAAAGGATAAGGTTGTATTTTGTATTTGCTTTGATCAGCATGCGTTTTTATTTCATTTTTTGATGATCGGTCTCAGTCGAAATATTTGTTACAAAATATTATTTTTTTGTTGAAGAATTGCAATACTGCAATTTTTTTGAATAATAAAGCTACTTATTTACATTTTGTCGGCAGTAAGTTCTTGAGGATTTCCGTATCTAATCTATGCCTAAATACTTAATAACTATAATGAAATCTAAAAATAACGGTTGAAACCGCAATATAATTGAACATTATTTAAAAAAAGTTAAGTAGAGTTTTTCTAGTTAATTGAATCTTCAAAGGAGATCTTGTGAATTGATGGCCTTTGAAAAAACAATTGACTTTCAACCCTTTAGTCACATGGCATCGAACTGAGGACCTCTATCGTAGCAGACGAACTTACCAGTAGACTAATGAGACAGTTAATCAGTAAAAATATTGTTATTAGGTAATATGCATAGATACATCGCGGTATATCTAGTTAAATTAAATTTTTAAAATTCATTTGAATTATTATGAAATAATGCATATTCAAAACTAAAAGTAACATAAACTTCGCATAACTCAAACTCGAATCTAAAAACACTCCGATCACTACAGCATTTCCCCTTTCAGACCCCATAATGCCATAACCATTGAAAAACTAACCCTACTTTACATGTCCAAGGTCCATTTTGTCCTGACACGGTCATAGGTCAAGTTATGCTTGGGTTATCACGGTAAAGTCTTAGGGCTGACCGCAAGTTTATTGTCTCAAGTTTTTACAATAAAGGAATTCGTCAAATGCACCGTATCAAGTAATCTAACTGGCACATACATAAAAAAAAACATACTTTTATCAAATATATTAATGCAAGATCAATAGACTAGGAAATAAGTGATCAGGTAGAACTGATTTTCAGGTGATAAAAAACATTTAGTAGTAGGTAGTAGTGTTTCGCTGGCATGTCTACATGCCAGCATGAATGGGTCGGCATAACCGGAGAAGTACTACCCTTTCATAGAATATCGACGTCGAGTAGCAGTTTGCATACTGTTGCGTTTGTACGGTGAGTGTGGAGCGCCGGAGGCTCAATTCCTATCTCAGTCTCCTTTTGTCTCCTTTTCCCTTCCTTTTCCTTAAATAGGGTCGGCAACGTATCGGCAACCCCTTTGGTATTGCAGATGTCCATGGGCGGCGACGACTACTTACAATCAGGTTGCGTGCCTGCTCGATTAGCGAGTTATCCCATAAAAAAACGAATATACTACTCAAAGTAGAATGTTACGCAACTTAAAGTAATAACATGATACGGTATAGTGTACTGGCGTCCTTATGGGGTGGGGGAAGGAAGTGACGTGTCGTTGGGTTTTATTATATTTTATTGGCGTCCGTCTGTTTAGGGAAGTGGGATATTTGATAGCTCTGAATATATTTTGATAGTGTAACTTAGAATATTCGAAGCAAATAGAGAAAGCAAATAACTGTTATAAGCACACACCCTAAGTGTGTGCTTATAACAGTTATTTCTTACGATCCACATCCTGTTTTGGGAAACGGAGCGAGGGTCTTCTTCCCCCTCCTGCGAATAACATCTTTCATTTCTGAAGAAACATACCATCACGCGTGTATTTCTGAAAGAGTTAGTTAGACTTATAATAATGTAAGTACACCCACTCTTGTCGGTATGTTTAGGTCCCATGTAATAGGGGGCGAGCCTATTGCCCATATAGCCTATTACCTCGGAGTTTGGATTAAAATAACTCCGAGCTTCTAATGAGAACCTCGAGACCCAAGAAGAGACTCGAGAACCAAGACCTCTAGCGTAGCAGTTGCGTTTAGGACCAGTACATGAATGAGACAAATTCTGAAAAAAATATTGTGATTTCTGATTTTGCATCTATTACAATACAAGGGTTCTCGAACGGAGGTCATTGGTAAAAATCCTACACACCACAACCAGCTTCCAAGTAGACCGGCACCCTTTAGAAGATTTCTGCGTCAAAAATAATAGTATGCTTGATCAATGAAACTGAAAAATTGTGTAAATTTTAAACACACCTATGGTGCGGAATAAAATCCTAGTACGAATCAACATATAAATAGTCTAACACAAGTCATTCGTTAAGTGCAATCACCTCTTTTGATTTTAATTGTCAAATTTGGCGCACATAACAAAAAAAATTACACATTCTTCTCGCTCCAATTACTATATAGACCGTTAATTCTTTATATCACTGAAACATGCACTTTCCGTAAAAATTACGCAATTACATTGAGGTATTAAGTTCTATCGTCAGTCTCGAGTAGAGACCGCGTCTATGTAAACGTAGAATGACGACTTGGCAAAGGCAGTTGGTAGCGACTGGATAAGGAAAGCCGAAAATCGGGCTCTATGATGTTCCATAGGAAAGACTTACTTACATTCAGCAGATAACCGTGATGAGAAAAAAATTAGCGCCTTCACATTTTTTTCTGGTGATATTTTCCCCATAATAATAAATTAATTTTCGCCTTCTAGAGAAAAACTCGCGTAAAGTAACCTACTAACAGATGTTATTAACATTGTACCTTCTAGAGTTGCAGCTCAATCCAACACGAATATTGCAGCAAAAACTCTCTCTCATATTACCTCAATGTGTATCTACGACAATTTGATTATTTCTGAAATATTTATTACACAATGACGATATGTAACTAGATGTTGCATACCAGATGCAATATAAAACCTAATGTGTGTTTTTTTAATTGCATATTAATGCAATACCCTGCAATTGATGTGTTTTCATTGCAAGTAAAATATTGTGGAGCAACCTATCTACGTGTTGCGGGGAGGTCTGTTGAACATCGTTTCGTATAAATACTTAGTCACATCTGGTTGGACTAGAAGCCAAGCCCAACGCAGCTAAAAAAGCTATAATCTCTCTGTCTTCCTGGCTATGCATAATTATATTTGTTTTTCCTCTCTGTCCGAAACATTGTCTTCGAAAATCTCACACTCACTCATGTCTTTTTGGACTACAACTTTCCACCTTGTCTTGGCTTCTTCCTTAAAATAACGATATTTATTCGAAGACTAATATAAATTTGAAATTGAAAAAGAACGGTTAACAATTGACATATTGATACATAAATAAATATATAAAGCTATGGTCGAAAAGAGAACTACCTCCTTTTCAAAGTCGGTTAAAATGCCGTTTGCTTTTCCAAAGTAAATTTACATGACGTCACATCTGTGGACCCTCAGTTCGCCTGTATGTTTAAGTCCCATGTTGGGGCGAGCCTATTGCCATTCACCGGTAACCTATCCAAACTCCGAGCTGCTACTGAGAATTTTAAAGAAAAACCCAATAACACTGGTCGACCTGGGAATCGAACCCAAGACCTCTAGCTTAGTACTCGAGCTTAAGAAAACTAAACTAATGAGGCAGTTAAAAAGTAAAGTAACCAAAGTGAATTTAACTAACATTATAACTGGCGCCTCACAATTGCTCTATTACCGACCATATCATTTGCAAGTTACATATAACAAGTTACATTTAACAAATTGATTCACCATCAACAAACACAAGTAACCCATTTGGCTTTCTAAACTACAAACAAACTAACATTACCATATTAATAAGGTTATAAATTATCTATCTGATTGTAATAACACTTTCGAGTCAAATGCGTTCACTTTACATAACATGTTGCATCAGTTATTTGGGATGCTCATCTTCACTTTTGCTTATAAGATTTAAATGTATTAAATGTTTTAAAACATAGTCTTTAGGATTACTATGTTGTTATACCGACTACTATGTTGTTATACCGACTACGAAGATAAAGAGTTACTAAATAAAAAATTAAAAAAACCCCCGACAAGCGCATTATATCTCGACCAATTCTCGACCTAACACTCCCGAATAATTCAGCTTTTAAACAATAAAATAATTTTGTCTAAAACAGTTTGGGAAGTCGGTGACTTCTATTTGAGTGGGTCTTTTGTTATCGCCACCGACTTCCCAAACTGTTTTAGACAAAATTATTTTATTATTTTTTGAAGGCGGTTTAACTTTTTTGTTAAATGTAATTTTATTTTGTAATTTTTTGTGGAAAGTTTGTTTATAAAACAACTTGTACTTGTAAGCCAACTTATCGCACTGCTCCACTGAGCGATGTTTCGGAGTAAACTTTAATATCATCGACCTAAACAATTTTTAGATTTTTGTTGTTTTTTTTAGAACCGCTGAACCGATTTCGATAAAATTTAAATGGGACCACGTCTGAAGTACGACCTACCAATCAAAACAATCATCGAAATCGATCCACAATTGGCGGAGATATCGCGTAACAAACATACAAAAGAAAACAACATACAGACGAATTGAGAATCTCCTCCTTTTTGAAGTCGGTTGAAAAAAGGGGTTAAAAAGATACACATTATTATTTTGGTTTATCGTATAGAAAACTTGGGCAGCACATAAAATGCGATTTTCGATTTTTAAATAGGTACTTTTATTACACAATTATTTTATTTTTGCTTAAGTTATTTTTATTTTATTTAAGTCAATTAAGGAGATAATAATAATAATATTTATTCAGGAAAAACATATTTTGCTTTGATTGATGCATGTACGGTCGCCAGTACATCAGGTTATACAAAACTGTCAAATTTCTCCAAATGATTTTAAACCTTAAAATGTTTATGATTAAGTTCAGAATCAACTGAGAAAATTTGTATTTTTTTGGTAACTTTTTTGGTAACGGTAACCCGACATCCAAGAAGAAAATGTAAAATATGACAGCGTTAAAAAAAGTTTATTAATTAAACGGTTCTTATCCTTCATACATTTTCATAAAAATGAATCCCCCTATCTACCATATCTGGAACAATATTAGTAGATATTGCATTATGTAATATTGCCTTTGAACGGCTTTTAACTTTAACTTTTCAAGGACTTTCCATCCCAACAGTGGGAGCCGTTACTTATCAACACTAACCATCGCCAATCGTACCTTAACGAACATCAATTAAACTAATGAATATTCATTCGGCATCCCCTTCTGAACTAATTATATCATAAAGTCATTTATATTTAACCATCCATCAAGAAATTAAAGATAAGGACTTCAGTTAACATTGTTATAGTTTGAAAACCATAACTAAGTAAATTCAGGCGGTTGAGTGTAAGGTGCCGGGTACAATTACCAAGTCGAGAAAATTGCAATTATTGGGTTCTTCTCCAAAATTCTCAGTAGTAGCTCTGAGTTTATATTTGTGCCCAATTAATGACAAAAGGCTCGCCCCTTGTCATATATGTATATAGATCGGTCAAACTGTGGTTTTATACTTCTGTCTAGTCTTTTGGAGATACAGGCGTGATAGTATATGCATGTAATTCAGGCCAATTACAAGCTTCCTTTTTTTTGGAACAAACTCGCCCACTTTGTAATTCTACAACTCCTGTAAGCCTGGATCAGTAAGCGTTTTTTGAATGAAAAGAGTATCTAATGTGTTTCTTGCCGGCTTTTCTCCATGGAACCTACTATTTGAAACCGTCTAATTATGTTTTGATATTTCAAAAGTAACTGTTATTAAAATAAAATATTTGATCGTTAAGGCAAGGAAGCAAGAGGACCTAGTTGTGTCGTTGAGCGTCATAAATCTGATCTCCACCCGAGACATATTTATGTAATCTACTGACATTGATTTAAAGTACGAATTAGACAGCAAGCAAGAAATACAACACATGGTAAAGTTCTTTCAAGGCAGGGTGCAAAACAATCTTAGGAGAGGACGATTTTTTAAGAATGATTAGCCATTAGGTCAGGGAAAGTCACCTGTCAGGTAATCCACCGACACTCTCTAATACAGTAGGTATTCAAATTATATCTATATTCATTGTCAAAATTGCAATCCCAAGTTGAAACCACTTAGACAATGAGTGGTCTTGACCAAGGGGTCAGCGCTCAACAATTTGGAAACATTAAAACGCGCGTTGCCAAGTCATAAGCTGCAATTGCGTTTTTATTTTGCTCGTTTCTTACGTGTAATAGCTGTTTTATTTACGTGATATATTATAACGGAGTGGTATAATTGTTTAGAACTTGATACATGACTCATTTCCTGGTAATTAGCATGAAGGTAGGTTATGTCGAAATGTGACCATTCTAGTTTTGTTGCAAGACTGACTCGTTCTTGTTCTGACATCGATCCGTTATCGATTCATTGTCGATCCTCACTATTTTGTGTTCTTCTTTAGGTTCTTCTGCAACGCCTGTAAAGATCTTCGCAAATTAATTATCCACAACTACTGCTATGACCTCTTCGGCTTATATCCTTGGACTTTTAACATTCACTTAAGTAATTTTATCTGCGTCTCTAATTCCTCTTATTCACAAGTTTCCACCAAAGCGAGCAAGCCCTTTCGTTCTATACGACCAGTGGTAATCAAATGTGGGAATTAGAGAACAAATGGAACATTTAAAATTCTTTTTAAAAAGGTTTAAAAAATACACAATTCAAATGTTTAAACGAAATTTGGACAGTTGGCGTGTAAGGCGCACCGTCCATTTCTCCGGCGGAGGTTGGCGCATGCGCGCGCTCCGGAACGGCGCACACGTCACGCTACCAGTACACCACGCCCGTCGCGTGCGCATCACGCACACACGAACACACACGCACACGTTTACACTGTCACCGATAGGTTTGTTACCCTTTATAAGGAAGTGTGCTATCCAACCCGTAAGTTCTAAGGTGGAATCGAGAATGTTAAAAAATTAACAACCAAGCAATGACGCATTGCAATCGAGTTTTTTTGTGAGACTGAAGAAGATCCAAGACTTAGAAAAATGAAAAAAGTATTAAGATATCAAAATTGACTTTAGAACTTGTTTAAGATTATGTATATTGGAGCAAATTTTAAACTTAACTAGGAGTATAACGCTATACATGGCGCTATAGATACGGCTGCGGTCCATCAATGTGTACCAAGAAACTTAGCAATATTACTATCTAAATCTACTCTACTCTCTGAATTTGAATTATTTTTAATATTAGCGACACAAACCATATCAAGCAGTATAAGAAGTTAATCTATACGAAGCGTTGAGTGGAGCATGTGTGCTGTAATTGTAACTGTGTTTAATTGCTTTGAGGACGACGTGCCTAGTCAACCTGGCACTTATCAGTAATTCCCGATGTTAAAGTTCTAATCAGCTTTCTTTATTTATGCCACTCTTAAAGGTTAGGAGTCAGAATAGAGAATACATTTTTAATTAGAAAGATGTAGGGTAGATAGGGTAAAATATAAAAATAAAACTGAAGATCTAAATAAATTGATTTAGAAAAACCTGCAGATAAACTTTCGTCTTATCTTGGAAGATAAATGGCGAAATAAATATTTAAAATAACGATATCTGTAAACAGAACTTTGTTTGAAATAAAAGTACTTTTTACGGATTTTATCGCGTTATATTGATATTATTTAAGTCTCGACGTTAATACAATACTCAATACTCAATACTTTATTGCATTCCATAACGTAAATATTAACAGGTATTATAGTTTAAGAGAAGTGTAACAATTATGGACCCTGTCGGGCACAGCAAAACTTCAGTAATTATGTAGAAGAGAGGAGGAGTGCGTCAAATTATAAATATAATTAATTATTAGAAACTTCTTAGTAGGTATTTTATAATATATAATTGAATCATTTAATTATATTGTGATATAGGATCAAAATTGGATATAATTTATTTACTCTTTATCATAGACTAAAATATATTGGTCTATGCTTAGTTAATTATTATGTATTAATAATTTAATTATTTATTTTATGTATTATTTATTATTATTAATTGTATGTATTATTATCTATTTTATGTATTATTATTAATTTTATGTATTATTAATTTTATGTAATATTTATTATTATTTAACTATTTCTAATATATAATATATGTTTTCTTTATTTTTTCATTATTTATATAGGGTTGGTATAATATATGTGTTTACACTAGTTTATTATGGGTATAATTATTATAATAAATGAGTCTGTTGTATATTGTAGGGTGTTATATGGATTTATCATTTAAGTATTCATCAATCCTGTAGTAGCATTTCTTTAATAATAGCTTTTTTAATTTGTGTGTGAATATATTAATCTTTTTTTCAGTTCTAATTTCTTCTGGTAACTTATTATAAATTTTTATTGACATGACTAGAGGGCTAGTTGAGTGAATTTTTAGGCGAGATTTCGGTAAATTTAATCGTGTTTTATGTCTTAGTTTGTATCTTGTTTGTATGTCTTCGCGTTTTGTGTAAAAGTCTTGGTGTTGGTGTGCAAATTTACATATTTCCAGTATGTATATACAGGGTACAGTTAAAATATTATGTTTTTTGAAATAGGGTTTGCAGCTATCTGTTTGTTGTAAGTTTTCTATGATCCGAACTAATTTCTTTTGAGCTGTAAAGAGTCTTGGTGCGTCTGTACTATTGCCCCACATAACTATGCCGTAGCTAAGCCATGCATAAGCATATGCATAGTAGGTAACCAGGGCCGTTTGCAGATTTGTGGATATTTTCACCTCACGCAGAGCATACGAGAATTTTGAAAGTTTTGATGTAATTTTTTGTATGTGTTGCTTCCAATTTATATTCGTGTCTATTGTTAAGCCCAGTAAGTTGAACTCTTTAACTAATTCTATATTGTGATTATTAAAGGTGAAATTAACATTTAGAGGCGCTTTTTGGTGGGGATGAAAAGTAATTAATTTAGTTTTTGCAAAGTTCATTTCGAGGTTGTGTTCATTCATCCAAGTTACTGTTTTTGAAAGTATGGCGTTAAGGGTATTGTTTAAATTTATGGTATCCTGACATGAGGTGATGATGGAGACATCATCCGCGAATAAGACACATGGTCCGTCTATGGTCTTTGGGAGATCATTTATATAGATGAGGAATAGAAGACATCCAATAACGCTTCCTTGTGGTATTGAGGCGTTAATCTCTTTGATATTAGATCGGAAGTTTTGTAGTTCGTTTGTTTTGTTGTTAGCGAATTCTATTTCTACTTGTTGTTGTCTGTTTTTTAGGTAAGATTTAAACCATTCGTATGAATTGCCTCGGATTCCTATACCGTATAGCTTATTTAGTAGGATTCCATATTGTACTTTATCGTAGGCCTTCGTCATATCAAGCAATATGCCTATGGCATATTCCTTTTTATTAATTATATTATGGGCTTCCTGTACATATTTATAGACCGCCAAGGATTTGATCGATTTTTACGAAAGCCATTTTGGCATTCGTCAAATATTTTATATTTCTCACAGAAGGCATATACACGATTGCACATAGCTTTTTCAAAAATTTTCGACGCAGTTGGTAGTAGGGCAATTGGTCGGTAGTTGTTAGGGTCTGTTTTACTATTTTTTTTGTGGATAGGTTTCACTAATGCTTTTTTTAGTTGATCGGGGAAAACGCCTTCTTCGAAAGACTGGTTAAGTAGTTTGTAGAATGGGAGAGTTAATTCGTCTGCGCACTGTCTAAGTAGGATAGGTGGAAATTCGTCTATACCGTGGCTTTGTTTATTTTTTAGACTTTTGATCAAAATATTTACTTCTCGTGGATCTACAGGTTTTAGAAACATGGTGTTTTCAGTTGGAGAGAGCACTTTGGTTCTTTCTGGCTCTCTCTGTACTTGTGAGCTTTCCTCTCCGATGGATGCGAAGAAGTTATTAAAAATATTGGCAATTTGTTTAGGATTTGAGGTTACATTATTCTTGTCAGTCTGTAATTTTATATTAAATTTCTCGTTCTTGATTGTCTTGTTAGTTCTTTCATTTATTATTTTCCACATTGTTCTGACTTTATTGTTAGATTTTTTTAATTTGTTAGTATAGTGTAATTTTTTTGCTGTTGTAACTATATTCTTCAATATTTTTTCGTATGCCTTATAGTAACGTGTCAATATAGGGTCTTCTGTTTTAAGTGTTAGTATTTTTAACAGTCTTTTATTTTTGCAGGATATTTTGATGCCTGTGGTCAACCAGTATTTCTTATAATTTGTTTTTAGCTTAATTTTACATACTGGTATACACTGATTAAGGATATTTGTTAATGTGTCATTAAATGCTTTATAGTTATCATTAATATTTTGGTTTGTTTTTATAATATTACTCCAATCTTGTGTATTTAATTTAGTCTTAAACTTTGAAATGTTCGTATTATTAAATAATCTCTTTTTAGCATACCAAGTAGATTTTGTTGTTATGTTTGGTATAGTAATGTGTAAAATTGTCCCTCTCTCGTTTCGGATCCTTAACAGCATCCATGGTCACGGGTGGACTGAGGTGTTGGTCGTCTTAATGTCAAAAATTCGCGTAGAAATTCGTGTTAGAAAAAAGAACTTTGTTTATCAATTATTGCATTTTTTTTGTGCTTATCGGCAATCAGTCCCAAACTATAAGCAGATCTGTTCCGTTAGCTATATCGTGTCGAAGTAGCTCCTCAGCAGGAGATCCCGTATCCTTCACCATCCGTCACCAAGTTTCTGTATATCATGGCGTTTCAGTCGTTTAGTGTAGCTTATATTTGCTAATGCAGTAGCTAGGTCATTTGGATGATTTTCCAGTCGTATTTTATATTTATTCCCCTATAATTTCAACTCCTCCTTAACAGTTCTTATGTTCAGAGCTTCATGGATCTCTGTGTTAGTGACGAACCATGGTGCATTTGAAATGGTTCTTAGGATGCCATTTTGTAGTCTTTGTATTATGTTTAAATTGGAGTCGCTAGCACTTCCCCACAGCTATTATTGCATATAAATGTTATTCCTTTGGCAAAAGACATTAAAAACTTAAAGGCGTCAGTTTGTTCATTTTCTGGAATTGTAATGTAAATTATTAAGGTTACAGTCAGTAAGCTGCCCGTCAAATTCGTGGTGAACATCACGGATCAAGTGGACGTGATTATAGGATTAGGGTAACGGAGGGCAAGTGTGTTTTTTTTCAGCACTAACCCGACATACCCTGCCTACCCTGCTGCATCTATGAGGCTTTACTGTTTCCCTGGCCTTTTTTAAGAACATCCGCAATTTGGTTGCGGTACGTTCGCCGAGGTCTTCCCCTTCCAACTCGTCCATCCATACTCACCATATGTACTTGTTTCGTCAATCTCCGTTCATCCATTCTCTCTACATGACCAAACCATCTTAACATACCTTTCTCAATCCTTGTTTCTACACCTTCTTTCACTCCACAACGCTTCCTTATCACACTGTTTCTCATTCTATCTTTTAGCGTAACACCACACATACTTCTCAAAGTCCCGTCAAAATATGTGAGCATAAATAAAATTATATTATATAAACATTATTTAGCAACTTTCTTCTGTTCTCAGCAAAATTTTATATTAAAAATCAAAATCAAATCAAATGTTTATATTGCAAATAAGCTTTTACAAGGGTTTATGAAACGTTGACTCTAGTTGCACGGTTCCAAAAAGTTGATCCTATGGATCAACGGCTCTACAATTAATCTATTTAAGCATATCAATTGTAAATGTCCATCGCTTGTCTGACATATACGAAGAAAGGTACACACGACGACATATCAAGCTTTTTATACAGTTGGTTCTTTGTAGCACCGTATTCCATCGCAATAGTGGTGATTTTTGTGGAGCAACTTGATGTGTGTAGAAGAGATATATTATCATCGGCGGCAATCATCGACACCTTTCACTTTGGACATGACTAACGGAGACAGTTCACACACGTCGCCTGCATCTGATGTTCATTGAGATAATTATCATTTAATTGTATGTGTGGCGTTTTGTGGGCTCCACTCAGTGGTGAGTTTTGCCCACAGCTCATTTGACATGCGGCAGACATGACCAGCCCAGTTCCAATTTAGGCTTGCGGCTTTTTGACCAGCGTCAGCGATTTACGCCAGACGACGTCGCGGCAGGCCCAGAAGGAGATGGCGGGACGAACTAGACCTTTATTGGAAGGATTGGCCGCAAAAAGCTACGAACCGAGAGGAGTGGAAGGAGAGTAGGGAGGCCTTTGCCCTGCAGTGGGAAGATAATGGCTGAATAAAAAAAAAAGTATGTCTGTTTTACACTGGAAAAATGAAGTGATAAAATTTTCACGTTCGTATGTGACTTACAGATGTGCAATTACAGATCTGAATTGAACAGCACGAACATTTAACAATAAGTATTACTTTTATTGATGATTAGCTGTTTTCCTTGAGATTCACATCTGAAATTGACTATTTACCATCATACCATCACGCCTGTATTCCCCGAAGGGTTAGGCAGAGGTGTACCAATGTACACCCACATTTCGCCGGTATGTTTAGGTCCCATGTAATAGGGGGCGAGCCTATTGCCACTAACCGGGCACAAATCCAGACTCCGAGCTGCTACTGGGAATTTCATAGAAAAACCCAATAACACTTTGCTCGACCCGGGGATCGAACCCAAGACCTCTAGCGTAGCAGTCGCGCTTAGGACGACTAGACTAATGAGGTAGTCATTACTAATGAGACTAATGAGGCTATTTACCGTGTATTAATTTATTTAGAGAAAAGGTAGCGTATGCTACGATTTCATAGAAATCTGTTCAGTGGTTTAATAGGTTACAGATAATTAGACGAGCAGTTACTCCGTTTTTATAAGTAGATCGTAGATATATTATAATAGGACCTAAGAAGAAGATGATGATTTTCTTTTTCTTAAAAAAGCTTACTAGCAATGCCGGTCGCACATTACTAGTATTCTTGTTAACCCCTCGAGCTAAGCTAAATACTTGTGTTACGAGTGGGTTCACGTTGGTAGTGCAATGGGTGGGTTTCGAACCGAATAAAGGTTTATGGGATAAGAAGTATTAATATACTTAAAACAAATGACTGTCTTGCTTGTTTCAATTTAATTTGTTGATATTTGAGATACTATCACGCCTGTATTCTGGAAGGATTCCGGAGAGTAGCACTGAATTAGAACATTTGTTCTGTGTTTTTGGAGTAAAGTTTAAATAGGCAGTGACCCGATAACGTTTGACCGGGCACAAATCAGCTACTTTAAAGAGTTTCACAGAAAAACTAAACATTTTGAATCAATTGAGAATCAAACGTATATCAATCGTTTAAAGCCTACTTAAATTTATATTTTCCTTTCCATTTATCATATACTTAACTTGGTCTCCATATTGATTAATCTTGATTAAGTGTCGTGGGTGTTCCTAAAGGAGTTATCCTAAGTCCGATTATTTAAAAATCCTGTTGATTTTTTTAAAGCTACAACATTAGCTGACGCATAACATTAGCAACCCATTTAAATAGCTCCTGGAATATTTCTGCAATACCATCAACTCGAATGTTACTAAAAATACGATCATTATCTAAAAATAAATTGTGATATCCATCAAAGGCGTATCATACCATCTTACACAAGAAAACACCTTAACCCGTCCCGCGTATCCCCCTCCCCATATGCAATTGCCAGGAACGCAGCCATTTTTTTGCAAATAAATAAAATTTTGCAAGGTCATCGCTAAAATTAACATTGTGTGCATATATGATAATTTTTGTGTCATAAATTATACATATTTACGTTGCTTATAATATTTCCTAGCCACTACAATATACAGATTATAACCAAAAAGTCACAATACCTATACAAATTGGTTGTAAATCCGCTGGATACGATTTTTTCCCGCGCCACTCATTCCACTTGGTCACAAAATATCATATTCTCTAACACTTTCACATAAAAAAAAAACACTTACACACTATCTCAGACATATTACCATGCTCACTACAACAACTAATTCACCTTTTATCACCATAAACATACCATAAAACTAATATTTACATTACGTTTCCCGCGCGACATAACTTTTTATCTATCACTCACGGCATCTACAGCTTGCAGTAAAATCTTTGCGTAAAATTATTCAAATAGTTTTTTTTTTATTCAAGTATGAATTTCGTAAACATGATACATCTTTAATCTATACATTTATTATAAAATATAACTAGTTAAATCGATCAAATATAACGATGTAAAAGAATGGTTCATAGATAATTAAATAAATTAGATTTTTTATAAGTTCTGTTTCTGGCTATGTAAATAAAATCAGGAACACAATTTAACTTGAAATTAACTACGTATTTTACCCGACTTAAAAAAATGAGATTATGATAATATGATTACCTACTTTGCAAAGTAGGTAGCTGATTGGTCGCCCGTAAGTACTAGTTTTACTTGATATTGGTTTCTGCAATACTAATGTGTACCTATACACATACATAATATCTGTTATTATTTAGATACTTCGATACTTTTGTTATGCTAGCCGTGGATAATCAAACAAAAATGTTGGTATGTACCTGCGGTCAGTCTGACCACTGACTACTGATGGTCATAATAGGGAAATATAATAACATATATTATTTTATGTATCATCCTCTAACTAATAGTAACTTATAAGCAAGTTTCCAATAAGACATAGAAAACAAACTTTCACGCGTGTTATAAGAATTTTATGCAAACCTTACAATTTTAGTTTGAATATGGCGGGCGCCTATATGCTCCACTAACTAACACACTAACTATAATAATCTTGTAAATATGCAGTAATGTATGTAACTGTGAACCAAAACATGTTTGCAAATAAATAATCTAGCTATTTATATACATTTGAACACATAAATAAGAAAGTTGTTATTAAAATATCACGAAATACGTTGGACTTTTGCGGGAAAATAAACACTCATCAAAAGTTTTAATAGTGTACACACGGGTGTACGTTTTACACTTGACGGGTTAATACCCCAACAAAGACGATCTGTTTTAAATTAGTTTTTTAATAAAACTGGGTGGTCAACATCTAAAGAATTATTCAGTCTACTTGACCATACTGAGGTTTCAATCGAGGAAGGTATTAATCATTTTGGATTTTCGATTGTTTATTTATAGAATGTAATCATAATTTTGACCTGGCAACAGATAGTTCTAAGACATGCCGGTTTCCTCACGATGTTTTCCTTCACCGTTTTGGGAGCAGTGGCGATGAAACAATTTACTTCATCATCATCATCATCAACCCATTACATTGTCCCACTGCAGGGCACGGGTCTCCTCTCAGAACGGAAGGGATTAGGCTATAGTCCACCACGCTAGCCTACTACGGGTTGGCAGACTTCACATGCCGTCAAGAAAGTCTGTCAGGCATGCAGGTTTCCTCACGATGTTTTGCTTCACCGTTTAAGCACGTGATAATTAATTATTAATACGCACATGACTTCGAAAAGACAGAGGTGCGTGCCCTGGATTCGAACTCGAGACCTTTGACTTGGCAGTCCAATGGTCATATCACAAGGCTATCACTGCACTATTATTTTTTTAATTGCTAAAATAATTTACTTACTCTGCAAATAAATATTTGGAATTTAAATGTGCCTTTCACCTCGTCCTCGGCTTATCGCATCTCGATTTTTTAGATAATAAACAAAAAGGACATTGGCAAGCTGCTCCAAAAAGGTCGAAACCGGCTCGTGTGTATGAAAATATGTATGAAAGTGGAAGAAGCGAAAGAGATATGCAAGTCCTACTTAACAAGTGGCAGTCTATAGTTTCTGCCTAACCCTGTGGGAAAAAGTAGTGAGCGTATGCATGTATAATAAACAAAAGAATAACGACTTTTTAGGTGTTTTGTTTTTCAAAGAACCAACCAAAACTCTACTGGTTCAAACCTACTTATACAATTACAATCTTTTATTGTTACTTATTCGTAGGTCAAGCGCAATACAAAAAGAGGCTCATATATCATGGCACCCCACCGGAACGGACAAACCACGGTCACCACACACTATCTTCCATTACCATACAAATACCAGTGTAACTTGAACTCTCTTTGCCTTCGGAAGTTCAACTTAAGTTTGTGGGGATGATGGATCGGGTTATACTGGGTGTAATATGCACGTGGTATCTATTAAGACACAGAAAAGGATGTTACGTGGTCATTTGTTGGTAATAGTGCCTCCGAAGCTTTTATTACACTTATGAAATTGAATAAAATGTTTTCTTTTTACTTTTCAAGGTTTGTAATTAATTCAAGTAATTTTCAATATGACCATGTAAAGGTTTGATATCAATTGTACGTGAACTTTGTCCACATTCCATAACATAACATACGATCACGCCTGTTTTCTTTGAAGGGTTTGGCAGAAATGTACTTATTATTATACACCCACAGATCGCGTTTATGCTTGGGTCCGATGTAACAGGAGACGAACCTATTGTTATTAATCGGGCACAAATCCAAACTCCGAGCTACTACGGAGAATATCCTAGAAAAACCCAATGACACTTTGCTCGACCTGGGAATCAAATCCAGGACCTCTAGCGTAGCAATCACACCTAGCACGACTACACTTATCCGGCAGTTGATAAACTCGATAAAATCATAGTTTATTAATTAAAGTCTATATAAAAATATGTAACATTTCTAGTATTCCAAAGATTATAAAATACCGCAAAATGTTCGAATTACTTATCAGAATAACGATTAACATAAAAAAGTACTTGTTTTTTTATACATTTACGCGAATACAGAAATATGTCTATAAAAAAAAACATTAAAATAGTTCAGTCATTAATAGCAAAATAGCAAGTTCATTAAACCTCGATACATTCCATAAGTAGTTTTACTTCAATATTAAAACCATGCACTAGTTCGGTAGCAACCTCTTGGATCCGTTAATAATTATATCGTATAGGAAGCCATAAATATTGTTAATTATTTAAAATACTTAGTGAAATGCCTCGCGGGATATCCGAGCGTATCTTTTAGACGGTATTTTGTTGGTTCAACGAGAACACGGAAACTGTTAAACAATGTTATTGATAACAATCTACGTATTATAGAAATCTGATTTCTAACATACAGACAAATTAATAGATATTTGAAACAAATTTCACTTTTATTCACTTTCGGAGACAGGACTGAACGGGACACGTTCTTTTTTTTAAATAGCTTAAAATAAATGCGGTTCGCACATAACTAGTAATCTTGTTAACCCCTCGTACTAAACTAAATGCTTGTATTACGAGGGGGTTTAAGGCCGGTAGTGCAATGGGTGAGTTTCGAACCGGCAACCACATGATCGCAAGTCCGAGGCCGTAGCCATTAGGGTACCGTTTGAACCGCTGTTTACCGCATGCAAGACGAACTGTGGTCAAAAGCTACCACATATTGGATCCCACACAGAGTGAAGCGACAGCGTGGTTGGCCCAGACAGAGGTGGTGCGATAAACTCAATTCTTCCGAGAAGGATTTTTTTTATTTTTTATTTAGGGATAATAAGCAGCTACGACATAATACATAAAACTTAAAGTAAGATTTAACACAACAAATAAAATAAACTAATGTTTCAGCCCACTACATTATCCGCAGATTAGATATATTAATTATAAATCTTAGGGTGCCACTAGATTAGCGGTTACCTAGTGATTAGTGCGAGTCACCCAGTTTAAAAACTAGATTCATTCTGGGTAGATTCAGTCTGAAAAAAACTGGGTTCATTCCTAAACAAAGTTTTGTGGGAACAAATCCTATGCATCAAACGAGTCACGACCGAGATACTATAACGAAATTATTCATAACCTAAGTCCAAGATCAAAAGGCCAGTAGACCAAGAATCGAGTAAATCCAAAATAAACAGCCAAAGCAATTACACTTAGTTCCGTGAGTTGCAAGCACTAATAATGTCAAAACAACAGAACTAAACACAATTTGTCATAAATATGCACTTGTATTAAGACGGTATTCTATTTGGGACGAGAATAATTTTAGTTGCACTCAGGGTGGTTACAAACGCGGCGATGTTAAGTTGCTGGGCAGTTGATGGAGGGTTGCTTCTTGATATTTTTGCTAGCTATAAGTTTGTATGTAAGTTCTTCCAGCATACACTTTACATCACATTAAAACGTAACTTTGAAATATATGAGGGATATATATGAATTCAATAACGTGGAAATCCGGTGTGAGCTTAATTGTATAATTTACGCAACCAAAGAAACGCAAATATAGTTCTTCGAGAAAAGGAATCACGATTATTCTTTATATAGTCAAATATCCTTATCTTCGTTATCATTAGATGGTTTTGAAGTTAAGAAATAACTTAAAATAAATGTATTACACCCCATAAAAATAGCCCAATATATGTTTAACACAAATATTCATTAGGGTTTGCTTCTTGTCCTTAGTTTCCAAAAGTGTATTCAATTCAATTAAGCTAAAACTACCCTCATCAAATAAGATAATAGATTTTGATGAGAGGATATTAACAGATCAAATAATAACATTTGTTTGCTCAGCTTGCGGCCGCCCTAACGCAGAACAAACATAGGATCCATGATATTTATTGGCATTGCCTCACATCCGCCGCTAAAATTCTTATAATACCCAGCCATTGTGGCTCTGAATCATCGATTGTGCAAGTATGGCGCTGTTTAAGTACTTGTTAAGGGCAGGTATTATAGAAATCCTATCATTAGAATTAAGTAATTATATTATATGTCTTATTGTATGTATTTTATTACTTATTGCTCGAGTCAACAGTCAACAGTCGAACAGTAGCCAGCATTATCCTCTCCTCGCTCGAATTAAAAGGGATGAGACAACGACTAAAGAAAGATCTCAATCCCGCTTTAAAAGGACGTAGAAGTCTGTCAACCCTCAGTAAGCTAGCGTGGTGGACTATAGCCTTATCACTTGCATTATGAGAGGAGACTCGTGCCCAGCAGAAAGTCTACATATGGGTTGATGAAGACATAGTTTAATCTGACCTGGCCCTGTCCACACCTCGAACATATCATAGGAACTTTCCGATACCGATTCCTGATAAATCTATTTAGCCTGTAATAGTGTATAGTCCCGCTGCACATCTCTCCTCTCTCTGAAGTTGTACGGAAATGGTTGCACAGTGGTAAATATCGCAACCAAACCTAGATTTTTCAACAATAGGCTCGTGAATAATTTGCATTTGTACATTTCTTTTAAAAAACTAAATGATAAGTGACTTCACCCGCGCGGCCGTTCTGAACAATACTCTACAAAAATAATGTCAGCTTATTACAGTCCACGGAGCGGCTTAATTCCTCCCTCAATCCATTCCTTCTCCTTTTAACCATCCCCTTCCTTCTCCGTCCCTTTCCTTAATAGACTTGGCAACGCGTCTGCAACTCCGATGCTATTGCAGATGTCCATGGGCGGCGATGACTACTTACCATCAGGTAGCTCACTTGTTCGTTTGCCAAGCTGCCCCATAAAATAACTGCTTTAACGTAGGCCTCACCCAAAAAGCGCCAATCATCCCGGTCTTAGGCATCTCGCATCCATCCGCTGCCAACCACGTTCTCCATTCACAAGTTAATGTATACATAAGTATATGCCCAGTAACTCTCGAGTATGTACATACAAATTCCTGTCATATTTCAGTAAACAGTAATGCTTCGTGTATTCTATAATGGTAGACACCAGTGCATGGTGGCAAGTTACAATTTTCTCCACAATTTCATCCGTCGCACTGATTGCGTCCACAACGGTTGACGATTGTGTTATAACTGTGTTTAGAGTTCCGCATTGGAACGATAAATCGGAACAAATAGTAGTTGTTTTCTTTTATTATTGTAGGAATGAAAAGAATGTACGTGGTGACATGATAAAAAAAATATAGATAGAATTATATATCTAGATTATCGGATACGATTAAAATATTGATTGGAGATCTTTCAAAAGAGCTGTAACTAGAAGACTGCCTCATTAGTATTGTGGTTCTAAGCGAAACTGCTAGGCTAGAGGTCCTCGGTTCGATTTCTTGGGCAGTATTATTGATATTTTTCATTAAATTCTTAGTATGGATTTGTGCCCTGTTAATGGCAATAGGATCGCCTCTATTACTGTGAAGAACTGTGTGAAAAGAAAAGAAAGAAAATAAAAGAAACATTTATTTTGCAAATATGGGTACAATATGAAGTTACAAATGAATAAAGTTCAGCCATATTTTTATATGTTAACATTAATACACCTCTGCCTAATCATTCGGGTAATACAGGCGTGATTATTTTTGTTTACCTTTGTTATTGTTGAACTAGAAATTGAACCCAACATAGTTGGGAGTGGGTTATGAATAAATAAATAAATGAAAAAGATTTCAGGGGGATCGAACCTAAGACCTCTAGCGTAGCAGTCACGATTGGGACCTGTAAATTAACGAGGCAGTCTTTTTTTAGGCGTAGGTATATTATCACGTGCCTATTGAAACTCGAAATCATATGTTCTAATCATTAGGCTATCAAAATAATATTTTTACCAGTGTAAATAATATAATACCTACTTGGTATCAAATCTAAATCCTCGTATTACCTAACCCACTTTCACCACAGTCCTGCCCACCCCTTAGTAACGGCGCGTCACGGTCTGCTTGCGCGCGCGCAGCGCTTTCGTAAGCCGATCCTGAAGATAACGCCTGCGCCTGCTACATCACTCGCTCTTCGTTTTTTAATGCAGTTTTATGCACTGGTTGGCTACAGACTTAGTTCCGTAAACAATATGTTGAAGGTATAGCTATTATGTTACATTCATAACATATCATTACGCCTGTATTCCCCGAAGGGTTAGGTTAGGTTAGAGGTGTACTCTGCGGAGTAAGGTCACAGCGTCTCTGCAGCAGCTCAGCATCAGCATCATGCTCAGCATCTCCCGTATTCTCGGCACTAAAGTGGTGACGCGAAACGCCGAGGTTGGTTTTAGTCAGTAGATCGCTCTTTTCAGAGCGGATTTCGACACATCCCATCGCTCTCCCCGGGGAGGTGGGTAGTGCATAAAGCATTTCCAACCCCAACAAAAAAAAAGGTTACAGGAGTACTAATGTACACCCACATTCCGCCGGTATGTTTAGGTACCATGTAATAGGGGGCGAGCCTATTGCCATTAACCGCGCACAAATCGAGACTCAGCTGCTACTGAGAATTTCATAGAAAAACCCAATAACGCCTTGCGCAACCTGGGGATCGGACCCAGGACCTCTAGCGTAGCAGTCGCGCTTAGGACCACTAGACTAATGAGGCAGCTATATGTTGTATTAAAAAACATCGGACAAGTGCGAGTGGGAATCGCCCACCGAGGGTTCCGTACAAATTTGTACATATCATAAATAGTCCAGGAACTGAGTCTCGCAGTTTTATCTATAGTTTTCAATTTTTTCCCTACATTTTATTACTTGCCAAATTTCATAGTTCTATGTTTATATGTATCTACATATATATTATGTCAACGGAAAATACCCTATTAATTTTGATTCCCTTGAGATTGTTGAAATATAGCTACGTTTTTGCGTTATAAACTGCTGTATCTTTTTGTCTATAAGCGTTGGTCTACAATGCTCGTAGGTGTTGCGATTGTGTACCGAGTTACAAATTTACTGATTTATTGTTTTTCGATTATGAAAACGTATTTTTCTTGGATAAATCATTTTAATTGCCTCACTTATTGATGAGCTAGTCAATACGGTAGGCGCCTTGTTTATTTCTGTAATTCCAACATCATTATAACAACGGGTACAGTCATTAACAACTACATCGGGACGAACAGAATTAACTAAAATATTATTAACTAATATACTTTATTATGGATAAAATTTATTACGGAGTGACAATCCTGTGCACGATGCTCTTTCTTAAATATCTCTTATATTGCATTATCTATAATTTAATTCATAGATCAATATTATCATAATTTTATTTATCTTATAGATACTTCAATTTTCAGAGATTATGAATCTTGAATCATTTGAACAGTTTGTACGCATAGAATTAAAGATATATATTTTGATCCCGAGTGTACCTGTACACGTTCTGAATAATGTACTACCTGATCAGTTGCGACATAATTCTATAGAATAATATAAAAATCTAAGTAAATAATTATTGTAAAAATCCTTGATAAAGAATGTTCTAAGACTGGCATTTTCCTTGTGGCAATAACTGAGAAATCATACTTACATCAGTTCGCACGCATGCGCGAACACCGCGCACTCATACATACATATGCGCGTGCACATATACAACGTACACGTACAGTCGTACACAACGTATTCATTAAACAAGAATGTTATTTACCACGAGCAATTAGCAAATGCCATTTCGTAAAAAGCTGATGAAAATATTTGATGGAATTAATTTGATAAAAAACTAAACAGTATGCACAAGGTCTACCTAAATCTAGACAAATTAGGAAATGGCACTCTAGGTTACAATATCATATCATATCATAATATAACATACCTACATACTTATTATAATCTTTAAGTTGTAGCGGGCGAGCCATGCCATTGCCGGAGCTCAATTCCTCCCTGTGTTCCCTTCCTTCTTCTTTTGCTTCCATTTTCCGTTCTCTTTTCCCTTCCTTTCTCTAACGGTAGACACCCGTTTAATTGTGATTTTAATTACAATTCTAATAGAACACAGCCGATCTATGGACGGCCACTTGCCACTTACCATCAAGTGGGCCGCCTACTCATCTGCCACGACAAATAGTTACAGAAAATGACATTACATGGACATGGACCTTGTCTAATAAAAAATATCCTATCTTTAGTAAGCAAACCTACCTACAGATTTGTCATTGAAATCAGCCGTAAAAGCCAGAATAATGATGAGTCTAGTTAGAATTTATGATTCGTTTCCTGTGAAATTCATAAAGGGAAATCACATTTCAGTTCAATTGCAGTCGCCGTGCAATCGGACTGCACGTTTGGTTTGCAGTTCTATTGCAGTCGTGTCAACTGCATTCAAACTGCATCCCAACTACAATTTGCAGTTGGATTGCAGTTGAAATGCGGTCCGTCTGTCTAGAGCTTAATACGTTGACGATTGTTCATATCTTCACGCTGACTTTAACTAACGGGGTGTGCAGAACGGTATAAGTACCGCAAGAACACTTAATTATACCTACGTTGGTGTGTGATGTAACTAAACACTGACGACATCTACTTAAAGAAATGTAAAAGTTCATACATTTCTTTAATAGATGACGTTTATAAAACTGCAACTATAACCCATTGTTTGCGCGATTAAAAACTAGATAAAAACATGTACATATATATACAAACTTTTTTTCAAACTATCCACAGACATTTCAAGCTGGCAACACTTTCCAATTCCGCTTATTGTTAGAAAAGTTAATAAATTCTACAGAATACATGAAAAATACTTTTATAATTATGTTCCGTTTTTTATCCAATTAAAAGAGAAAGGAAGTCTGATATAATAAATAAGTGACTTTGAGTTAATTTTTAATTTAATGTGATTAACAGTAACGCAGCTGTTTCCATTAAATTGAAACAAAAAGTTCAATTAAACGAACAAAAGTGAATGATGCTCGAGCAAATCATGCATCTGCTTTTACCCTTTCTCTTTGGCACTGGAGGGTTAAGCACGGGTCGATAATGACCCAATTAAAGATGGACAGTTACCACATGACGGAAAAATAGTAACAAATTAACCTTTTTTTCGAATATACTTTACTGGAAGAGACAGTATTTTTCTAATATGTGTGATTACGAGAAATATTGGTCCCAAATCCCAATATTAATTAAATCCGAAAGTAGATTTGTTTACTAGAGTTATCATTTTGACATATAACCCTATTTTTTTTATTTTTTTTTTTTTTTATGGTATAACTCGGCAAACGAGCAGGCGAGCTACCTGATGGTAAGTAGTCATCGCCGCCCATGGACATCTGCAAAACCAAAGGAGTTGCAGATGCGTTGCCGAGCCTATTTAGGGAAAGGGAGGGGAAGGAGAAAAGGAGAAGGAAGGGGATTGGGGGAGGAATTGGGCCTCCTCTGATATAGAACCCTATCTCTGATAAGCAGATCAAATGACGGATTTATTAATTGGACCGGCTGTTACTACCTGCTGCTGCTAAGCATTAGTTACAGGGTTCAATTCCCAAATCGAGGAAAATGTTATTGGGTTTTCTATGAAAATCTCAGTAGGTACCAGGGTCAGGACGTAACTGGCAATACCCCCCCCCTCCCCTATTAAATAATACATACTGGCAAACTGTAGGTGTCAAACCAGAAACTGTAAATATCATGGAGTAGACGGACACGGCCTACTAAGCCCACTACCAAAAATATCTTTCGCAATAGGCACGACATTTTTTATCTCGCCAGATCTGTGATGTAAGTACCGGTTGCGTAAACTGTTGCTCATCTTCAAATCTAGGCAAAAATCTAGGTGCAGTTTTTTGACAGGCAATAAATAACGTAATAATATACTGTGAAATTTATTAGTTCTTGATCGACGAATTTCTAACGCAGTTAGCAGTTAGTTGGCTAGACCGTTATTCTCAGTCTAAAAGGACTGCCTAAGTAATTTAAGTTGAAAATAATATCTTGAAGTTAAAGGGAAATTCATATTAGACAAAATAGCTACCCTTAACAAATAAATACAACTATACAATTAAAATTAAATAAATTAAAAATAAAGTTAATTAAAATCTTGCACAAATTATGTAATGATTTTAACTAACTGAAGTATACAAATTAAATTAATTAATGGACGGACATAGGCATTCAGTTAAAACAAAATTAATCAAGTGCCTAATTTAAATTTATAATTATTTAATTTCATTAGAAACTGTCGCAACAATTGCATACGCCTTAGGCTGGTCTGCCCATATTTTCTTTTTTTTAATATACATATAATTATAATTTATTATGGGATAACTTGGCATACGAGAAGGCGGGTCACCTGATGGTAAGTAGTCATCGCCGCCCATGGACATCTGCAATACCAAAAGAGTTGCACATGCGTTTGTCGAGCCTATTAAGAAAAACGGAGGGGAAGGAGAAAAGGAGCAGGAAGTGGACTGAGGGAGAACTTGGCCCTCCATACTCACTGAACGAAACGCAACAGTATGCATACTGCTACTTGACATCGATATTTTGTAAGAGGGTAGTACTCGGACGTGCCGACCCATTTATGCGGGCATTATATTTAACTATTTATTTACTTCAGTTAAAACGGTACAGACCAATTACAATAACTGAAGACACAGAGAAAGTTATACCTACTACATTTTACTAAAATAAATACAAACACGATTATACATCCTTCTCACAAAAACGCAAAAACACTGACAGTATAAACGGCCATCCATCCACAAACAAGTCATGACTGTGACTTGTTGTGTGGATTGGCGCACGGGCAATGGATGTAGACATGCCAGCAAGACACTAATACTACTAGATATTTTTAGTTTAATACTAAGCCACATCTAGCGACAAATGTATATCTAATCGATTGACACCAAAGGGTGGTAGGAAGTGCGCGTCGGAAATCGGAACTAGGGGTGCGGTAACAAGCGCACGTGCGCAAGCGCAAGTACTGTGCACCAATCTGGCGCATTGTAGTTATAATGTGAGGGTACTTTGTGAAAGGGTGGTACTTTGGAGGGAAATGTTATTGGTAAAAAATTAAACAATATTAATATAATGTTGTAATAGTTGTTGATGTGTTGTTTGTTGTTACTTATTTATTGAAGTCACGTGTTCGTAAGTAGAATTGTGCTATTTTTTATTGTTGAAAGAAAATAGTTTTGGTTAATTAACTTTTTAAAGCATATTAAAAGTACGCGCTGTTAAGCTTTTCTCCAATAAAAAGATGCTTCACCAAAACCAACAACAATCTGTGATTGATAAAATATATTAAAAATAAATACTGACTAACAGTTGTTATAATTACTTACTGAATATTATGAACAGACCAATGAATTGTTTGAACATTGTCATTTTGGTTATTGTATAATAACCAAAATTTTAGGCAGTTGGGCAATTGCTGTTTAACTTATATT
The DNA here is from genome assembly GCA_958496365.1 of Subacronicta megacephala. NCBI lineage: Eukaryota > Metazoa > Arthropoda > Insecta > Lepidoptera > Noctuidae > Subacronicta > Subacronicta megacephala. The sequence goes on from OY292533.1 coordinate 4,289,848, forward strand.
AAAAAAAAACACTCCATTTATACCAACAAAGTCATGTGCAAACCAATTAACAATTTTCTGAATATCTTAAAAATTCTTTAAAGCTACTATTTCCCTGATATAAATCTCCAACCAATCCTATAGCAACTTTCTTGCTGTCGTTCCGAGCACATTTTTGCTCATAAAACGCGCATAATCTAGTATCTACTCGATATACTTATAGATAGGATCTGAACCGTCAAAATGTTTTGTACAAACAACATTTTTATCTCGAATCTTGCATACTTACTTAATAGAGGAAATCGCCAATTGCATGAAACAATGCTTCGTGGCCTGCCCTGTCCATATCTGGACCAACATTGGTATTCCCCATCTTACTCTCACCTACTACCTTTCTCGTAAGTTAGAAGGAGAAAGGTGATGAGTATGGCCAATGTTGGTGATGTAAGTTGGTGATTCTTAAAGATTGTTGTCTTTAATGTACGTCTTCTATTTTGTCGTTATTTAATGAATGTAAAAACAATGTTGCGGTATAAAGAAATTGTTTCTGTTGAATACGAGTACTGACATGGAAATGATATGAATGCTTGAAGCATTTATGGAAAATTGTACTTAATAAGTGGCGAATACGGTGCATTTGTCTGTGATCGCTTGCGAAATATATTATATATTTGACTAGAAAATGAAGGCTAATGTGCTTCCCTTGCCTTTTTTTAAAGTAAAGAAAATCTTAAACTACCTGACTAGTCTAGTAGTCTAGTAGTAACGAAGTCATCCGTCAGAGAACCAAAGTAACCGACATAGCTCAAAGAATTAGCACACTGAAGTGGCAATGGGCCGGTCACGTCCCTCGGAGAACCGGCAACCGTTGAAGCAAACGAGTTCTCGAGTGGAGACCGCGGCTAGGCAAACGTAGCGTAGGACGCCCACTGGCCAGGTGGAGTGACGATTTGCGGAAGGCAGCTGGCAGTAACTGGATGAAAAGAGCTGAAAATCGGGCTCTGTGGCGTTCACTTAAAGAGGCCTACGTCCAGCAGTGGACGAATACGGGCTGATGATGATGATGATGAGTCTAGTAGTGGTCCTAAGCGCTACTACTACACTTGAGGTCTTGTATTCTATTCCCAGTTCGGTTAGTAGCAGTTCGGACTTTGGAAATGTGCCTGATGAATGGCAATATGCTCGTTCCCTATTACATGGGACCTATCCACATCGATCCTCTACCACCTGGAGAAATCGCTGGGTACGAGTATATCAGACTTGTACCGACTAAACCACAGTTGTCTTCCCTTGCTATGGGATTTTAATTGTATTTTAACCCATAAGAAATAAAATAATACAAAGCTTCTTCAACCAGTAAAAAAGTCATAACGGCTTCAAAAACAGCAATGTCTAAAGCTAACGTTTTTTCTACCGTTTTTCACTGGCATCGTTTGACACGAATTCCAAGATGTCTGCTTGAGTATCGCATGCGCACATCATTTGAAATAATACAATAATTGCGAATTATTAAGTCAATGAGAAGACGATTAGATCGCTATATTTATACCTCATGTATTGCCATTGAGATATAAGAACTGTCTGCATTTGAAGAAGTAGCGCGCAGCAGGAGAAACGGTCTTAATTAATCAATTTTTAATTTCAAAACTGTGGTGTTGAGTGTAGGTTATTTTTATCAAAGGAATTCTTATTCTTAAAAATATAACCGAAATACTTACAGAATAACACAAACATACAGCAGTTCACTGAAAAAAAAAAGTTTTAGTTACAGAATAATATCGTAGGTAGGATTCGGAACTGCATCCCTCGGCGTGATATTTCTAGTGTGGTCATATTTTACTAACGTATTCTATTTGTGATTTCGAAATACGTTAATAATAAAAGTCCTCAACTCGTATAGTATACTGATGCCGCATTGGAGTGTCTATTAGTATAATGACTTATAACTCAATGGTATACTCGTATACTGGGATCGTGAACTTGTTAGGGTTAGCACTGTCAAGCTTGACTGACACGTCTGCTAAACGCCGGTCTGACTTTGAACTAATGCCTTGTCTGTGTGGTCTCCGTCTCTAAAGACCTTGGTGCACGATCATGCTTAAATGCTTGCGTTTCATTGCATGCATGAAAGTGTCTTGATGCGCATAAAGATTTGTGATTCCTGTCTACAGAGGTACTTGCTAAAGATTATATAGCAATATGATTTCCTTCAAGCTTCCATACTTGTGATGGACGTCTGAACGTGTACCGTAGTGTAGTTATACAGAATGACTTCGCTGCAGATTTTGTCCATTTCTGGTCCTTAGTTACGAAATTAATCTGTAAGTTTTACATAGTTAAAAATGTTTTTTTTTTTGTTCGGAGACCATGTAGACTATAATGTACAAAAAACAGGATTTTTGTCAATCTTATAAACTATGTATTATGTATAGGATGTATACATATATTCGGACAAAGTCGGGGCGGACCAAGTGTGAACATAACCAACCATTTGATAACCCTACACAGCTATTCTTCGTTACTTATCTCATTGAATATCTAATTTTTTCACTGACATTGAGTCTACCATATGTTTCATTGTGTCAATGCACAGTTTTGCAACTGTTCTTTGCGGTATCTGTTACGTAAAATATGTTTGTACATCACTAAAACATCTTCTTTTGTATTTTTTAAAAGGAGTGTGAACATTTTGCAGAATAAGCCTTTCCATGAGTACCCATGACAATGGGCACAAATTTTATGGTAAAGGACAGGTTTATTCTGCATAATGTTAAAAAATACACTTTAAATTAAAATAATTTGAAAAATGGCCGCGAGTTGTCCTAAGAATTAATTAATTTTATTGGTAGATACTACTCAATGTAGCATTTTCATCCCTCTTACACTGATGGCCTGGTAATTCAATCTATCTGCAATTTAAATTGCGCTTACCGCGCTTAGTCTATAGATGGGTAACCATTCTTGCAACGAGACCATTCCTTGTTCGAAGAGCCCGCCATCGGTCCCGATTATCATATGTAGGTTCAGCTACGTAAAAAAAACGTTACTGGTTGTCAGAAGCCCGTAAAAACTCGATGGCAGTTGTTTCTCGTAAAATACTGTTAATCCTTCTAACACTACGATTTTTACATCTCCCATGAACCCCCGTGTCTATGAGTACGTTATTGAAATATGTAAAGGCTATTCTCGTCATACAAATCATGACCGGAGCAAGTAAAACTAAACATCTATCCAATCAATCAAAATGCGATCACTACAAGGGAGTTTAATTAATAGCTTCTAAACAACGATGCACAAGTTACATTTAAAGAATGAGCAGTAAGTATAATAAACAACAAACAAATTCAACAGAAATCGGCCATCTTTGTTTACCATTGTGCCGTCACAATAACAATTGACTGTAGTGTTTGTGTCAACAGTCGTTGATGACAATAAGATGACGACTCGATGTCTGGCTGTGAAAAGATTTATTTAATAGTCTATGCTCAATAGAATGATGTTTTAATGTTGTTGTATTTAGAAGTAATTATGGCGACGATCACTGCTAGCGACCTTGAGCGATACATTGCTGGCACGAGCTGGGCTGGCTCTATAGAATGGTCGGGAGTGCCTCAGGGCAGTCATACTCATACTCATACTCGAACTCACAGTTTTTGTGACTTTATATATATTTATAGAAGAATAAAGTCTACCTAATCCCTTATTTGTCGTCGACGACGGGGCAGACCCAGAAAGCGCTGGCGAGACGATCTGGATGCGTTTATGGCTGACTAGCAGTAGAAAGCGATAGAGAGGAGCATGTGGAATGATATGGGGGAGACGTTTTCCCAGCAGTGGGACAGTATAGGTTAAAAATAACCCTTATTTAGCCTTCAATTAAAAATTAAAAAGGCATGTATTCTACACAGTGATTAATTGTCAAAATTGTCCAAACATCAACATTTACTAGGAAAAGCAATTATTGCTGGTTCCTTTAAAATATCTTTCGAATTATCGAATGAAACTTTTGAAATATCACCTAATTAAATCAACAAGCTTCCTCGTTATATTTTATGAGAGGGTTCAATAAAAGTTTACAAACTAAACTATCGAAGGAGATTATGATTCGCACCTTTCATCGAAATTAGTTGAATCGTTACGGCTACAGTCAGATTTATTACCCAGAGCTCGAAGGGAAAGGAAAAGTTATGATAAGTGTTATGGATGTATAAACTGACTTACTTAATGGTCTGGTGATCGCTTAGGGTGTGAGATCCTAGGCTTGACTCGATTGAAACGCTTGTGATTCGCGCAGCTGCCGATGGTGAGGTTCTGGGTTTGGTTACCAGAACAAAGAGTTACAAATTTCTATGAACTTTGGAGTTGTGCCTATATAACCGGCGCACTGTGAGTTTAGTTAAATTACTACACCTCGTTACGTCTTACTCAGAAAATATATATGTTATAAGGATGTCTCTCTAAGTTTGACAGCCACCTTCTTAGTTTAGTAGTAGTAGTGTGTTGCTGGTATGTCTCCGTGCCAGGTGAAGAATATCGACGTCAAGTACTGTTACTGTTGCGTTTCGTACGGTGAAGGGGAGCACCGGAGGCCCAATTTCTCCCTCAGTCCCCTCCCTTTTCCTTATTAATATAATAGTCTCGGCAACGCATCTAGAACTCCTTTGGTGTTGTAGATATCCATGGTCGGCGATGACTGTATCCATCAGGAGATATATCTCATAAAAAAAATATCAGTATACCAGATACTTTTGGGAGGTTTGAGCCCCTTGGACCCCACAAAGGGGACGGTTAATAGATCAAATAGTCGAAGCTTTAAAGCCCTGTGACACACTCGTCCTTCCGCTTTATTCAAATACCTAATACCAGCATATACTTTGCATACTTTACTTGTATGTATATGTATGTGTTCCTTTATATATGCGTCATCGTGTTTCGATCGTGGGATCGCTCGAGACGTGACTACCTTGCAAGCGTCGGATAACCTTGTCACTGTACAGGTTAGCTGATCATTGTTTTTTTTTGCTAATACATCTAGGACTTGATGAGCTAGACAGACAGATACAGTATCAAACAAATAATTAATACCGAACCTTGGAAAAATATAATACGTTTACAGATATGTTGAGCTCTCTAAATAAAAGTTGCGCTATACTATGACTGATGTATGCGTGCCGTCATTTAGGACACATCAACCCCAAGCTGCTATGGCTCTCTCTTCAAGGCCTGTTCAGGTTTTGCCCTACATTGTGAAATTCGCATATCAGTAATTTTACTACTGTCTGTACTTTGAAAAACATTAATCACTAAGTTTGTTTCTGCGTTTCTTTTAAAAGGTCGTAATTTAGGAAATGCAGGCGCCATCTACTTTACAAAAAAAAAACATAGACTTGTAAAAGTGTCTTCAAAAGATCTATTTATGAAATTAAATGTCTTTATTTGCTTGACAGGAATCAATGTCATTTACACCTACCTCGTTTCCCTTTAGAAGCACCTTTTTGTTTTATGTGATAATTCACTCCTAGATGCCCTCCGACTCTTGGCAAATAGACCTAAAAGACAGTTTCCGCATTGAGGAAGGATCATTTCGGAGAAGTAGCAACTTGAGTTCCGATTTGTGTCCCGTTAATGGCAATTACCCCGCTTGTTATTATCATAGAGAATCTAAAAGATACCGGTAATTATAGGTGTTTATATCAATACACCCCTTAAAACCCTTAGGGTACGATCATTCAAAAAAATACAACAAAGGTATCTAACTGAACGCATCAAAAAAATATTGTTCAAACAAGACTTATCAGCAATAGGAAGCCCTCGACCGCACGTGCCAAATTGCAGTTTTCGAGTAATGCACCGAACAAAACGAATATACAGACAGTCAAGAGGCACTCCCACTATCTGCTCTCTATCACGTTTTGAGGGGACCCTGAAAATTTTTCAAAAAGTACTTCGACAAACTCAAGTGATTTTAACAGTACCTATAACGGGTTTGAGTTCGTTTTAGCTCAGGAAGACACTTTATGTACTGTCGGGTGTCGATTGGCACTTTATGTAAATTGGTACTTTTAGATCGTGTCTGTCCAAAAGTGCCTCATCGTAGGTATTCAGTTTGGAAAGATTGCAAAAAGAATAGGGAACACGCTAGTTCGTAGAACTGATGGCCGTTAGGGCAAATAGGTTCTCGAGTGGACACAACGCATCGGAAAACGCAGTGTGGGACGACCTCCAATAAGATGGACAGACGACCTGGTATAAGTCGCTGGGAGTCGTTGGATGCAGGCGGCATATAACCAGTCGTTGTGGAAGTAGGATATGGGGGAGGCCTTCGTTCAACAGTGGAATTCATTTGGCTGATATGATGACACGCTACGCCAGCGTAGTGAACTATAGCCTAATCCCTTTCATTTTAAGAGGAGACCTGTATCCTCACTCAAAATTTTACACATTTAATCAAATTTATTTCGCAGTTCTCAGATGCCTCGTAGTAATCTTAGTAGTAAAAGTAGTTTTTATTTTTCTTATGGAATTAAGTACTCGGATAACGAGTAGGTGATCTACCTGATGGTAAGTAGTAATCACCGCCCATGGACATCTGCAAAACCAAAGGAGTTGCAGATGCGTTGGAGAGCCCCTTTTAGGAAAAGGGAGGGGAAAGAGAAAAGGAGAAGAAAGGGGACTGAGGGAATTGGAATTGAAGGAATTGGGACTCCGGCGCTCCAGAAATTGTTAAGAGCACCTATATTTACCGTCATTAACTGCCTCATTAGTCTAGTGGTCCTAAGCGCGATTGCTACGTTAGAGGTCCTGAGCTCGATCCCCAGGTCCAGCAATGTTATTCGGTATTCTATGAAACTCTAAATAGCAGCTTGGAGTCTGGATTTGTGCCCGGTAAATTGCAGTAGGCTCGCTCCCTATAACATAGGACCTAAACATACCGGTGAAGTGTGGGTGTACAACTCTGCCTAACCCTTCAGGGAATACAGGCGTGATGGTGTGTTATTTACTGTCATGTTAATTCATTCAATGCAAGCCGACATCCCGTTGCAAGTATCAAGGACAGGCATCACACCACATTGTTTCCAAGTCATCGGACCTCTATCATAATGATAATTGCAATATAAATCACTCGCATTAAAACCAAGGTTATCCGGCCATTTAACAGGGCTGTCAAAATTTACATTGAATATATTTGAACTGGAATATCCGAAGTGAATTGAATTGTGTTTCGACCAATGCGCAATGATATTTAATTAGAACAGATATTTTAACAGCACACATTTAGATTTATTACGTCTTTTGCATTTACCGTTTTGGTTGTTTACTTTTGCGTCATAATTGATACATTTTCTGTACACATACGATTTTTGTTTTCTTGTCACCGGTCACGCTCGACGCTTTGCTTGATTAAATTAATAAGGTTTATGGCAACATCAAAATTAAGTGGCAGTAGCCTAATGGCTAAAGACTTGCGATCATTCAGTTGCTGGTTCGAAATCACCCTACCGACGTGAACTCACTCGTAACACAAGCATTTAGCTTAGCACGAGGGGTTAACAAGAATACTTGTAATGTGCAACCCACATTGCAAGCTTCAAAAATACTAAAATTGAATCAGTATAAATCCACTTAAATGAGGAAGCCACACGTTTTTATTAGTAAAAACAAAGCCCGCGACACCCCTACACGACAGATAAATACAGTGAAGTCTTTATTGTGCGTAAATGGACAATTTGCATATTTAATTCAGCATGAGATGGCTCTAGCTCGCTCCTTCTCTGCCATCAACTGCAAGGCTGACACACTGAAATAATTATTGCATCATTCTGGTCTATTTCACTAGTACAATAAATCATCAAAGAAATCTCTTGCGGGGTCGAACTGAATATTTTTTATATAGAACAAAGGAATTTTCAAAGTTTGTTTTTGGTAAATGGAAAATACTAGGTAGGAATAAAACATAAAAAATGTTTCTGAATAAGACGTAGTTTATGTTGAAGATATATAGGCTCTGTATAAAAATAAAGTAGGTACTTACTAAAATATTTTATGATAAGATAAGATATATCTTATATCTTTGCTGAAAAAGGCACAAAGTCTTGTACTATCTAAAATGTAAGACCATTTTTACACCTAGATTGCAAATAAATGACATCAAAGATCGAATCGTTTTTTTTTTTTTTTTTTTTATGGTATAACTCGGCAAACGAACAGGCGAGCTACCTGATGGTAAGTAGTCATCGCCGCCCATGGACATCTGCAAAACCAAAGGAGTTGCAGATGCGTTGCCGAGCCTATTTAGGGAAAGGGAGGGGAAGGATAAAAGGAGAAGGAAGGGGATTGGGGGAGGAATTGGGCCTCCGGCCCTCTCGCTCACCGAACGAAGCGCAGTAACTAAACGCTACTACTCGGACGTCGGTCTTCTGCGAGAGTGTGGTACTTCCCCGGTCAAGCCGGCCCATTCATGCTGCGAACAGCGTGGCCCTACCACAACATAAAATGTTTTGGTTTGGATTTGATCGAAATTCTTTATATGGAAAGAAATATGAAAAAGTCTTACCTAATAGGCTACCAGGTTTATTAACCAATATAATCAAACTTAGGTGAAAAACAACTTACAATAAAACCTCAAAATCTCAACACTTCAAAACCTCAAATCTAAGTACCGAAATGTAAAAAAAAAAGAGAACAATGACGTTATTAAAATATTTAATTTTTTTCACCTCGGCCAGCTCGCACTGTGGCGAATCGTTTATTCTATGTCTAATTTGAAATAGTTATGCGAATAACCTGCAGGCCTCAGATCTCAGACGTTTTATTTCATTTAAGATATTTGATATCGTCCTTGGTATTTTTAAAATATCAGTCTAGCTTTTTTTTAGGTATGTGGTATTTGCATACCTTATTATGCAAATAATTGCACCACACCATACCGTATACCAATAAAGCATCGTCTAGTGGTCCTAAGCGCGACTGCTAAGCTAGAGATCTAGGGTTCGAACTTCGATCCCAAGGTCGAGCAAAATGTTATTGGGTTTTTTCTATAAAATTCTCAGTAGCAGCTTGGAGTCTGGATTTGTGCCCAGGTAATGGCAATAGGCTTGCCCCATATTACATGGGACCTAAACATACCGGCGAAATGTGGGTGTATACATTAGTATACATGTGCCTAACCCTCTGGGAATACCGGCGTGATGGTACATTGTGTTATGTTAAAGAACCGCTTGATGGGATTCTAATTAGCAGACCGCATAAGAAATAGCGTACTTCACTCCAAAACCCTGATCGCTGACAGAGGCGAAAAAAGTTGCTATAGCTTGCCACAAAATGTTAGGCGACAGCACGGTAGGCCTACAGAAAGATAGCGTACATAGCATCACGCCTGTATTCCCCGTAGAGTTAGGCAGAGATGTACTTAATGTACAACACAGTTCGCCAGTATGTTTAGGTCCCATGTAATAGGGAGCGAGTCTATTGCCATTACCCGGGCACAAATCCAGACTCCGAGCTACTAATAATTTCATAGAAACACTCAATTACACTGCTCGACCTAGGACTCAAACCCAAAACCTCTAGCGTAGCAGTCGCACTTGGAACCACTGGACTAATGGGGCAGTCTTCTGGAACAATTGGCCCAAAATGGCCTTAAACCGTGAGGAATAAAATGGCAATGGTGATCTAGCTGAACAATAAATATTAATGCTTAATGACCTGTACTCTTAAAATATCACAATTAGCCACGAATAAACACTTCACAAATTTCCATGACCCCCGCTCTGAGACATTAACCTCCCCTATTACGTATGCTATCAACGTAATGACAATTACCATTCCTAACGACCATAGATCCTAGCGAAAACCAACAACTTTAGGCTAAATACATGAGAATTGCTGTTTCACACTTCTTGTCACGTAATTTTAAGGTTGAAGAACGCGGAATTGGTGGGCACAGCGATACTGAGAATCAGTGTGGAATAATTTCCAAAAAAATTATGTATTCTGCATACTATTCCGTTGTTACCGTTTGTTTGGTAATGTTGTGTCTTGACGGTGAATCTGTCTAGAAAATCCTGAATTGTAGCGTGTTTCCTTAAATGTAACCAGTTCGGTAGACACAACTCGGAAGAATGCGAACGAGCAGTCGGGAGCTAGAACCCTACAAATATCACTTTTGTCGCGATTACGCTTATAATTCCCATACCTATAATAGTTATCTAATTAAGTTGAGGAATCAACACAAAAATTTCATAGACCACGCTCTATCTTTAATTAAAATTACATAATTATGCTCGAATATGCAAATCAAATAGTTCATTAGCAATGTTTTTGTCGTAAACATTTGTCCTTCCTTCTGTGATTTTTAATAACTCAATATCTTTGTCTTACAATCCTAAATCCGTATGGTAACATATATTGTTATAAACAAAGGTATTCATAGAAAATACATCAGTTATACTTAATATGTCATTGTCACCCTGAACCTTCAATAATATCGTTACTTTAAAGGTTAATTTTCATTAAAAATATATTAAGATTATATCTCTTATTTGCGACAAGAGTGATTGCCCGATACATCGGTGTCTTGAGTTCATTCCTCAAATCATCAAAAATCATTGATCCGTCCGTATTGCTATAAAAAATGTTCCAATAAGAAACATTGCATAATAAGATATCAATTTACACTAATCTTAGATCAAGGTTCGATGACGTCACCACACTATGTATAGAGATCGAATCAAGACGTGAAACACGTGAAAAAATATATATAGCAATATAAAAATAAAGTATAATTGTTTACGTTTACATCGAACATCTCAAGAGTGCTGATTCACCCACCTTAACAATGTCAACGTCTCGGTTATTGACAAGACACACTCACGTAAAAGGAGAAGAGTGCTCAAAAATCAACAAACACTAAACAACGCTCTCAGATTATCATAAACAAAATAATTGAAACGAAAAATGAGGATGCCCCAAACATTTCTACTGAGGATGCAGAGCATCCATTTATTTTAAACACAGTTATCATCTAGTATACTTCATTCAACATGAACCTACCTACACAAATACACGTAGCTGGCACAATTAATATGTTCACTGCTTATATCTCCACTATAAAACAAAATTTTACCGCTACTTAACTTAAACAACTCTTAAACAACAGAGAGAGGACTTAAAATCCTTCACCGACGACTCCAAATACGAATTTCAAATTGTTCTCTTGTGGCCAGCTTCTTTTGAGGCACTCCCACGCAATTTTAAGCTTTAGAGACTAAAGGATTAAACCGATTTTCCTTTGTGAGGTAGCCTATGTGGATCTTGGTGGTGTCAATCTAAAATCGACTGTAACTTCGAAATAAAAGGCTGATATTGGATTGGATGGCACAGTAAGTTTTAATAATAACCCGTTTGTAGCCGCCGTGGGAACGAAGTCGGATATGCGATGTATAATCGTCTGTCGGAACAGAGTGGATGCAATAGTCCAATTTTGCAGCCTTTTACTTAGATTACGTTTGCGGCGGGTTTGAAAATAAAAACTTGTTTCTGCATCGGATATCTCGAGTATTTCGGTTGGTTTTTAGAAAATTATAGTTTCCAACATTGTCGTTTAAAAGGAAATGCGTGTTGCGAGTGAAACTACTGCTATTCAGAAAGTGTGATTAAACGTGAGACATTTTACTCACACATGGAGAATCTAACCCAAACATACTTGATTATATTTGCTCTAACTCGTACCAAAAGTATTCCTAAAATAGAGAGATCAAGGTTTTTTCAAGTTATATTCAACCCAGACTTGACAGAACCGTGACGTGATCTATAATCAAGTTTACAGCCTCAGGAAAAGCAGAAAGAATGTTATATTTTGGTGTTATTGGTTACCATCCATTTGATCTTTAGCTACACAAATTAAAATTCCAACAAGCCTTTGTTGCTCTCAGCGATCTGTCATGAGCAATTTAAAATAAACATTACCTTCATCCTTGGAAGCGTTCGGATGCTCACTATTAATCTTAGACTTGCTTTACGAAGTAAATAAAGTTGGGAGTATTATGTTAAGTAGCTTTTTTGTCGTGGAAAACATTGTTTGATCGATTATTGTATAATTAGTAATCGATTACGGAAATCTTTTTATAAAAAAGTGTGCGATGTTATAGACAAAATCAATTTTAATCACGGCTACGATTTTGTTTACACTTTCTTAGTTTTTTGTTTTTGATACTTCTTTGATATTCTCTCTATTTCAATTTCATTTCTTATTTTGTTTTGTTTTCAATTGCATTCAAATAAATGGGTCTTCATAACATCTTATTGAATAAGCTAAGTTTGTCATTGAAATGTAAAGATGCTTGTCTCTGTAGGTAAATTCATATTCTAATCCCCGTTGACATTTTTACCGATCATAATCGTAATATTCTTTAACCATCCACAATAATATTAATTAAATATGTTTTATGTTGCTCTGTTACCTTCGGTGTCTCTTTACGGCATTGCTTCAAGGCTCCAAACATTTACTTTGTCAGAAATGAAATCCGAGAATGCGTTTCTATCTTTGTCGTCTGATATAATCAGAAGGACCCTAGATTTGGTTACAAAATGTTGGTTAATAAACCCACACATAGTTACAGGGATTTAATGGTGAAATTATTTGAGTATGATTGGATTTGAGATATGATTCATATTTGGTAATGATGTAATGTTTAACAACATTAAACACCGTTATCTTAGGGAACTTAAGTCTTAAACCCAAATTTGCTAATCGGCCTTATTTTCCTCCGAATATAGTTGTGTTTGTGCTGTTTTTTTTTATTCAGCCATTATCGTCCCACTACAGAGAAATCCTTACAATCAGAGGTTGCTTTTTTCTCATTACAGTCTACAGAGAAGACCTTTGTTCAGCAGTAAACCTCTTTTGACTGAAATGATAACGATAATAGGCAGAGGTACTATTCTACACAGTAATGTAGAGGTTTTAGTAGGAAATATGGATAATGCTATTGCAATGCATGATGTTGCGTTTTTACTTTTGCCATGCGAATTTCCCAACAGCAGATTTCATCAATCGGGAATTTGGGAACCGGAATCTCGTTTCACCATTCAACTTTAAGTATAATGCGCAGACGCAGATAAACATTCGGAACAAAAACCGTCCGACATAAAGTACCACATTCTTATGCACAAAGTGTATTTGTCTTAGCTCGACAAAAAACACTCACGTTTAAGACGTCTCTATTAAATCTCACACAGTCGAGTAACACCACATTCGTATGAAAACAGGTGCTTAACTGCTCTAAGTTTACTGACATCCGTAATAATACCAATAAATATAACATATGTGATAACACTCGATTTATTTTTACATACATTACCTTTTTTATCAAACGAAAATCCTTTACCATTCAATAAAAGCAGCAATGGATTCTGTCTCACGCGATAAAATCGATGCATTCTAAATCTAAGTTAGTGTGAATACCGTAGACTGTGCTTTGCGCGAGTGTGAGTGTGACTTGCGCAAGCGCATGGGACGAGACGAGGCTGACTCACCGAAGCGTCTATTAGGGACGGCGCACACTCAGTTACTAAGTACATAATGATATAGTTTGAAATTCTTTTTTTTAAGTTATAAACAGCTTCCATGCGGTTTCATATGGTTATAAATTATTGACAAAGAAATAGGTAACATATATCTAATTTCTGATATAACATTTTAAAGCCCTGAGGATATTATTCATTCAGTGAAATATATAACCTAAAATTAATTAACTTTTTTATAATTAAAGAAAATAAGATGAGTACGTAATAAATAACAAAAACTGGTGTGTCAACTCTGCTAATGCCATTAGCCAATATATAAATACTATATGTTATGAACTATGACCTAGATTCCTCTGAATCTGAAAGTAGACCTGTCATATATTATCATCAAAACATTTAAATACTTTGCTTATTTTATATAAAATTCTCATTGGCAGATCGGAGTCTGGATTTGTGCCCGGTTAGCGACAATCGGCTCGCCCAATAGTGTGGTTGTACACGTCTTTTGAACCCTTCGGGAAATACAGGCATACTTATCTATTTTTCTGAAATGAATTTTCAAATTCATTTCCACATACCAATGCACCAACACGCCTGTATACCCCGAAGGTTTAGGCAGATGTGTACTTGAAGTACATACCTACTTCGTTAGTATGTTGGTTGGTCTCCCTTGCACCGGGCATCTATCAAAACTGAGCTGCTAGTGAGAATTTCACAAAAAAGCAACACTTTGCTCGACCTGGGAATTAAACCCAAGACCTCTGGCGTAGCAATCGCGCTTAGGATCACTCAACTAATGAAGCAGTTTACATTTCAATTCATATCCAAACAAAAAAAACCATACGGTTGTCTTTGTTTTTCCATACGGTTTACATCAAAACACGTTGATATAACACTAATGGGATAAGCAGTACTTGAAGTAAACGAGCTGCAATGGTATTACCATTCATCTTGTCATACAATTTAAAATATGACGCCAAGTACTTTGTTTACTAGGAGTAATAAGCGAATGGAGTGTTAAGTAATCAATGCATTGGTTATTGAGGTCATCTTCTTAATGCTTATCTTTTTAAGTGCATGCTTTTATGCTTCGATTATATACTTATAAATTAAGGTGTGGTACTACTGTTTCACAACTTATGTCCTTGCCTTGATAATCTTATGTTACCCTTCTTAAATGGCCAAATGTTGCAGAGGAAATCCTTCCTTTCGGTAACTTTACAAACTAGTGATGGTTATAAGGAATTAAACACTTTGCTTCTTGATTAATTAATGTGGAAACAAACAGATGATACAGTGGAGTCACAATGTTTACTGCATAATCGTGAAATGCAGCCTGCACTTTATGAAAATGGTCAGGTGCAGCCTAATGGTACCAAATAAAACCACTGAACAATTCTTCTGGTCTCAATTTATAATTATATAAAACTCATAGCAAATCCTTAGCTATTTTCTTCTAATGTGACCAACAATGTGATATATCAGCGGTTATTGTTGTAGCCCTATAGTCTCCATTTTCTTATTTCTCCGTGTACAAAACATACGTATCACCTTATACGATTCTTACTAATATGTATTACGACTTGTTGGAGATCTTAAACACTCCCTGTATGTAAGCTAACATCATATTTTATCATATTTTTTCATAATGTTTGCGTTTTAGGTTAATCGAATGAAGCTGTGTTTGCTTTATGCGTGTACAATGTAATCTTTAGATGGAATGGAATAAATAAGATAAGTATTGCTTGATTATAAATCTGCACTGTGTTTTAAAGAAGTAGTGTTGTTACGCTATATACTCAAACACCAGGTTCGTTCCGCAATCATACCTACATACATCATTGAAAATGCTGTCAAAAAATTGCTAATTCATACCACTTTAATATAAAATCTTATTTCATTTGTAGATTTGCACCCATGATGATTTTCTGAAATCGGGACCTCGGAGTATTTTGGACTCGGTTTTTCTGTGAAATTCTCAGCAGCAGCACTGGGGTTTAAAGAAGTTCACCTAACCCTTCGTATGCAGGCGTGATGGTATGTATGTCTCCAGCTAGAATAAAATTCAAATTATTATCGAAATCCCAAATAGAGAGCTTTGTATTCAAGAATTTGGTAACACCGGACTTCAAATCCACGAAAACAAATTTAAACCTTATTCCATTATTCCCAGTGTAACGTCACCTTAAAAAAACAGTGCCAACACTGAACTCGGCAAACGACCTCGAAAATTAACTTTTAAAAAAAAAGACAAACACTAGGAACTTTGAACTTTACACATTTTTTTGGGCCGAACCAGTTCTTCGCAAAATAAAATTACTTGCATGTAGTTTGTTCATTTAAATCAAGGTAAATTTAATTTGTAACCAGACACATTAACTATTTACAAAGTGATTACTTAGTATAACATGCACGTGTCTGTTTGCCTGTTTCGGCATTTTATTTATTAGCTGGGAAATAAAATGTTGCATGTCTGGCTATGTAGGTATCACTAGATATGACGTCATCGTTCTCCTTAACTTTTTCCAATTATGATGGGGTGTTCCAGTCTACCAAGATGTGACTGAATATCAATATTTTAGACAGTGCAGACTGGAATCTACATATTTAAAAAGGAGGTGTGCCATTAACCGAGCTCAAATCCAAACTCCGAGCAGCTACTAAGAATTTAATAGAAAAATTCCAATAAAAATTAGCTTGACCTGAAAATCAAACATAGGACCTTACGTTTCGCAGCTACACTTCCGTCATTAGGTTAATAAGATAGTCTAGACTCGTTTTTTATTAAAAACATAATCTGTCAATTGCTCTTAGGCACCAAATATACAATTACAGACACTGAAATATAAAACTCCAGTCAAATATTATCGTATATTTTTACTGAAATTCAATATAGTCCAGTATTTGAGGGACACTGCTATAAACACTAGGTTTAGAAACAATATTTTCGAATCTAAATGATATTCATTTTAAGGTGATAGAACAACGTTTTCTGCTGGAAGATGACAAAGTGACACGATTTTAAAGGAATATAATGAGATAGAGGTTTGAGCATATTGAGAGAATTAATGAAAGACGATTAGCATTAACGGAATTTATAAAGAAAATGTCAGCGGCAATGATAAGATAGGTTTCTCTGAGAGGACATAGGTTTTTTTTTAACACAAGCCTAAGGCCCGCCTGATCGTACCTAAGCGGTTACCGTAATCAATAATAAGGCGGTAGCCTAATGGCTAGGGTGTCGGACTTGCGATCATGTGGTTGCCGGTTCGAAAACCACCCATTGCACTACCAAAGTGAACCCACTCGTAACACAAGCATTTAGCTTAGCACGAGGGGTTAACAAGAATATTAGTAATGTGTGACACACATTGCAAGTAAGCTTTTTTTAAAAAAAAAAATGTCGCTTGAATTACATAACTTCTACATA
This sequence comes from Subacronicta megacephala, assembly GCA_958496365.1. NCBI lineage: Eukaryota > Metazoa > Arthropoda > Insecta > Lepidoptera > Noctuidae > Subacronicta > Subacronicta megacephala. The sequence continues at coordinate 4,306,784 of OY292533.1, forward strand.
ATTCAAACACAATGCGAATTGAAAAGGTAAAATAAATACATGACAATATTTCTGTAATGAGACTGACGATATCTTTAAAGAATCCAGCCAGAAAGTTAGAAAATCCAAGCTACTTAATTAATTTCTGGCTAATTAGAAACTAGATGTTTCGTTCGTATTATTCCAACTGTGAATATTCTTTACAGTTACATTTTACTGATATTTAAGCTTAATGAAAGATATATTTTTAATTAGTTATTATATTTGCTGTTATTGTGTACGCACGGCTACATATCAAGCTATACATTTCCAGTATAGGTTGGCCTTGAATTATTCGGAGAGCTTTTACAAAGAGAGGTCAGTCTTAACTGGATTACATTATCCATAAAACTGTGCCAAATTATGCTTTTATGAAAATTAGTTGAAATGCCTTACCTACCATCACGCCTGTATTCCCCGAAGGGTTAGGCAGAGGTGTACTAATGTACACCCACATTTCGCCGGTATGTTTAGGTCCCATGTAATAGGGGGCGAGCCTATTGCCATCAACCGGGCTCAAATCCAGACTCCGAGCTACTACTGGGAATTTCATAGAAAAACCCAAATAACACTGCTCGACCTGGGGATCGAACCCAAGTCCTCTAGCGTAGCAGTCGCGATTGAGACCACTAGACTAACGAGGCAGACTTATACCAATGCGAATTGTTATAAGTTAAGTAAATAGGTATTACCATATCACATGGTATCATCACATCAGGTTTTGTTTTAAGTGTTCAATGTGCAATATTGTTTTTAAAATTTTTATACATATTACAGTTTCTTCGAAATAAGTAAGCCGATCGGAAGTTGTCTGCAAGTGGTTTAGAAGTGGTAAAGGGAATCGCCCATTTTTGGCCATGGTTTGCCCAACAATGTGGTAAATACAAAAAAAATACGCATTTAGTAACTAAATTATTGCTATAAACTTATTTGTAGGAGAACTCCGGAATTAAAAGCCGATTTAATTAAGAAATTCAATCGGATTGCTTTATTTTACAACTTCCGGGCTTTGTCAATCCGTCAAAGTAGGGAGGGATAGCGACTTTTACTGAAAAAATCGATACATCTAAACCGGTAAAAACAGATTTTTGGGAAATCTCTTTGTTCGTGCGATTTTTTCTCCTTTTTTTATTGTCTTTTTACAGAAAAAAAGTGAAAAAAAGAAGTGTTTGTCCATTTTTGGGCTTCAAATACAAACTATTGAACCGATTCCGTGTTTTCGGTTTTTTTTTATATAGATTTTTCGATAAATTGATATCTTATCGTCATCCCTACGTCAATAATAATCGTAAATCATAATTGACAACTGACTGATTGACATTGACATTTCACATTTTGTTTGTTGACAAAATGCGTTATTACGACTATTGATTTTTTGAATTGCGTTTTCTGGTTGATTTTTCGCCAACATTGATTACGATTATGGACCCTGTTACCGCTCCTGATGACGACCTTGGCTTTACATTGGATTCTGTACACGCTTCCCACGACCAAAAATCATAAAACTACAAGTATGTTTTTTGTTAACCGTGAATTTTTTAAAGATAATAAAAATCATAATTTTTATAACTCCCACCGAGTTTTGTGTAAAAAATAGTGGTTGTTTCTTTATCTATAATGTCAACCCTAATGCCTATAATTTGTTTCTTTCATGGGCGTCATTTGGCCAAAACCTCTTTATCAAATGGGCATTTCCCTTTTAATAGAAAGAGTCGGTGTAAATATAATTAGAGTCGTATATGTTTCACATTTCTAATTGTTTTGTTTACTAATTTCGATATTTATGTATTAAAACACTTAATTTAACGATTTTATTACCGCGGTATTTCGGAACGGCTAACTTCCGATCGGCTTACTTATTTCGAACAAACACTACTATAGATAAACATTACTAAAAAGACATGACTCTTCATGTCAACGGTTCTAATGTGCACGATACACACTAATTCCTATTTATAATCTGTGCAGCGCTATCAGCTTACTATATGCTTAGTATTCTACCCAGAAACATGTTCGGTGGTGGGAAATACGATCAGCCGCGCAAATACATACTACTGTCATAGAAAACTGTTTATATGTTTGTTTAGCGCAAACTCTCAAGCAAAAACGAAGCTAGATAAACGATTAATTACGCAAGGGTAATAAATTGGAAATCTAGAAATAGTATGGTTGTGTTCTTTAAGGTTTTAAAAGCAGTTTCATAAAAACATGTTAGCTTAGAAGTCATTGGGTTGAAAAGATAATCAGATTAAATTGCAGGTCCTATTTTTTTTCAAAAATACCCTGACTGAGTCCCTTCTACATTGTGGACTAATGAAAAAAGGTCACTCGATCACTACACGAACTTAAATAAACGTGAGACGGTATTTTTTTAAGTAATCCTTATAATATGTAAGCATAATGCTGAAAATTACTCCTTCTGATTTCATTATTAGACTAAACAATAAAATATTAATCTATCCTATTCTTATTTATGGCACTGACTGAAAATTATGTAAGTTGGGATCCATATTATAGCAAAAACAAATGTTAGATGGAAGGAAATAAATTCAACAGACCCTTCAACCCTTTCATAAAATTTCTAAGGCTTGAAAATATTAAAATAGTGATAGTAATCTTTAATTATGACCTATGATATTATTTCTAATGAGACTATTTCCTTCATTGCTCCTCAGAACCGCATTAGTCTCCTAATAAAGTTTTTTCAAAAATATAATTATTTTACGCGAACAAAATCGCGATAAAAGTATAGTTAGCAATAAAAGTAATTAATAGATCATGATTTAGATATCTTCACGACCATGCGCTAGGGTACTGGCATACTTCTAGCATTATTATTTAATTAGCCCAGATGCTCTCAACATTTAGGCAGGTGAACACCAATGTGACAACTACCATATTTGTCGAAACCTCTCTTATTAATTTAGCTCAGATTGAATTAATCTGAGATTTTATATACCTATGTAATTCTGGACAGGATTATTTTATACAGTATTTTTTTTTGTTAAACTAAAAGTTTGTTACATCAATATTATTCAAATTAACGTTGACGAATTAATTCTGGATAAATAAGCTTTTATTGCGCACTAAGAGTTTCACTGAGAAACCAAATCGAGATCAAATCATAGGAGTTCATAATATAACCATTTTCTGGAAGCTAAATGTAATAAATTTGGGAAAATGTGTTAAAGACGATGAGGAGAGATAGGGAGTTAGCAGTGATAAAAATCGCCGCTAAATTTATTTGCGATTCCCATAATATGGATATGCTTATAAATGTTGACTACCTCTGCATTTATCTATACCAGTTACATTTGGCGTTAGACATTCCATACTTTATGATTGGATCTTAAAAACATCATCCGGTGTTGGGCAAAGTACCCCATATCGAGGTAATTTTTAAAAGAATTCGTTACATCTATAAAATAATTATAGCTTTTAAATGGTGTACCTAATGGCGAAATTATGTATCGTAAAAATTAAATCCTGTAGCGATAATTTGTCACTAATTTGTATTCATGTAGTGGACTCAAAACAGTAATGTTAAAAGTGAATAACTTCGTCTTATCATCATTCCTCTTGTCTGTATTCCAGTATACTTGGAGTAGGTTTTATAGGTATCTACTGCTGGGGTTCATTTGGGACAGTAGCACCACAAATAGCTTAATAGAATAGAATAATCTTTATTGCACACCATAATAAGAAGCTAATAATGTCATAAGGACATAATTAAACTAAGGTTACAATGGCGATGGCGGTCCAAGCGATACCTTCCAGACAACCCTTGGATGGACAGAGAAAATGTGACAAAATAAGGGGGATCAAATATTTTCCCACTAAGCAATAATATGCTTTATTGCGTTCAGCTTTGCAGGGTATTGTAGTCATTAAAATCACTGGACATTAAGTCTCAAGGTGAAACCGCGCTAATGAAACTACTATTGTTGCTTACGTGGTGATAAGGCTGTGATTGTCGCTTAACATCAGGCGACCCATATGTTTCCATATTATTTTATTATTATACCTATAAAAAAAATATTCTCCTATTCTTATTTATTAAATGTAGAGATTCATAATTTTCTAGCCAATCTTCTAGCCAGCCTTCTAATTTATTAGCCATACCATCTACCACACAATCAACCTAATGATTCTTTAGCAACGTCTTGTTTAAAAAATGTGTATTCTACTTAGTTATATCTAAATATATTGCTTAAATTATTGTTGAAAAAACCATCTTAATATTGATATATGTATCAAACTTATCATTACTATCAGAAATTCTTCACAATTGATGGACAGACGTATGCAGAGCAAGGTCATTTAAATAGCATCAAGAAGATAAATTTCTAAATACGTTTCCTGTTCTCGGCATTACCATACAAATTGGCATTAAAATGTGTTTCTAAACAAACATTAACTGGATAAATCATTGACCTATGTGTAAACATGACCGGTTCATTTAATTAGGCACTAAGGTCTTTATACGATGTCACTTGGCAACATTTAAAATTCTTCATTCAATTTTTTAATGCGACTTCGTAACGAACTATGTGTGTAACTTTTTATTGCTTACCTCTATTGTTGACGCTGATTTCATTGCGACAGCCTTCATCTTCATCATCATTCACATCCCTTCTATCTACTGCTAGATATTGGGCTCTCTCAAATTGTGCTATATCCTTCAGTCCTGTGCCTCTCTCATTCAGGTTAGAACTTCGGTTTTTACAATACTATCGTCAACTCACCCGTTCGCTTATCTCTTACTTACTGAGCTGGTTTTCTTACTACACATATTATTGTGTTGTAAGTTTTTCGTTTATATGTAGGTATTTGTGTTATTTATTTATGGTATGGTATAAAATAAATGGATTAAATGGTTCTTGACAACTCAGCTACCAACTCACTTTAAAAAAAAGAAGTTTACTAGCTAGGTATGCTAGGTAGGCACATTACTCGTATGCTTGTTAACCCCTCGTACTACTAAATGCTTGTATTGTGAGTGGGTCCAAGTGGTTAATGCAAGGGGTGGGCAACCACATTATTGCAAGATCGACGCCCTAGCCATTAGGCTACCGCCGCTTACTTTACCTGTCATCACATTCCTTCCCCATTTCTCTAGCTTCAATTGCGTTCCATGATGGTACAGTCAGCAATGAAAGTTGCTGAACACGATGAAATCTTCAAAACGCTTAAACTTATTTATTATCCAAACTTACTGACCCGAGATGTGGTAAGTAGTAAGTGTTTCTACATACTGGACCATCATTTTTTTCATAAGTGAATCTATTGAAAAGTATTGATGCTGTGTTGTTTTCAAAACTTGGCGGTGTTCAGCAACGTTCGTTGCTGACCGTACCTATTCGTATTATGTTTTCTTACATCCTGAACTTTTGTTCGGTGGAGGATGTTAATATTAATGGATCTGTGTACCTACTTACCGACATAGTTCAAATAAAAGTAATAACCTTTTTTTTCGAGCCTACTGCTCGTCAGAGGTCTAACTTCCTTCTTTCCAAGTCCGTAAGAGAGCTCTTAGTTATCAGAACTATAAAGAATAATTGTAACAAAATTGACTGTTGACCAACAAGAGAAAGGATTTTTCGAAATTTAATCCTCTAAAGGTCGAACGGTAGTTTAAAATTTCATGATTCATGATCAATGTATCGTAATATTTTTAGTTAGACTAGATCTGCCGTCCGATGTTACCTACCCGCGTTGATTTGTTTTTCTCTAAAACCTTTCTTAATTTATGTTTTACGCTATAAGGTACTTACCTAATTTCCAGCTCGTAGACTTAATACTTTCTGAGATTATAAGTCATTACTTAAGTGGTATTTCAGTTCTACATTTTGCCAAAGAACGAATTTTATTTCTTTTAGTCATTTTAATCCTCTAAAGGTGTATTGAAGCATGAAATTGCCAAACTGTACCGTACAGTACTGGACTTAACAAAAATCGTCTTTTCACCGCCACTATACAAAAACAGTGCACCTTTGTGCGTACGCGCATTTTGAACACAAAGTCAGGTGCCAAGTGTTTCTTACAAGTACGCCATAACCATATTGAATTTACCGCTGACAGAACAACTGTACATTTAATTTTGAACTTTATTACCGAGATGTGAAGTAAATTTCAGTATCAATAAACGATAAAAATATTTTTGCAAGTATTTACTGAACAATTAAAGTAAGAGAAGCGTAATGTCATACAAAAGGCGGGTTTCTTAAGACATTTTGGTCACACGCATGCTAAAATTTTAGTTAGCGCGGCATCTGTCTGCCGAGAAACGAAAATTCGCGAAATGATCTCTGAGCAGAGCGCGCAGCTGCCGGGCTAAGAACATTTGGTACGTGCCGTGAGGATAAAAACTAAGCGGCATGGCGTCTGTAATTAAAAAAATAGGACGGTACATGAGATGGTGCATAGAAAAAACCAAAAGTTGTATTTAGCATGCCCAAGATTTTAGTAGGAACCAGCTGTTGATGCTGGCATGCTTATGTTATCTGGGGTTTCTGTCGAATTCCAGCCGTTTCTCGACCGTGTTGGGTAAGGCTTCGACTCTCACCTGATACAGATGAATACAACTTTATTCCGCTGCCATCAAATACTGCAGTACTGAAATAAACTGTTGGGCTTCTGACTGCTATTCAAGATTTCTGTCTTCGTAATCTAACGGCAGCCTTCATCAAGCTATTACGGTCGGTCAGTCACAGGTTTCCTCGCAGAATAAAAGAGGTATGTTTCTTACACTGACGTTCTGCAGTTTAGCAGTATTCACATGCCACCGAGAATCCATCTTCACCGACTTGATTAATAAAGAGGTACGTGTCTTGGATTCGAACTTAAGATTGAACTCGTTTGAGCTCGTCATGAGCAACCCCTATACCACCTAGGTGTAGAGTTGGCAGACTATGTCAGGGTTGTCAGGCTTATTCTTCTCTACATGTCTTTTAATTGGCTTCCAAATAATTTTCATCATAATATACCTCCTTATTAGCCATACCATATTTTATGTAATCCATCCGTTGTATGGATAGATATTGAATTTAAGTCAGTAGGTATCTTCTTAAAATTATTTTTAATGTTCTTCAATTTCAATATTAACATGGGTTCGTGGTAAATTGCTATTACCTATATTTAGCTAAGTTTTATTTATTTCCATTCACTTGCACTGAAGGAGTAGCTTGCTCAGTATTTTGTCAAATAAAAAATATATTTTCATTACATTTGCTTTAAGTATCAAAAGATTCCGACGTTGGAAAATATGAATACTTAATTATTGTTTTAATATGTACCGGTTTCGGCTTTGCATTCAGGCTACACCGGAACAAACAAATAATTATAAGTTAAGTTCTCACTTAAGTATCTTCGCCGGAAGACGCTATAGAAGTGACCCAACATGTCCATGAGAAAGCATCTGCTCAACACATCTTTTACCTGGACATCTTTCTTCAAACTGCATATGCCTCAAGAAAAAAAAATCACATAATGATACAAAAGTTACTCCGAAACTCTGTGAAACACATCTGCTCTATACCTCAAGATTTCACTATTGTACAGACCCATTTACGTGCACACCTCCAAAAGAATTTAAATTCTAAAACGGTTAACTACAGTCCAAATTCGGGTGCGCGTGCGTTTGTTTTGGCAACATCTTCGTGTATTTTCGGTAGCCTTCGTGTTTCTTCGGACGCGTGGCCATAACACGATCGCCCGGGGGAAATGTCGACTGGAAACTTAATTCGGACCCGTTATTTATTTAAAACCGTGTGTTTAGTCCACAATCATTGTCATTGGCTTGCACACGTAAATCGGAGGCGATAAACTCGAGTTTAATGATAGTTTCCGGCGAAACTTCGCGGTTTTATAAACTGTATCATAAATTAGTTTTGTTTACGATTGTGATCTATGTTTTCGTCAGATATATCGTGGGAATTCTTGTATCCCAGTATCATTAAAATACTGGTTAAGGAAGGGATATAATACAAGTAAAATCAATTTAAAAAAATATCGTAAAACTTGTAGAACAAAATATGTTGTTATTTTTACTATAAGGTCTATATGAACACGATTTTGTAGGTGGTGCTTTTTTTAGAACCTTCATGCTAATTGGTATTCTTGTTAAGCAGCCAGGTCGGTACCACTGACAAAGGGAGGGTAATGAATACTTAACTTTACGATTGTTCATGAAATATGGGTGAATGGTGTGTTTCTACTGTACCCATACTTATGGTACTGCACCCAGTAGTGAAATAAATGAAAATAAACCTTTACAGTCCCGAAAGATTAGTCAGAGGTGTATGACTGTACACCGAGGTGTGCGGATGTGCAGTATGTGCACCCACAGTTCGCCAATATGTTTCTTAGTCTTATGTAGTATAGGACAAACCTATTGCTATTACCGGCCACAAATCCTAACACAGAGCTAATACTGGGAATTTCACAGAATAATCGAACTTAGAACATCATGGGGGGCAGCTGCGCGTGCGATCATTACACCAATAAAGCAATAGAAGTCACAGGCAAAATGTTCATTAATGCTCAAGTGGCTGTTATCAATACAAGCTACTATATTGCAGTTCAAAGTTTTGCTACAAAAATACATTGTAATCTCAGTACTTAGGAGCATCTTAAAAAATAAAGAGCCAAACACTTGGATCTTTTGAGCGCATCATAAGAGCGTCTTAAAAAAGGTAAAAAAACGCCTGATGGACTCAAAGCAAAAGGTGTTGTGTTGTTTTTTTCGCCAAACATCTTCAAGGTTCCATTTTATACATCTGCCGCAACTCGGAAGAACATTATTTTTAAAAAGCACATCTGCATAATGAATTGATAGCAAAAAGTTGACCTACAAATCTTTGGAAACCTTGTGGTTTTTCATTTTTAAAACATTAGAATATTACCAATATGCGCGCATGATTCGTTACATTCAAATTTCCACCTTATTTCGTCGGAATAAGAGAGTCAGCAATCGATTTTGTTTTATGTATGTTGGTGATATTAAAAAGGTGCCAATTTCCGTTCTGTTCCGACATCCGTTCTTAAAAATCTTCAGCCATGATTAGTGGCATGTGTATTGTTTTTTGCGATTTTTTAACTGTTTTCTTCGTGAACTGCGAACGATTTATCATATTACAGCCACAAGCAGCTGATGTCGCAGCATGCTCATAATATTGTTAACATATTTTTGGAAATTCCACATTTTTTCGCATTAAAACTTTTTTGCGACTAAAAGTCGGAAAGTAGTCTAAAAATAAACGAACCTAGCGACATTTGCATCGCGTTTTTCTTTTTTTATAAAGCCGACGAAGTCATTGTGATGAACAGTTTTATTTATATCGACAACCGATTAATAAGGTATCGTATATCAAAAGACATTTAATTACTAAATTTTTTTTCTAATCTTATTTAACACCCAATAATGTAGGTACAAGATACAAAAGTATACAGTTTTTGCTTCGAAATAAAAAGTTTTAATCTCACCTACAAATTAATCTTCACTGCAATATATTTTTTGCTTGATCCATCTAACAGTAAACTGAGTCAGTCAACTTGTGTGAAACATCCGTCTTCCAAATTTCTATCGCACATGTACTTTACAGTAACATTTTCCCATAGAATCAATCGTGGTAGCACCTTTCTATAAGCACAACTTGTCGCGAAGCACCTTGCTCCCGCGCAACTTTATATGTCTCTATCGGGATTGGTCTAAGTGCAGAAACAGATATTTGGAGCTGTGTTAGAAAAAGAAGTTCAGATTCCCATGCATGTAAAATAGAATAAATAGAACGTACCATCAAGCCTGTATTCCTTGAAGCAATAATCCTTCGGAGATACAGATGATATGGCATCTATGTTATGTTATGTGAGTTTATTATCTAGGTCTTCGATAATGTAGGCCTCTTATAGAGAACGCCTCAGATCTTGAATTCTTGATATTCGACCACTTTCATTCACTGCTAGCCGCATGACGTCACAGTTCCAGAAGAAAACATTGAACATTTTAATAACTTTAGAATAATGGTTTTAACATGCATTATTTTTGCTAATTCTGAAATCTTACTAAAAACCCCGCAACCTCTTTTAAATTAGGCCACAAAAATCTCATAGATCAGCAGATGTCTTAACCCGTTAGGTGCTTTTGAGATAACAACCCGGGACTCTTTTATATCGCGCACGGCATGGTCGATAGCGGCGCTTGCGCATCTGTTCAACACGCAAGACAACTGGCTAACGTGGTATTTTATGTAAGAACGGGTTCAAGTTGCATCACAATTTGTAGGTAATACAGGAGTATAATCGAAGTAATAATTATGTAGAAATTTTAAATATAATAAAGGGTATTAAAATTAATTAAATAATCAATCAAAATATGTATATGTTTGTCAATAAAGAATGAAATTGTAAGTACATAAAACATTCTTAAACTTGTAGATACAAGTCTACAAACAAACTTCTTCTTCAAACTTCATAAATATTGTGTGGATTAGGATTTATTACGCAACACAAATCGGAGCACATTTAAATGATTTGACACGATTTCCATTTATTAGAATTTATTGATAATCAATACATTATCACATTTTTTTTATTTGAACTCGATTTTTATATACATTAAAAGCCAGTCTCAGGGCACCTGTTGAAAAAAAAAACATTTCCATAGCGGAAATTCAAATATGCTAAACTGCACCACTATGGCAACTTTAAAGGAAATTTAAAAGATTTTTTTAAGACAAAAGAAACTTATCTAATGTTCTGTGAGGAGTAAGTGTTTGGAAAATGTAGTAATATAAATACTCTTCCTGTCGATTTGCTCCGTGTGACATTCGGACCCGCAACCCATATTTAGCGTAAAAGAAATCGCTCAGCCATTGCGCCATACGAATCGCACTGCAGTCATCTTCTTGAAAAAACCAATTACAAAGTAACAAGCGTTAAAGCATTTTCAGTTTTACATCCACTAAAGTATCAACATTATGTAATGTAGGCTAGCCGTAAAAAAGGTTTCGATTCCACATCTAATTATTAGCTTTTTTATTCGTTCTGATTGGACATCGTCGAACAGCTGTTTTTAGATCTTACAACACTGGTATTATGTGGATAGTTCAATTTTTTGCTGGCAATACTGTAATTAATTAATTGTTGTAAAAAGATTTGCATTCAAACGTAATTGGAAATTGATTTTTTCTAATGCATGTTTTATTTTTATTATGTGAACAGGAAAATGGACGAATTTTAATAGTAAGATAATTATTTTAAAAGCCTAATAAACCTACACTTTTTAAATACCGGATATAATATATGGATCTAGTATCAATAATTTAAATATATTGAAATAAAACATACAAGACGTTATTAATAACATTAATAACAGTGGCGTGTCGCCGTCATGAAAAATCTGGTCCGACATGAATGTGAACGAAATATTTACGTAATATCGCTTTATTCACACGCATTAAAAACGAAAAGACAATATACTTTAAATAATTTTCAAATTATCAAAACATAGTTATGTTAATATTGCAAATAAAATTAGGCCATTAAGATAATTTTATGAATTTTAAGAAGGTAATTTTTTCTGCTTTTCGTAGGCTTACAGACTGCAGTCAACTGCTTGTCCACTATTCGAACTTAACCCGTCTTTTATTATTTAACCCGTCTTTGGAGCACTGGATAATTTACCTCATTAATAATTGTCAACTAAACAACTCGTGCACATTAAAATCAAAGTCACGAAAATCAAACTAAGACATGCAAATCGTATCCACTTTATGGCAAACAGAACGTAGTATGGCTATTACAAAAACCATGTGTAGCAACATAAAACTTTGTTTTTTACTATTTCCTCGGATAAATTATTTTCAGACTTATCCCCGTACATCTGTCGATGCGAGTCTTGCAAAAAGATAGGTTCCTTCAAAACAAAAGTTGCTCCCTTGATTTATAAATGTTTTGTAGATTTCAAGGTGTGTGAGCATTTGTAGTTTCTCTTTTTGTTCTTATGTTATGACTATCTTTATGAGAAATTAAATTAAAAACGAAGGAAAATTTTAAAAAAATATGTAGGTAACTCAAGAAAAATACAATCATCTAAACAAATAAAGAAAATGGTATACCTACCTACGATTGATTCGTATCACATTTAATTGCTTTCTGTTTTAATAAAATCGTCAGTGCCAACTGGAGATGAACATTTTTTTTAATGAATGTCTCTGCGAATTGATCTGTCGACGCGGACCGAAGGAATGAATTCACAAAGCTATCGTAAAACATCGCGGACACTTGCAATTTGCTTGCAAACAGATAATAATCTAAAACTCGAAATTACCCAAATAACTGCAGATTATTTTCAAGACTGAATGAAAGAAATTGTGAGTATTTTTAAAATGAAACAGTACTTGTGCTAGACAAAGTTTAGTAAGAATTCAAATAAAATCAATATAACACGATAAAATTGTAGAACAATGTAAATGATATATATGTTTTTTTTTTATAATACCATCATCATGATACGTAGACCTCTTTAAGTGAACGCCACTTTTATAATATGTATAATATAATTGATACATCTATTTACGTATACAAGGTTAGTTTAACTATCAAATTATTTTCCATTACTATATTGAAACGTTATATGACACCATATCAACTTTAAGCACTAACAATTTCTAATGAAATATAATATTGTTCTCAATTCTCAATTCGAAAGCGACTGAAACTGTTCTAGATTTTAAACTTAATTTTTAAGCAGTTTATATTTTAATTATAATTACGCTATCTGGGTTAATTTTTAACTCACTTGTATATACGGTTAACTGGCCATTCAGTTTAACGAAATTGTTCACACTAAGATCTTTTTTACATTTAACAGTTACGCTTTTTAAATGCGTGATTCATATGTGTAATTCTGTCGCCATCTTTCTATCAACTGACTTGACTTTCTATCATCTATAAAGTTATTTATGGTAGAAATATTAAATAAATCGGATCGCCTCGTCTTAGGCGCCAAATTCATGTTTTTTTTTTTTCGCATATTTCACGTCTTATTAACACGTTCTAGAGTTATGTTAGTAGAAATCGCGACATCTACTATTATGTATTCACAACTTTATGCGTTTATATATATCGCTATAGGGATAGTGGTAAGTTGTACAACAATTGAGCACGTGATTGTTCCCGCAATATTGATACAAGGTTTCCAGACTTTCGAAAAATACAAACGTCAAATTATGGTATTTTGTCGCCTATTAGTGGAAGTTTTACGATAAACGTTAACCTATTCAATATTAAAAAAAAAAACATCAAATGTTATAAGAACTCTTTAGATTCTTAATGATGTTTATCGTTTCAAATAGCAAGTGGTAATCAATATCTACTAAAGTATTTCAAATATTAGAAACTACGATTAAGTCTTCTGTCTATGGATACTTGATATAAACTTCAATAAATGTAAATGAGATTTAATCACTGATCATAATTCATTAATACACACCAAATGTGTGTATTTTTTTGTTTTATTCAATTCTTTATCGTTACTGTCCATACCCAAAATTTCAAAAATATTCCTTCTACATAATCTAAACGGTTCGGTAATTAAACTTTTGAAAATGGAAGGGGCGAATTTAGGGCTTGTCAATCTACACCTTTGAATCGGCAGGTGATCTTTGGTGCTTTTTTAAGTTTTTTTTTTTAATTAAAAGCATCAGGGCGTCATGTGTCTCGATGCAATCGGTTGACAGTAATGTTAGTACACTAAAATATGGCGCGATGTTTAAATATATGGATAATTAATTCTCAAACATAATCGTTTATGTAAATCCCATAACTTTTATTACACCTCTTGGTTTCCGATGAAGATGTTAACAAAATTCTATAGTTATTGAATTAATTTAAATTAAACTGTGTATTTAAAATTATGTTCGTTTGCAGTTTTATAAACTGGAAATTAATTATTTTCTACTTTTGAATAATTCATAAATGTTATTACGAACACATTAATAAGTATTAAAATTTTGAAACTCATCAGACACTCAAATTATTATAATTTTAATTACTTATTTTCAACTAAAACATTTAGGTACTTTTCTTTGTAGTTAGTTTAAAATTTTCACATTAAATACGCGTACGCACTATTTCGCGAAGATAATCTGGTGCCGATGACATAAAAGTGTCGCTACAATGGATAATAACTAAAAGTTTGCAGAAGGACCACCAGAAAAAAAGCTCCAAAGACCAAATATGTTTACATGACCTATCAATTTCAGAGCAGGATCACTGGCGAGAGGCAATGATATATGCAGTATAGTCAAAGGTATTCTGAAGAGAAAGTACACGGAGATTACACTCAATCCTTCCAATTAAGATAAACTACTACTGGTTACACCTATCTATCTATGAGTGAATTGACGTTACCAACATTCCACAATTTCGCGTTGCAGTTTTAAGTACCAATTTATACCGATAAAACGGTTTGAAATACAATGCTCTTTGTAATTTCATTGATTAGGTACATATATTATTTATAAAAATAAATATCAATATCATGATTACTCCGTAGTCCTCAATTCCAAAGTCCAAAGTCCTGAACCAGTGCCGTTTTATGGCACTGTGCGTTTGGTCCTTCTGTTCAATTGGTCTTTCAGTGCCATTGTATAACCAGAACACTTTGTCCGCTCATCTGTACCATAACATATGCAAAAGGAAGCACGTGGCACGGTCGCCTGTTGTTTTGCATATGACGCTGCACTCTGCTTGTGGGTTGCCTCATTAACTTGTAATGAAATTGATAAAAAGTTGTATTGATAAAAAATTATAACTAAAAAGTTGCATTTAAATTTTAACTTTGGTAATAGTAAGAAAAATACCATACCTTTTGAATAAGGTAACACACATGGTAAGTACATGTATGAATTTACGTCAATGCAAAAAAGAGTAAGGTAGATGTAATAAGTGCATGTGACTTTGGTACCAATCGTAGAAATAATTATAATACGTAGAATTAACATTAAGGCTTAACGTTCAGCTTTGGGCGCCAACTTAATTGTATTTTGTTCCCGCAAATTGTTCGTATATAACACAAAACAAATGCGCACAAAAAATTGCAACATTAACAATAACTTATTCACAATTGAGTTGAGTTGATTGAATTGAGCTTAAAATCGAAACACGCAAAATACCTAAAAAAATGAATTTAGCGCCCAACAACGCGACACACATACGACAGCGCTACAATCGTCAGTAGCAGTTCAAAGTATATAAATGAGCCCGGTTAACAGTAATAATCTCACCCCCCTAAAACCCCTCTAAACAGGCCGGTGAACTCCGGTGAGTATTAGTATTCCTCTGCCTAACCCGTTGTGGGAATACAGGTGCGATGGTATGTTCAGTTCAAACCAAATAGCTTGGAAAATTATGCGCTTGATTAATAATGAATTACGAAGCTCAAAGGACCAGTTGGTCTTTTGAACTTTGTCATAATAAATTAAAAAGGAAACCACTGACACTGGAAACGATTAATTACTAATCATCTTCTTTAGTTTATATGCGTTACAATGTTGTTAACAAGAAAAACAGGTAACAGATGTAAAGAGCACTTGAAACTTAGTAGTAGGGGATAACTGGAATAATTAGGTAATGTGCATATGCCAATTATATTTCTATACTAACAAAAAACTAAATTAATTCCCACTATAATAACCAATTAAAAAGTTTTTCTATTGAAATTTTATCTGGTATATTGAGACATATTGTAAAATTATGGTTACTTATTAGTGACTATTTTATTGGAACAGTCCAATAAAATAGTCACTAATAAGTAACAAATACAGATTTGTATAATTATGTATATTATATTATTCATATAATAGAACAAGGCTAAATAGAATAGAACAACATATTTAAGATGAACAAAGGATTGAACAGTTAAAACCTCATTACACAACAAATAAATAAACATATTAGTTAATTTATTTTGGTATGCAATAAGGAACAATTCAAGTCCATCCTATTTTTAACATTGCTCTACCTGGGAATCGACTCAAGACCGCTAGCGTCGCAGTTGCACTTAGGACCACTAGATTATAAAGGCAAGCGAATGCTAAAAGACTTAATTATAATACATAAGTATGCAAAAAAATATATAAAAAGATGGATTAATCGATAAATATAATTATGCGCATTCGCAAATAACTAATCAGCCGAATTTAACAGCATCTGGCCGGCAGTTGCAAGCGCATGATAAATACCACCTATTTGTTTATCTATCTAACTGCAACGCAAATAACTTATTTATTCTAATTAAAAATTCATTGAATAATGTTCGACAATTTATCTTACGAACTGTGGCTCTATTCTAAACGTAGTGATAATTATATGCTCCGTAATGTGGGATAACGTTCGGATGGCAATTAATGTAGCCATATATCTAGTAGGTAATGGAGTTTAGCTACAGACTATGTTATTTATTTCTATGACTTTGTAGAGCAATTAAACAAATATTTTAATAAAGATATGACTATATATATTCTAATAAAAGAAAAATACGATCCCAGGCAGGAGGAGAAGAGACGCAGGTTTGACTCCTGGCTGCAATTGCATTTTTCTTTCACTAGAAAATTCATATCTTTATATTTTATGACAATAACAATTATATCAAAGAGGTTTAAACATAAAGCAAAAACTCCAAATAAATTTCAACTTTTGCATTGGGTCGAGCGTAAGTGGCGCAATAGTACCACAAATGCCATCTCCATATCAGAATAGTATCATTATTGCTAAGAATGGAACGATGTTCGTAATACCTTACCGTGTCCACTATCAAACGTGTAGCGAGATAACACCGCGAATAAAACCAGAAACAACATGGCAATGTTATATTAAAACCTGCCTTCAACATACAGATGCGTTAATAAAATCTATTTAAAACTAAGAGTATAGACGCGCATAATGTTTTTTAATTGTTTTTTTTTGCAGTAATGTCACGATTTTAGCATAGAAAAAAACATATCATAGTATTGCATGCACCATGGTGGATCAAGCGCCACACGAGCTTCAAGTTGCAGAGAATAAACATTTCTATAGGGTTACATAATTTTGAGGAATTGATGAATAAAATAGTTATCTTTTTTATTCAATCAAAATTTTTTTTCGTTTAAATACTTTAATATTTGTAATACTAGAAAATATTTTTTTTGAAACAGGATACGAACCTTACAGCTAAATTGATACAACACGCAATAGTATAATTGATAAACAATAATACGACCTTTTATAGCGTTATTTGCATAAAAATGCCAGTTGACATTATAACTGAACCAATATACAACATACTTATGGTCACAAACCTATAATGGTCTAAAGGCCACTATACAAATAGACTGACTAATATTGAATTATCATATCTAATAAAAGACAACTTGCTACACTATTCTTTGTGGATTAAACTCAACAACTCATTAATGTTACATTAAGTATTGTTATTTCAGGGTCTGTTAAACAATGTCAACACGAGGTTGAAGTAAGAATTTTTATATAACGAAGGACGCAAACAATGATTGTAGATTGAATGAAATTATAGATACACCTGAGGCAGACACGTCACAGATGAAACATTTTACATATACTATCTCATAATAACATACCTATTTGCATATTTATCAAGTATTTTCGTGCAAGAATCCGGAATAAACTCTCAATCTGCAACTTTACCTGTAGCACTAACGGCTACACGTGATATACATAGTTAGTCACATTTATGCTGACCCTCCAATTTATGATAAGCCTAACTCATAGTTTACTCTAGAAATTTACAGTAGTACATAGTACATTAAACCTCAATGCTCCTCGAGAAAATTATAATTGAATTATATTGTAGCTGTGTTAAGTCGCATTATTTTAGATTTTCAATGATCTGCCTGTAACTAGCATCTGTACCTAGAGTCAGCTGTTCGGTAATATTTGCATCATATGGTACTTAGAGTATGGACTATTGACTATAACTGGTTTTAAAAGGAATATACGCGGACCTTAGAAACAGGCTAGGGTTTAAGCAACTGCTTACTACTTCAGGATTAACTAAGTTTCGAGAAGTATTTTTATATTTTATGTTATCAAATTATTGGTACCATAACGGCTATCCTAATAAAATGTATATTTGAAATAAAATAAAAAATTTAAAACGTAAACTAGAGTAGTCTATATCAGTCATGTCATAAATATTACAGTTAAATTAATAAAAACAGACAAAAACTGTAAAATATTTCAACGTATGAACATAAATCCAAATATCTGCGTGATATAAATTTATTTTTATATATGACTTAATTACACATCCAAAAAGCTTAATTGAATTATAATTTTTTAAAAACCCCACGAACGGTAGGTTTACCCCCATTTGCGCCCGCGCAGGTAACCGTCCAGATGTCAGAATATTATAAATCTCTCGGGCTATTGTCTACGGGCCTTTTTTTAGCCATCACTGGACACATGGCCCGAGATTGTGATGGTAATAAGCAGATGGCCGTGAAATATGCTTGTAAGTTGCCGTTTTTATAATACTGACCACCTTTTGACTTTATTTCTAAGCGGTGTTAAATCATTGGGGGCTTCAATTTCTGGATAATTTAATACAAATTGTGGTAATTGGAAAATTAAGATTGTGTCGCAATGTGCTGTTTTTAACAACAATGATTATATAAAAACTAAGTATAAGTGCCTAATTGCTATTGGATAACTTAATACATATTAGGCACAGTTAAAGAACTAGATTTATATATTGACGTTGACTGCCTCATTAGTCTAATGGTCCTAAGATGCTGACTGCTTCGCTAGAGGTGAAAAAAAATTACTTCGTAATTAAAAAGTAATAAACATTAATTTAATTAAATGTTTTACCTCTTAACGCGGCAATCAAATAGAGCTTTAAATAAATATTTAATTAATCAAGAGCGACTATAAATACACAGCCGAGTTGATAAACGGTATCCGATAAAACAATATTTTATCTAATAATCGAATCATTCCTGAAACTGAATCGATACATTTTAAATTTGGAACCAAAATATTCTCGAATTTGGAACCTTAAATACGTCTTATTAAACTCTCGCTCCTGCAAGCAATTGATGTTTTTTCTAATGATTGTCAGTGTGAAATGAACTTAGTGTTTATAAACTTAAAGTTAAAATTAATGTCAGTTTTAGTAAGATGCTTTCCTATTTTTATATTGGTTTCAGTGGATGGGTTTACTCCCACGTGCTTAATTTTAACTATAAATAGTAAGTTTTTCATAGGAAGCCGATACAAGATAATCTTAGTTGGAATATGTTAATTGCATTCCGAGTTATAACTTACAGTTTAAACTTAACTACATAGATTCAAGTCGGCGTCTGTTTGGCTGGAGGTAAGACAATGGCTAAATAACTTAATAGTTATATTTGTTTACCATACAAGCTCATTTAGTACAATGGCGCTCAACGGTGAACACAATTTTAATTGAAGAACAACGACAGAATTAACAGAAAAAAACAGACAAAAGTTTATTTACTATTTATACTTTTTGTCGTAAATTATGTTTTAAGCCAGCGTAAATATATAATTACGATTTATTTTTTAAGATTTAGATTTGAGGGTTCATATCTATAGATGATCCGTCAAGATCATCTTATTTTCTATTGTAGATTCTACGTGACCGAAGTTAGAAGTGGTTCAATACTGCAGTTGATGATGATAAAAAAAGCCTACTAAAAGTGTATTTAAAAGATCTGTTTACTAAAATAAATATAATTTATCACTTTATACTTATAGAGCACAGACCTACACTTCTAAATTAGGTACTGGTTCAACATGCAAATATTGATCCTTCGATCCGCACGTCAACATCGAAGCCTACTAAATTGGTATCGTCCTAAAAACAAGAGCACCCGTTCAAATGCTTCAACATGTTAAATGTTGACCATAAAGCACATTCGAATTTGTAACAATCCCCAGAACCTTGGACACGACAAACCTAACAGGTAACCAAACGCTCATTACCAACCTTCCAATTGAATCTGACACTGTGGTT
Organism: Subacronicta megacephala; assembly: GCA_958496365.1. Lineage (NCBI taxonomy): Eukaryota > Metazoa > Arthropoda > Insecta > Lepidoptera > Noctuidae > Subacronicta > Subacronicta megacephala. Next base: position 4,326,861 of record OY292533.1, read on the forward strand.
GCAGTCACCATGCTTGAAAATGGTCCTAGGACTTGCAAAACAACACACTTACCTACTAGTGAAATGCCTACATTTAATTTTGACAATTCATTAATTCCTCCATCCATGTAACTTTTTTAGGTTTCATCATCATTATCATCTTCTTCATCAGCCCGTATTCGTTCACTGCTCGTCGTAGGCCTATCTAAGTGAGGTTTAGATGAAAATAATTTGTATTTCACTGCCTTATTAAAAAGTGAAATTAAACACTGAAATTCCTAACAATTAAGCATTTTGTTCTTCTGCAATATTACACGGTAAGATTCAAAGTTTTGTATAATTTAATAAAAAAAAATAACACCTAAATTTTTAAAGGCTTTCTAAACACAATATATCAGAAAGACATTCGGCATTTACCGACTTAGCAACCATTTAACCTTCACAACACCGCCATTTTTTAAATACCAGGACATTCTCCCAAAACACTTGGCGATCCTAACAACGCTCTGTTTACTAAAACAACACATAAATAAACCGAAAGCCAAAGCTAGGTCAGGTGAAGGTAGTTCTTGCGGAATTCGATCCCCCCTCCCCCCAGTTACCAGTCACCCCCCTGCCGCTAACTGTACTCGGGTTGAGATGATCCTTATTTGAAAGTCGCGACTAAAGGTTTTGAGAGGATGGGTTAAGTATGCTGCAACCTTTATGTTTAGATGTATTGTATCGCTGTGTAGGATACAAACAATTGATCAATAAAAGTTATTACATCGATCAACATACCAAGAATGAAACAGCTTTGAAATTAAGAACTAAACAAGGCTTCGTTTGTTTTTTTTTTTAACGTCTCTCAAAACTTACTTAAATCAATTTTGGGGTAAAAATCTTAAAAAATCACTATCAAATAAAATTATTCTATTCACCTGCATACAGCAAAATACTTAACGATTCAACGGTTTACAAAAAGCTGCGCTTGCGCACGGGAGCGCGGCGCTGCGCGGGAGTGGCGGCGTGACCCGATGTGAGGACCCGATCGGCCTTAAAGGTCGCCGTGAATACTATTGGAATGCTTTTGACTATTTAAGTATCAGAGACAACAGTTTTGAGCTTGCTGTGTGGATACATAAAGTTATGGAATGAAGAATGGCCTTAAAATTCTTGTGGTTTCAGATGTAGTTTTTTCTTTAAATATAAGCAAATATTATTATATCTTTGAAAATAAAGTTTTAAAAAATATATCTTTTGTTCAGTGACGCTACAATTCCTGTATATTTATTTTCATTCATTTATTCATTCATGTTCATCTTGTATATATCTAATATAATTATGTCATTGTGTCCTCAAGTCGCCGCGCCGTCCGTGGTCATCTACTTAGTATACCTACTACATACATACACACCTATATCTCCTGAAGGGTTCAGCAGAGGTGTACTTTTATATTGTGTAATGTAATGGTATTTACCTACTTAATATGGAATTTTCTAAAAACAATGATACTTTATGGATTTACCCACTTAATATGGATTTTCCTAAAAACACCGTTTCAAATGTTGAAACTAAACAAACATAAAAACAGTGCACCCTATCAGATGATGATGTAAAGGTCACGGTGAGCGTGTAGGGAAGCGAACCCGCTACCGTTGCTATCTGCGAATAGTAACGAGTCGTGTGTCACGAGGGCGTTAACCATCGATGGTGTAACGGAATGGGGAAAGATCCGAGGTCACGGTGTCCCGTTGGGTCGAAAATTGTGGTTGGAAGATGGGTATATTGGACATGAAGTCTATACAAAGTGAGGAATCAAAACTGATCTGAGATAGGTACACCTAAAGTGACTTTATAATAAAGTGAACAACTAATTACACTGCTTTTATGCAATCAGAAAACATCTTTCATGATAAGAGTATTTTACATTGTAAAGTGGAGTATTGAAGCGGCGGTAGCCTAATGGCTAGGCCGTCGGACTCGCGATCTTGTGATTGCGGGTTTGAAACCCACCTATTGCACTTCCGACGTGAAACCACTCGTAACACAAGGGGTAACAATACTAGTAATGTGCGACCCACATTGCTAATTAGCTTTTTTGAAAATAAGAATAAGCAAAGCATATTGATTGATTCCATTTGGTGATACCCAATAGAGTTTCCTGATCCTTGTTTGAAAGTAGATACGCTAAATAATGTAAAACAGAACCTCCCTACCATCAGGAACACACAATATTAACAAACAATAACCAGCATGAAAGTTATGAACTCACAGCTAATGATTTCCATATGGCGTCTAATCTTTTCAAGAAACAGCAATTCTCAACTCCTAATTGAACAATAAAATCAGCAAAAATCCCCAAAGACAATAAAACACGTGTGCTTCTTTGAAAGTAGACAGTTTTACCGAAAATTCAAATTATTCAGGTAATGCACGTGCAAAGCTATTATTTTGTAAAAACAATGGATCAATTGGCTTAGCACATCTGGACTGGATGAGCTGGATTGGAAACATCTGGAACACTTATTGTTTAGTCTCGTCTTGACGCCCTACGATAATGCTTGTCCTAACTTGTTATAACAAGTATTGACAGCTATTTTAAGTATTTTAGTGTCTGGACCAATTAAAAAACTATTGAATATTCAATGACCCATAAAGTAACGTTCTCTATTTGCAAATCGGGTCGGCGTCGGTGCTACAATTCGTTTAATTCAGTTATAAGGAAAAGTTTTCAGCAATAAAGTTTTTTCCAAAAAGCAATCGTAATATGTATAGAAAAATAATTTGCTGTTATGCTTATTAGCTTTTGCCCGCGGCTACGCTCCCATCGACGCATAGAAACAATTCAATCAGAAACCAACCTCTGCTTTCTTAGGATCCGCTTACAACAGAGGGGTCGAGCTCTACCTTGCTGTTCAACAAAGTGAGATAAGATGTACCGTAGTTAGAGCATATGCTCTAAAGTGAAAACCAAATTAAAATCCTTCGACACATTTTTAGGTTTGGAGTCGTTTATATACTCTAACCCGTTTCTTTTTAAATTTTCAATGTACATAGACAGATTTTTTTCCATTTTATAATTATGTATATATATATATATATATATATATATATATATATATATATATATATATATATATATATATATATATATATATATATAAGAAACGGGTTAGAGTATATAAACGACTATATAACGTTATAATATATATATATATATATATTTTATAACTGTGCGGTAGTAGTCATGTCATATTTGCAAAATTTCCCTTACTTTGATGCGACTTTTCTCTAATACACAACATTTTCTTTCGAAACATTAAAGTATCTTTGGACAGGGTAGTAAATCTAAATCAATATTTCTGTACTGAAATTAAAGATAATGGAATGTAAAAAAGGCTACACTATTATATAGACTAAATTAACTCATCACGTGGCGATCACAACAGACCGTCTACGGTCATTGTTATATTACAGCCGCAAAATAAAACAAAACAAAAGACCAAACTATAGAAGATAGGATAATATATTTAATCAATCAATCCTTGATAACATTCCTGCTGTATGTAGTTGGTATAGATACAAATCTGACCCTTTGATCTTTATTTGCGGAAAAAACATGAGTAATTCCTTGATCTTATTGGCAAGTACAAATAACTAACCATGAACGAATGCCTGCATCCAATGAATCAGGTTTGCATCATCAACATCATCATGATCTAAGATCTAGCTCTAATGATTCATTGTGAAGACGTAATTTAATCGCAAAGCAGTTTCTATAATGCATACTCGTATAAACAAATTACATATAATAATGCCAATTATTTTATGGCTGATATAAAATACATGTAATTTATACTTGTTTGTCTTCTCAATTTTATGTTCTGCGTTTAATTTATCGGACAAGAAGCTCTTGTGAATGGATATTGCTAATACCGTCCTAAGTGACATTTAGGATCGATACATAAAATATTGCTCAGAATTTGTTTAAAGGTACTATTAGTACCGTAAAGTAAAAGTACAATTAGTACCGTTGTATTGTACAACAGTTCTGGTTCACTTGTCCAGTATGGTGTACTAAATAATTGCTATTACCTCATCCTTCTCATCCTCCTGAGAGGAGGTTTTTTTCTGGGAATGTAGCTGTTAATACGTGTAATAGTGCCCTATCGCCGAGTCTATCCTGTCAATTTCTTTGATTATTATGAAAAGCACTCTTATCGTCTCTTTTGCTTTGCACATTCAAATCCTCAAGCATTACGTAGATTAGTAACACTGAAAAATATTCTGATGATTCTAAGGATCAGTATAAATGATTGATAAAGTACTGATTTTTAATTTTTAAAGTACTGACTTCCTTTATAACCGATTCTAATCGAATCTTTTACAGATTTCAAAATAATAAATAATTCTTGGAAGTATTTATGGCCTTCATATTTGACCTCAACGGGTCAAAGATTGATGAATATCTTAACGTAGGTACCGGATCTTCAATACTGAATTTTCACAATCGGAAACCTCGCCTTCGGAAGTGACAAACATACCTTCAAGTAAAAAGGATCCTTGCAACATTAACGAACAAATAAGTGGAGCCGTGGCTTACTTATAAATGTACACAGCGGTAGTTCAAGTTACATTTGACTAATGGTATGGAATGCTTTTGAGGAGATTTTTTGTACTTTAGGACCAGAAATTTTACAGTAATTATGTTTCATCTTACATATTTTAAAGTTCTGAGTATCAGGACATGAGTCACCACGAGGTTTCCCATTCTCCATAAGACGATGAATGATAATGAATCACACTTTGATAAAAATATTAAGTATTCAATTGCAAATGTCAATAGTCTTGAAGTTTTTATGACCATTTTTTATATCATATACTTAATATTGCTTTAAGTTTATCTAGTGGGGCCTCATTAGTTCCTAGAAGGAAGTACTTTGGTTTTAATATTACAGTACAAAATAAAACTCCATAGTCGGTGCCTAAAGAATTGACGCGATTCTTTATGCAAATGTTCTCGCAATTGTTGTCAGATATTTATCACAACAAAGGTTTCAAGGTTTTAAGGTTTCATTTTTTTTTCTCTCTAGGCATTACTGTCCCACTGCTGGGCAAAGGCCTCCCCCAATTCCTTCCAGGTACTCTTTTCTTGCGCCACCTCAAACCAGCCCTCGCGGTACGCATCCAAATCTTCCCGCCACCACTTTCTACGTCATAAACATAATTAATTGATATTGAATGATATTTATTTCTGTAAACAGATCTTTTAAAGACACTATTACAAGACACTAATTTTTTTTACACCTATAAGAAGGAATACCGAAACAAACTCAGAGACACATGGTCTTTTTTAAAGTTCAGACATAATTGTAGCAGTATATGAGTATGTAGAGCAATGTCTGAGATTTGTTCTTTTGAAGAAAGAGCCATAGCGGCTTTGAGGATACCAGTTCCAACTGTGGTGTGTATTTACAATTATGTATATCAAACTAGCTTTCCGGCTTCGCCTGCGTGAACTATACGTTTCTTTTCATTTTACGGGATAATATATAGCCTATGTCACTCAGGAATAATGTAGCTTTCTATTGGTGAAAGAATTTTCAAAATATTGAATGTTGCTCTAAGTGGAATACCTCAGGTGCTATTCGGCTGAGTGCCCTAACTGGAATACACCAAACTTTACCTCTTTGTAATATAGTACCTATAAATGAATTGTGTGAAGGAAAACACCGTGAGGAAACTTACATGCCTGAGAGATTTTCTTGACTTTCATTAGTATAGATATAGACAATAAAAAATGGGGTTCCTCAAGGATGCGTAATGGGACCTATCCTACGAAATGAATTTTACATATTATCTGTACTATCTTATTTTAAACCCTGTCTCGGGCACACCAGTCCAAAGTTTTGACACTTCAAAACCAATATAGCGCAACAGGTATTAGTATTTATAATCCTATTGACTAAATTCCTCGGTAGAACTCATCGGTCACATTAACACGATTTGAACCTGTTTTTAACGCAACACTATTAAAATATCAGTTGGTTTCGTCTATAGAAATGTCAACTGCTGTGCTAATAGAGTCATACAACTGCACTCCTATATTTACTAGCTATACTTTTTATTAATTAAATTTATCACCAACTTTTGCCCTAACTAAATTATCTGGATCAACTATACATAACGTACATTTACCTTCTCTATCTACTACTCTGACTGCCTCTATGGTCTAGTCTAGTCGCAAGCTCGGTTGCTAAGAGTGAACTCCTGGGTTCGATTGTATCCTCAGACCGAGCAATTATTTGATCTATGTATGACAATGTTTTCTTAGTGCGGCTCGAAGTTTGGATCGGTCCTCGGTTAGTGGCAAATTGGCGTAGGGCTCACTCTCTATTAGATGTGACCTAAACCATTAGCTAACTGTGGGCTGGTACACTTCTGCCCCCTCGAAGAATATAAGCATGATGGTGTCTGGATATGTAATAATTCCTTTGCTATAATATTCATCAATGTTAGTCGTCAAATCAAATGTATTTATTTTAAATAAGCTATTACAAGCGTTTATGAAACGTTACTGACTCTAGTTGCACAGTTCCAAAAAGTTGATCCTATGGAGAAGAACCCGGCAAGAAACTTCCGGAATGAAAAATGTGTAACGTCATCTTATCATTCAATCCCTTTTCGTTCATATTAGACTTAACAAAATTGTCTATTTGTTCTTAAGCAAGAAGTTGTACGCGAAATAAAATAAATATAAGTTTATAACAAGTTTAGACTTCTTCTTGTTTTCGGAGTGGGTTACAAATGACAACGATAATTTTACTAAAGCCAGTTAAGTGAATCACCATAGCTTCCCATGACACCATAAAGCGGTTATGACTATGACTCATCAATGGCACAGAATGTCGTGAAAACGTGAACTAACGTGTTAGCGTATAGCTGTACTTGAATGTCTGACTTCAGTCAATCTAGACAGATTGAAACCTGATTGAGTAGGCACAGGAATGCAGATTGATCATATAAATTACATATCAATCATATTATTTTATTTAGTTACGCACGGCTACACATCAAGCTATACAATACCAGATGGCCTTGAGTTGTATGAAGAGCCTTTACAATGGGAGTTCTGTCTAAACTGGGTTTGTATAGCTTGATTTGTAGCCGTGTGTACATCGAAACCTTTTTTTCAGACGATCGATTTCATGGTCGTTATCAATCACTGCTGGGCATAGGTGTACTCTAAACTGAGAAGGATTAGGATACAGTCTACGACGCTAGCCTACTGTTGGTTGGCAGACATAACACGCTGTCAAGAAAATCTCTCAGGCGTGTAGATTTCCTCGCGATGTTTTCCTTCACCGTTTAAGCGCATGTTAATTTATAACATTTATTTATTTATTTATTCCACACACTATCTTTACAGGATAAGCGCAATACAATAGTGGCAAACCTACACATTATAATAATACAAACTAATACAAAGCAATAACATAAAGAATAATATTTAAATATAACTTACAAAATTCAACAAAACTCTTGCGAATTCACTGAGATTGCACGAAAATATGTCTATTCTCTCATGCACTACGTTTAATACACATATTGTGCGGGTGAGGGGTGTTTTTGACAGCAAGTTGGTTCTGGCAACAGGCACTGCCAGCAGTGGCGGCCGCCGCCGCCTCCATACATACTGATCTGGCACGCACAGCTTCAGGTGACGCAGTACACTCGGGTTATGAGCTACTTCACGCAGGAGCTTTAGTGCATACGCCGCAAGTGTAAATTCCCGGCGCACTCTAAGTTCGTTGTACCCCACCATACCCAGTACAAACAGTGTTGGATACATCAGCGGGTAAAATGGGCACACCCCATGAAGTTTAAAATACAGGTGTCTTATAAATTTATTCTGTACTCGCTCTAACATGACATTGTATTTCGCTTCATGAGGAGCCCAAATCACCGCACTGTGTTCCAAGTGACTCCTTACCAAAGCGTCATACAACACCCTGAGCGTGGTAAGATTTGTGAATCCCTGCGACTGTCTCAGCACGAAACATAACATACCATCACGCCTGTATTCCCTGAAGGGTTAGGCAGAAATGTACTAATGTACACCCACGCTTCGCCGGTATGTTTAGGTCCCATGTAATAGGGGGCGAGCCTATTGCCATTAACCGGACACACATCCAGACTCCGAGCTGCTACAGAGAATTTCATAGAAAAACTCAATAAACTTTGCTTTGATATTACTCGTTAACCCTTCCGTTTAAAAAACTCTTCAGGGAATACAGGCTCAATGGTATGTAATGTTTTTTAACTTTATAGGCCGTACATTTTTTTTTTAGAACATTATCTAGGTTCCAATCCAAACCATAACAAAATAAATAAGTTTTGGTAAATTATAAAATGTCAATTCTCATTACGTAACGATTCTGACATCATCACATTTATCGGAAACATTTCACTATTAGAAGTCAAAGCGTGAAATTCCATGTCTTAGTTGCTTGTAAAGGTCGCTGCATAAATACCATAGACAGATAACCTCGACAGGAGCTAAACCTACTACTTACAAATTACATATTAAGTTCCTAACATTAAAGCTCATTTTCTCTTTTTAATATTGGGATTTGTAACTACAATACTTATTGTATTTTACAACTATCCTCCTAGCTGTTTCCTAAGGAGTCAGCTTCCCGATCAGATGCGAGTAAATATCAGATTTTACATAAAGCGAATGCCATCAGATCAGACCTCAGCAACCCAATTTGTGGACAATACCGATATCAATTAATAGACTAGTTGTCCTTTTTGGACTTTTCACTACAAATAACGCTTGTAATAAGTGTTTTTAACAACCGAACCAACGGCTTTCCGTGCTTTCCGAGGCACGGATGTGACTCGATGTGTAAGGCATGGACTCAAAATCAAAATCGACAGGGTTAGGTATACAGCTAGTTAACGATATCTGTATTTTGACGAAGATTTGAGAGAGATAGAGAGGAGAGATTTACCTATATATCATGCAATAAGTGTCAAAATACATGTATTTAGCCATCTTTTGTCGACTGTAACTACTCACAATAACTGAACTGGCAAACGCTAGAGCAAACGAGATCTCCAGTGGAGACCGTTTTAGGCAAAATTAAATTATTTTTAATTTCAGTGATTCGTCCTATTGGGACGAATATCTGTAGGATGAAACAGAACTTGTCAGCGTAATGTAGGACGCCCGCTGGCTGGCTGGAGTTACGATTTGCAGAAACTGGATACGGAAAGCCGAAGATCGGGTTCTGCAGCGTTCACTAGGAGAGGCCTCTGTCAAACATTGGACGAATGAAAGATGTCAGTCAACAAAAATCATATCCTAAAACATTATTTTCGATATTACATAATATAAAATCAAATAAATTATTTCAATTGATTCTTGCTTCCTTAACATACACAACACTACAACTACATTAAACATCAAAGGCTTAACTAAAAGCGTCCATATAGATACCATTCCACAATAATAGTGATTGGAATTTTATCATTTAAATCTGGCATTTTATGAGGCAATCATTATGGTAGTAAGTCTTATCGTGATAATCCCAAATACTTGCTATAAGGCATATTAATTCACATTTTCAACATATAAATTGTATGTGACGTCTACATTTGGCGCACAGACACCTGTTCCATCGGCTTAGCATGCGATTATAAGCTAGGGTTAACACGTACGTAATTATTTTAATCAAAAAAGTTAAAATTCTTGACGGAATTCTCGTGAAAATGGGATTTAACTGTCATGATTTATTACTGTCGTCATTTTTTTAAATTCGACATTTAAACTTGAGTTCTTTTCTACAAAACCTTGAAAACCCATTTCCTTGTAGGTACTATTAAAAAAAATATTACCAACGTAAATTATATTATGACTAAACCAGTTGATTAACTATGATTTTATATTCAGCAAATTTTATCTTTTTAAAATAATAAAACATCTGACATTGAATAATAATCATTACATTTGCACAGGTTTGAACATGACACAATTTGCTAAACAAAACATGAATGTCTATCAGTATAATGATGTCTGACTAAATATAAATTATGATAACAACATAACTCGGGTTTTTTTATAAAGATTCCGTCGACAGATATGAGACTCGATCTACTCGAACGAAAGCCAATCCGCTTAATACCGCGCCACTATTTTCCGCAAGTCCCATTTAACAGGTAATTTTGTGACAACCCTACCAGCTCTCCACAATATATCTTGGGCACACTTTCCAATGAAGATGGGCCACTACTTTCTGTTAGGTACCGTATATACCGTACGTAGACTCTTCGGCACGGGCTGGTAAAGATATACGAAGATGCAAATATGATCGCAGAAGACTATTAAAAAAGAGCTGTATTGTATTTAAAAAGAATAAGACAAAACTAAAAAAGAAAGTGTTTCCTCCCGATATTGTGCACACTGTTACACCTTGAAAAGTTGTAAGTACATTTAACACTATATAATAAACATTGTTAATACAGAATTAAGAAAATATGACAATACTGTACGTCCTTATAAAATAATGACATTTTTACTAAATGAAATATACGTTAGATATGCCTATTTAATGACTAAAGATGAATGAATGTGGAAAAAGCGAAAGAGGTATGCAAGAGTCGTAACAAGTGGCAGTCGATAGTTTCTGCCTACCCCTGTGGAAAAAGGCGTGAGTGTATGTATGTCTATTCCGCTTTCCATCTTTGCATGGGTTGGAACTTTACACAAATCCAGAAACATCTGTGCCCCGGAGAGCACCTGATTAACATACGAATCTATGACAATGGTTCATCATCATCATCATCATCAACCCACTACATTGTCCCACTGCTGGGCACGGGTCTCCTCTCAGAACGAGAGGGATTAGGCTATAGTCCACCACGCTAGCCTACTGCGGGTTGGCAGACTTCACATGCCGTCAAGAAAATCTCTCAGGCATGCAGGTTTCCTCACGATGTTTTCCTTCACCGTTTAAGCGCGTGATAATTAATTATTAATACGCACATGATTTCGAAAAGACAGAGGTGCGTGCCCTGGATTCAAACTCGAGACCTTTGACTTGGCAGTCCAATGGTCATATCACATGGCTATCACTGCACTCACATAATACGCACTGCGCACACTATATAATAAACATTGTTAATACAGAATTAAGAAAATATAACAATACTGTATGTCCTTATGAAATTATGTCATTTTTACTAAGTGAAATATACGTTAGATATGCCGCCTATTAATGACTAAAGATGAATGAATGGAAAAAGCGAAAGAGTTATGCAAGAGTCGTAACAAGTGGCAGTCAATAGTTTCTGCCTACCCCTGTGGAAAAAGACGTGGGTGTATGTATGTCTATTCCGCTTTCCATTTTTGCATGGGTTGGCACTTTACACAAATCCAGAAACATCTGTGCCCCGGGACCGCCCCGAGCGCCGTAAGCTCTGATTGACATATGAATCTACGACAATGGTTAGTGTTAGCCAAAAGTCCAAAAATCTTGTCAAGCAATTTATCCTTCGGATATGTGTAATTCCCGGTAATAAGATTGTGGTGGCCGAATCTACTTTTTATGGGATAACTCAGCAAACGAGCCTAGCCTAAGTATTCGTCGCCGCCCATGGACATCTGCATAACCAAAGTAGTTGCAGAAAAGGAGAAGAAAGGGGACTGAGGGTGGAAATGGGCCTCTGGCGCTCCACACATCGTATGCAACGCAACAATATGCATACTGCTACTTGATGCCGATATTCTGTGGAAGGGTAGTACTTCCCCGGTCCAACCGTGAATGGGTCGGTTGCATTGGGTTGCTAGCATTTAGACATGCAATCGCGACAGTACTACTATTAAATCATCATCATTATCTATCATGACTGCCTCGTTGGTCTAGTGGTCCCAATCGCGACTGCTACGCTAGAGGTCTTGGGTTCGATCCCCAGGTCGAGCAAAGAGGTTTTCTATGAAATTCTCAGTAGCAGCTCGGAGTCTGGATTTGTGCCCGGTGAATGGCAATAGGCTCGCCCCCTATTACATGGGACCCAAACATACCGGCGAACTGTGGGTGTACATTAAGTTCACCTCTGCCTAACCCTTCGGGGAATACAGGCGTGATGGTATGTTGTTATGTTATCTATCAACATCATCATCATCAATTTATACTCGTCCATGGGACCTAAACTCCTCTTCTAGTGAACGCCACAGAGCCCGAGCTTTAGTGGTCTAATAACAGTCGCAAATCAATATATCCACCATGCCATTTTTTTTAGCCACAAGCGTCATAGGATTAAGATCGATCTTGATGTCAATATTACATTATTACCTTCTAAAGGTAGTTACGTTATCTTATAATCTATCTTAAGATACGTTCGCTCCGTAGGACCAAATACATTCCTTTTGTTACAATAAAAAAGTGCCTATAATATTCTCGCCAAATTCTCTCAATAATAACTTGTAGTTTTATTTTTTTATAAAACATGATATTTACATACCCATTTATATTTTATACAGAAATAAATATTAACTCTATTTACATAAACTACTAATACATACCTAAATTTGAAGATGTGCTGATTTCTAAGACGTAGCGTCATATTGATATCAAATCGGGACATTATCTTATATTGCCATGAAATTTGTAAAAAGTGGTTGTAGTTGTGTTAGGGGTAACCTAGCAACACACAATAATCCTATATCGTTAGTGCGTTTACAAACATAAAATGTTATTCTAACAAAAACATCCAATGGTGAACCTCCCTGTAAGCCATGCTAATAAATAAAATAAAAATATTTCTTCAGTGTGGCAATCGAACCCGTAACCGTGACGTCAAATATAAGGTCTACAACTAAATAAAGCATTCTAATGTCACAAGAGTCATCTTTCAAGAAACCTTGACGATACCGTATCCACTCCCGCGCAGATCTCAGCATGTAAGTGAATAGCTATCCCCGCACTAGAGGTTACTAGGTCGCGAGTAGAGGTCGCACAGACAGACAAACACAGCTTATAATGCCAACAGGATGTGGCTAAAGATGTTCAAAGCATTTTTTTTTCTATTGCCAAATCTGATATTTAATATAATATGATTGATGGCTACAAGGTATATTTATTTAGGTTTTGGAAGGATGTGTCTGTAATCTTAAAATCTAGACTTGTAGTTAGGCTTGCTTAACACATACCATCATACCATCACGCCTGTATTCCCCGAAGGGTTAGGCAGAGGAGTACTTAATGTACACCCACAGTTCGCCGGTATGTTTAGGTCCCATGTAATAGGGGGCGAGCCTATTGCCATTGACCGGGCACAAACCCAGACTCCGAGCTGCTACTGAGAATTTAATAGAAAAACCCAAATAACACTTTGCTCGACCTGGGGATCGAACCCAAGACCTCAAGCGTAGCAGTCGCGATTGGGACCACTAGACTAACGAGGCAGTCAAGGCTTGCTTAATTTGTCAAATATTTTGATTTATGTAAGAAAACCATTGCATTATAATAATATAAATCAAAGTTCTCGTCTTGTAATATGGACATTTTGAATGAAATATTATATTCTGTTATTTAGATTCAATTTTGAAATTATATTGACATCGGCTTATATATTTTACACGGGGAGATCTTACGCAGAGGTATACTGGGGTAAACCTATATATATATATATATTTCGGTCCCATATAGATAATAAGGGGTGAGGCACAAATCCAAACTCCGAGCTACTAAACACTTACTGAGATTTTCAGAGAAGAACCCAATAACACTTTGCTTAACTTGGAACTCTAAACCATGGCCTCTAGAGTCGCGCTCATGACCACTACACTTATGAAGGAGGTGAGATACATATAACCCCGAGTTTCCAAAACATGTTGCAAATATATACCTAACTCTATCTAACTTTCAAAGAGTGAGTGGAATAGATAACTGTTTGCAACATGTTTTGTCGTCATTGGAAACGCAGGGTAAGATTCAATAAATTTCTAGTAGAGGAACTAGTCAATACGTTGAAGCAAATTTCAAGTTTTAAACTCTGTTTAACTAACGATGAATCAATGGGCTTTGTATTGCTAACAATATACACTAAATAAACTCAACAAGGTCTCTAACCACAAGATTTTTTGTTGATTCGAAGTTATAGGGAAAGTTCTTGCTAGATTTAAAGATATTGATTACGAAGTGGTAAAAAAATGGCAAGTCATGCTTAAAATACACAGAAAGCCAGCATACAAATAAAATTAATTAATTTGTTATTACATCCATACCATCCCGCTGTATTCCCCGAAGGGTTAGGCATGGGTGTACTAATGTACACCCATATTTCGCCGGTATGTTTAGGTCCCATGTAATAGGGGGCGAGCCTATTGCCATTAACCGGGCACATATCCAGACTCCGAGCTGCTACTGGGAATTTTATACAAAAACCCAATAACACTTTGCTCGACCTGGGCATCGTACCCAGGATCTCTAGCGTAGCAGTCGCGCTTAGGACCACTAAACTAATGAGGCAGTCCAGTAGCAGTAATTTGTTATTTTTAATAAAGTAGCTCATTGGTCTAGTGTTCGCGTATAACGTGCCCATTGCCATTATCCGGGCACAAATCCAAACTCCAAGCCGCTAATGAGATTTTCATAAAAAATCTCTTTCTTACTTAAAATCCATAATCCACAAAATACCATTAAAGTTAATTTAATAAGTGGCAAAGCGTGTGGTCCGCGATTTTTATTGATAACGATTATTCTCGAGTCCGTAACCAATTAATGATGTTAATTTTAGCGAGATGCCATTTACTTGATGTGGGTTGCGCGTGCGCCGGCCAACACAAGTTTGAATCTGCCGCTTATGCGATTGTGTGTAATAATTTGTATTGTTGGGGATAAATTCTTACTTAAATAAAATCGAGTAAATCGATCGATATGCGAAGTTAAGCTGATCTTGTCTTCGCCATTTTAGGGATGGGTTATTGAGAGACCTCATGAATACAGAAAAAGCTCAATTATGTGACATATGAATTTAGCTGTGGGACTGGCTGCAATACTCTCCACTGTATGTATGTATGATTATTATAGCCATGTTCTACCCATACCAAAAAAAAAAACAAGCTTAAGTTTTCCCCTTTTCCGTAAACTCCTTATTTGACTACTTTTGGACCGCTGGAGGCCCAATTCCGCCCTCAGTACCGTTCCTTCTCCTTTTCCCTTCCGTTTCAACGCATTCCTTGGCAACGCATCTGCAACCCCTTTGGTAAGCAAAAAATTAGTAGGTATTTTGTGTGGAATGGCAATATTAGCCCTATTAGCCACTTACATAAATCATACCGGAGAATTGTGGGTGTACTACAGTACGTCTCTGCCTAACCCTCCAGGAAATACAGGTGTGACGGTATGAATTGAAAGCATTTGATCAGGTTCTAAGAACGGGGTACGAATTTCAAGCTCTGGCAACATTCAACAGAACACGGAAAATCTGGTGATAAACTTTAAAAATGTATCTGATCTTCAAGGATAAGACCGGGTAGTATTAGATTCTTAACCACTACAATCACCCTAGCCATCAACACATGGAGAGTGTACTAATAATTATAATATACTTATTTTATTTATTTTATTTTATTTTCAAGTTCAGAAAACTAACAGCTAGTAATATTACAAATCAGAATACAGTTAGACTAAGGCCAATTACAAGTTTTCACAGATAATAATATTTTAACAAATAAAAGTATAACATACACGCAATTTAAAACATATAAACAAAATTAAAAAATAATAATAATGTAGATCTACAGAATAAAAAAAGCTGATCAAGAAAAATAGAGATTACATAAAGTTCTCTTTAATTTAGTCACGCTCATATTGAAAATATCCAAGTCAACTCTCTGACACGCCGCATTGTATGAACGACAAGCTCTGACCATAAAAGAGTTCTGTCTGTATGTAGTATGGACAGCTGGTATATGGAGAAGGTTGTGCCTTCTAAGCATCGCAGACGGTACTCGCAGACCTATCCCAGTCACCAGCTCGGCTACGTCGGCCGATCCATTCATAATGCTTAACAGGAATGTCAAATCTGCTACTTTCCTACGTTCTTGAAGAGGAAGCATATGAAACTTTTTGCAACGACAATAGTAGTTAGGCAAGTATGTTTTAGAGCGAAATTGTATATATCTCAAGAACTTTCTTTGTATATTTTCTAAACGTTTGACATAAATGTCATAGTTAGGGTTCCAAACTTGCGAAGCGTACTCGAGATGACTTCGAACATAGGCGCAAAATAAAATTTTCATTGTTTTAATGTTCTTAAATTCAGTACATATCCTAAAAATGAAACCTAATGATTTGGAGGCCTTATTAATAATGTTTTCTATGTGTGCATCAAATATTAGCTTAGAGTCAAATATAATCCCTAGATCCTTAATAGTGTTCACTCTGTTTAATGCACAACCAGATAGTTCATAAGTAAATGCGATGGGCTTAGATTTACGCGTAAAGGAACACACATTACACTTGGAGATATTTAAGTCTAGCTTATTTTTTAGGCAGTATGACTGAAAACGATCCAGATCACTCTGCAGACAAGCCGCGTCATCAACAGTGTTAACTTGTCGCAGTATCTTCATATCATCTGCATACAGAATAATTTTGGAAGTGTGAAAACAGGTGGTAATATCATTAATAAATATGTTAAATAACAATGGCCCAAGAAGTGATCCCTGCGGTACTCCCGACGGAATGCGTGCAGCTCGCGATGAGTAACCATTAAGTACCACAACCTGACTTCTGTTTTCAACATAAGATGAAAACCACCTGTATAGATTACCCCGTATACCCATAAGCAATAACTTTTGTTTAAGGACATGATGGTCAATTCTGTCAAAGCACTTGCTATAGTCTGTGTATATCACATCAACTTGGGACGGTTGTGACATATTCTTTGATATAAACTCACTACAGACTATTAGGTTAGATGTGGTGGAGCGACCTGCGAGAAAACCATGCTGCTGCTCACTAAAGCTGAGTTTAATGGCTGCATATAGTTGCTTGTAAACTATTTTCTCAAGAACTTTAGAGAAGACACACAACTTAGAAATTGGCCTGTAATTCTCGACTACATCTTTCGGTCCTTTTTTAAGTATAGGTGTTATATACGCCGATTTCCATATTGCAGGCACTTCACCCTCAGCAAGAGATCGTCTAAATAGAATTAACAGGGGAACAGTTAGACTTTTAGCACATTTAGTGATAAATACTGGTGGTATGCTGTCTGGACCTGCAGATTTGTTAAGGTCTACATGTTGAAGTAACTGTAAAACTTCAGTTTCTCGCAACTCAATAGAACTGATACCGGTGCAGCAATCGCGTATTCGTGAGCTGAGATCATGCGTCGAGTTGGAAACGTAACTGTCCTGGGGGTCAGATCGCAGAAAATTTGATTGAAAGTACACTCCAAACATGTTACAAATTTCCTCCCCGCTACCAGACGATTGTCCTCCATATTTCATGACTGATGGGTACGTATTGGAGCTGTTTTTTGATTTAACAAAGCGCCAGAAAGCCTTGGGGTCTTTTGCAATGTTATTCTCAATATTCTCAATATAACGATCGAACATATCCCTCTCTAAGTCCTTGCTACGCTGCCGCAAAGTAACGAAAGATAGGTAATCCGATAAGTTTCTATACTTCTTGTATTTTTTATGGAATTTGGCTTTTTCTCTTATCATTTTGATTAATGGGCTCCTGTACCAGGGGGGGTATCTATTAGTAACTACAACCGTAGTGGAAGGGATATATTTGTCTCTCAACTTGTACAAGGCATTATAAAAGTAAGTAACAGCATCCTCAAGCGGCTTACGAGATAATTCTGTATGCCAATCAGTGTTTATTATGTCATTGTTAATAGCGTCATATTCGGCCTGGTTGTAGAGGTACTTAATGCTGGGATGGACTGACAAACTAACATATTGCACGAAATTAGCAGATATAATCAACGCCTTATGATGCGGATCCTCGGGAACCAAAGGTTCATCACAGTGCTCAACAATAACTTCACTATTGGACAATACCCAATCCAATATTCTATTGTTGCCGTTGAGATGACAGTTGTATTGCGATAGGTTACAAGCAGTTAAAGTATCTATAAAGGTGGTTTGAGTAACACCCTGCAAGTTGCTGGGAGACAAGCTATTATTATCGGCAGGCTGCCAGATTACATTTGGTTGGTTAAAATCACCAAGTACTATAAACTTATCAGAGGGGTGTTGGAGGATGATGTCGCACATACTATCCGAAAATGTTGCTAGTTGAGTTGCGAGAGAATTACCTGTATTCTGCGAGCAAATGTATACCACACAAATGTGCATTTTGTATGTTACCCTTGGTTTATTTTGTTGCAATTTCAAAGTTACCCACATGTCTTCTGCTGACGAACACCAGTCATTCCGATCGGTAGAAACTAATTCCCGTCGAACAGCTATTAAGACCCCTCCGCCTAAAGATTGATTAGTGTTCATATAGTTTCTATCCCTTCTCCATACAATATATCTATTATCGAACAACTCATTGTCGCAAATACCGCTAATGAGCCAAGTTTCCGTTAAACAAATGACATCAAAATCATTAATGCACACATTTCTAAAGAAAACAGCTGTTTTAGATCGTAATCCTCGCACGTTCTGATAATAGAACCTAATAGGCGCCATCATAAATCATTATCAATTAGTAAAACAATAAGCATAATAATAAAATCAAAAGACAGTTCAGAAATATAATATAGCAAAAGACAGAATGGAACGTTCTGCGGCTGTAAATAAAGTTCCCAGTAGCTCTTTAAGAAATAAGCGTATTTAAAATAAGTAAAACATTGGTAGAAATAAAGCAATAAGCAAATTGAAACTTTGCGTAATCGAGGATAAGGATCATTATAACTAATTATGCAGAATAAATTAATAAGTGCAATATATTTGTACAAAGTTAAAGGTATCTTTATAAACAAGCTAATCGTTACTTTAAGAACGTAGGAATAGTGTTTAAAGTTGTTTAAGCGGCATGAGGTCGACCGGTCGACACCGAGCGATAAGAGAACAAAAGGCCAGCGAGTACGGAATGCGTATAAAAAATAGGTACTTGCGATTCTCAACATTAAGCGTGCGTTGAAGTTAAAGAGTTGGCTTGACGTAACATTCAAAAAAACTTCACTAAATCTTGCTCGCTTCTCACGTAGCGCTTTGGTGAGGTCTGGTTTTTTCTTAGGTAGATTTTGCACCCTGTTACTTACTAATACACATACTAATACTTATAATATAACAATAATAACTCTAAGTATACAAATGATAAGTAATATAATAATGCTAACAAACATTGATGTATCCATTAAAATATCTGAGAAATCTTTAAATTATTTTTTGCATCCGTACCACCTATTCGTCATAATATATAAATAATAAAATATTATTGTATTATTGTAATTTAGTGAAGTAAGTTTAAGAGTAACAGACTGTTGTTGCAATGTTCATGTTGGAACTTTTTTTAAATATTGACACCTACATTATGTACACATGAAGGCAATAAAGATTTGAGTTTGAGTTTGAGAAGCACCGTGTTCTCTTAAAAGACATACCTAGAATCCCCCAAGTACATCGCCTAGGAGCTAGAGTAGGTAACTTGACTGAAAACCTAGACCCAACAAGCCTTTTACAAAGTAGGTATTCTCGCATAACAAATCATACACCAGAATAATCAGACCTATAATTCGATTCAATCGAGAACTTGCGATCCGTATCACAAAAAACACCAGCGCTAATCGCGTCCCCATACTGTCATCGTTGATTCACAAACAATACTTTCTTCTCTATAAGCTATAACCATTATTACGGACTGTGTTAAAATTTAAAAAATGATACACTATGACAAGTTTCATACAATCCGACTTTCATTTTTTAGCCATTTATTTTATTCAAATCCAATGAATCGTAGGCGTTTATTTATTAAGGGTATCTAGGCAATGTATTTTCGTCACTGCCTTAGATGTAACACTTAGATAATTTCCTGAATCAACGCACAATACTAAAATACTTTAGCACTGTTACATTCAATTTAACTAAACCTGCATACAAGGACATATGAAAATACGTTCTTAAATTCCAATCACTGCACTGCACTCACATAAATACTCGATTACATGTACTTTTGATCTTTTACATAGGTAAATAAACCAGCTGTCATCATTAATATGCAAAATTAGCATTTATAGTCTCAATATAAAGGTTCAAATTGTTATAAAACGTGATCGTTTTACATAGCGCAATATGTCGACCGCCGATTTGGATCCTGTAGCTAATATATTAGCGGTCACAAAATCACCTGTTGCCACTACACACCTGTTCAATAAAATCACATCTGACCCCACTTTTCAAAGCAATATAAACCTTATTTAAAATAACATAAAGTAAAAGATAAACTTCGAAATCCAAACTTTTTCCTTCGTCGATATCTGGCCGAAATTACGAAAAAAGTCTCGTTAAAAAACCTCTTTGGACAGTTTGGAGATTGATAAAAAAATATTTCTGATCAAGTTTAAAAATATATCGAGAATATCTACCGGCGCGGCGCATTGACATTGGCAGATTGCAAGTGCCATTAAAAAAATATCGCAGTTTTTTGGCGGTAACATTATTAAAAAATAAACACACCATGTGTTTTCATGACCGTATAATTTACTTTTTGCAGTATCGAAGATAAGCATTCGTAGCAATTTACACCTTGGACTTGCACATTAGCTGAATTTGTCCACGGAAAACTTAAATGTTCGGCGCCATTAAAACGGAGAACGTCATTTCCTTTACATTAAAACAAGTTAATTTCCAATGCGGATACATTTACTACATACCAAAACAATATATTAGCCAAGCCTCTATCGTATCGACGGTAATTCTAATTATACAAGCTATTTTCCCGTATCCGTCCGCAACTCATCCTTAATTCTGCACTCCCATATAGGTGGTGCTTTCACTTTAGCCATACAGCGATTTGAATCTCTCTGCAATTTCTATTTTAGAATGTACCTAGCACGTATCTACATATATCAAACCAGTATCGCTAGTGTAGAAAATAAAATGTCAAAGGTATAGGCGTCTTAGTGAAGATACGAGTATCTTCACTTAACAGATTATACACAAGTTAAGTGGAATGACTGCCTCATTAGTCCAGTAGTCGTAAGTCCGGTTGCTACGTCGATCCTGGGTCGATTCCCAGGTGAAGCAAAGTGATACTGTTTTTCTATGACATTCTCAGTAGCAGCTGGTTGTCGAGAATCTTATTCGGCGACGAGATTTTGGTTATGATTATGGTCATTGATTATAGTCATCAATAACTTATGCTCTTATTCGTAATAAATTAGAAGGCTTTAGATTAATAACAATTATTAGAGGTCCCGTTAAAAATTTTCTTATAGAAAGCGTACAACTTACGCACGTAAACATTTCAGCCAACTGTGAAAGTATAATTGGAACGGCTCCGCCTATCTCTTGATAGTCCTCATGGTATGCGGAATCAATCTATCCGAAATCAATTCTAATTTAGAACCTGCAGCGGATTATTGGTACAATTCAAACAACAGAAATTAAAACTTAACTGCTATTGTTGACGAATTTCATAAAAAAAACGTTCATCTTAATTACGATATCCTTTAAAATGGAGACGTTTTATCATGGCTATTAAACAAAGTTAAGCTATAAATCCAATCCGGTATAAACCGAACTAAATCTAGTTTTTTTTTATTTGGCAAACAAACATTTGCAATAACTTATATTTTATTAGTGCAATCTAGAGTTTTTATAGAATCAGGCCACGAGTTTGTATAGTAATCTAAATTTTAGTCACCCATATACGCGCCTAGAATATAAATTAATTATTAAAACTATTGATTGACGTAACATTTGGCTTAGCGACGAATAAATATAGACATTTAGCCTATATTAGTCCAATGCTGTGCTCTTAATATCCTTGAAAGAACACGAGTTCTTCACTTATGCCACTTTTCCATGTCGATAATTTTATTCATCAATAACTTATGCTCTTATTCGTAAAAGTAAGCAACACAAAAAAAATTAATCATATTTAAATGCTAATCAAAAGATAATCAATACAGATCATAGCATTGCCTAAATATCTGTCAGATAAATTACTATTCTGCTATCAATTATCATAATAATTAATTTTATAGTCTACGCCCACGATATAACACGATTTCGCTTTTTTTTAATGCAATTAGGATGTCACAATATTTGAGAAAAAATATTGATCCCATTGATTCATCTTTACTAAAAATAACAGGTTTGCAAAAATTTGGCATATTCAAGCAAAATATATTTCTTTGTTTACATTTTATGCATAATTTGCCATTGCGACTGAATATCAGTATGTTACACTAGATAAGCGTCTGACATCAGAATACGAATACCCAATTTCTGGGCATACGAAATCATCAGAAAAAACTACTTTTCAGGTGTCGACGTAGGTTGTTCGTATGACAATCGGGACTGACAGTATTGGTGAGAGGCCCTAAATGGGTTGCGTGATTTAAGGCCGAAATTATGAACCTCTAAATCTCGAATATTTTTCCGATCGAAAATCAAAATTTGACATAAGCTTCATACAAGAAATGTCAAAATTCTAACTCAAGAAGCGAAAACAATCGACAAATAATTCCGGCCGTTAGACAGTTTTTGAATTTAGAGCACTGTCAGTCATGTCACGGTATCTTCATGAATGGTATCTGGTACCGCGTTGAGTTCTAAAGGACATTAACTTTCTTTAACCACCTGTAACTAAGATGTAATGATAACAAAGGTATGTTAAGTAAGTCGCTTCTTATGGCAATGGAGCCCTAAAATACTTTGACGATATCAGACCATCTTTATGATAGTAACTACGCATATAATTTTACTTAATCATACAATAATTTCTGTTATTTAATTATATCATATACTGTTTTAACCGCCGTGATTCTATAAATATTAATTATGTGAAAGTATGAAATCTTTTAAGCTGTTTGATATTTAGTATTTAACGCGTGATTTTAAACATTTCAGACACTATTCAAAACGTTTTGTTATTGTTGAATTAAGCTTAGCTTTTTTAGACAAGAATGCATATTTTTTTAAAATAATTACTTTATTTTAAGCATTGATTAAAAAATAATTACCTAGGCAATCATAAAAGATTGTTTTAAATTTATACAAGAATAAAGAACTATATTTTTTTTCTCAGTGGCCAATATAAAGCTTTGTGACTACACTGCGCATGCGCAACGGTCGGCTAGAACAAAGATGAGCCTAATTAGTGCTATCATTTCTTAACATTAATCATTTGACCTCGTGTCCATACATTCACCAACCACCCTACGCAGATCAACTATAAATGAATATTAATTTAAAATGCCTCATTAATCCAGTGCTCCTAAGCGCGACTGCTACGCTAGAGGTTTTGGGTTCGATCCTCAGGTCGAGCAAAGTGCTTTTTTTCTAAAATTCTCAGTAGCAGCTCTGAGTTTGGATATGTGCCCGGTTGAATGGCAATAGGCTCGCCTCCTATTACATGGGACCTAAACATACCGGCGAACTTCACCTCTGCTTATCACTTCGGGAAATACAGGCGTGATGGTATTTTATGTTATGTTTTATGAATATTAGTTATTGGCAATAATTCGGTCACAGCGCAGTCTTGATGCTGATTATTTAATTATTCATATATTTATTAGGTATTTCACTTTCATATTACTTTAAGTCGATATTAATTTACATATCAGATTAAAGCATTGCATATTATTATTACCAACAGCTGTATCCCGCGTTTTCACTGGCGACCCAAAATTATGTTATCATAAATATAACAAAAAAACATTTTTGAAGTTCTTTGTTTAACAAAAACATAAAAATTTCCACATTTTAAGCGGGCGCATCATAAAATGTGCAACCGTAAATGGCTACAGTTATATTTTTAATTTAGTAGGTATAACTTCAAATTTCAAGTAGGTAATAATTTTCCGTTAAAGGAACTGATGAAAGGACTTACAATGTGAAAATCCGAAACTATTCACAAATGTTACTGTTATTAAATTTATTTATTAAAAATACTTTCATACAATCATTCATTTAAAAAAATAGAACTTACTTAATATTGTAATGAAAGAATTGTACGAGTGCTCAACATTCTTGCAGTATATCAGGTATTGCTAGTCCTAAATTGCTTATAAACCCAATAAAAATAGGATAGTAAAGTAATTAGAAGGCGAGGAGTGACCGGCGTTACGTCCGACCATATCTCCTCCAATTTATATAAAAATGGATCTAATATAAACCAAATTAACCGGTACTAAAGTTAAGAATGCGTAGAATTAAATAAATTAAGTTGTGTCAGAGTTGGCGGCCGGAATAAACGCAATAACGATACAATTATAAACAATCTCACACGAAACTTGGGTCGGACCAATAAAAATAACAACGGTTATCAATTACATATCGACCGTCTAATAAATACCTATTCGGGGACCTTCGTAGTGGATGAAAAACCCTTTGCTACATTAGCCCCATTTCTCTAAATAGGCTCGGCAACGTATATGCAACTCCTTTGGTTCTGCAGATGTCCATGGGCGATAACTACTTACCATCAGGTAGCACGCCTGCTCGTTTGCCGAGTTATCCCATCAAAAAAGGAGAATTGGAGCAGGAAGGGAACGGAGAAAAGTGAAGGAAGGGGACTGAGGGAGGAATTGGGCCACCGGCGCTCCACCCCCACAGTACGAAACGCAAAAGTATGCATACTGCCACTTCACGTCGATATTCTGTGGGAGGGTTGTACTTCCCCGGTCGTGCCGGAATGTTTTTATATGCGGAATCTAACCTCTTCAGCCAAACTTAAGCTTGGCCCGGACCGGTTCCTCAATGGTAACAATAAAGTGGTCAGTTACACTATCCGATCATCATATGTACACACGGCTACACATCAAGCTATAAAAAACCAGTCTAGGCTGGCCTTGAATTGTTCAGAAAATCTTTACAATGGGAGGTTAGTCTAAACTGGATTTGTATAGCTGGATGTGTAGCCGCGTGTACCTACGCCGCACGTTCCAATTACAAGTTTATTATTAATAGTTAAAATGCGTGTCTTTACGATCTGTCTGTCTGTGAGTCTGTAGCACGCGAACATATCGGCTCATATACGGAATTACGCCGTGACGATGGATCGATGAACACACGGGTGAGTTTTTAGGCGAAGAGGATTTATACTCCCGTCAATAAATCCCAAAGGTACCATACCTGTTGACGACGCGTGGCACCGCTACAGAGTGGTCGACGCGCAGAGCCAATATATATTTTATATAGGGTTTTAATAAATAAAGAAGGTTTTTAGTATTTTATTAAAAATAAATACTGCATAAGGGAGCGAGAGCCTGGCACACAGCCACAATATGTCAGATTTGTTCTAGAATAGTTCTAGAATTAATTTGAAAGGCCACTTGTTTCCGAACGATCCAGAGCCTTCCAGTGCTTCACAACGCTCCACAGAGAACGGCCGGTCACGGCTCGCGCTCTCTCGTTGGTTTTGGCTCGCAACCTGTGTTCCTCATTTAGATTCCCTTATCCTGGCACCTACATCCTGGCACCTACAATACCATTTGAGTCACCTAATATTTTTCACATTTCAATAAAATTTTCAGTTGCAGCTCGGAGTTTGAATATATGCCCAGTAATTTTTTTTGCTCTTATTTTAATTTGCAATCAGTCGCCCAGACTATGAGTGATGATGATAATGATGATGGTTTTAGCGAGGTAGGGCCATCGCCCTAACTTCCCTTAGTCAGCGAACCCGGTAAATGGCAATAGACTATCTCCCTTAATACATGGGACCTAAACATACCGAACTGCGAACTGTAAGTGTACATTAGGTATATCTCTGCTTAGGAACGAATTTACGAAATCAAACAATTTTAAAATTAGAAGAGGAATGCCTGTTTCAGGCCGTAAATAATGTTTTTATTCAATTCATTGAAATTTTCATGGAACTGTTTGCAACACGTAAATAAATAAGATTTGTTTAAGAAACAGTAAACCTTACGTAGGGACCTCCTTTTAAGTAAAAGATATCACTGCTAGGAGGGCGCGCGCATGTTAAAATATCACCCAGTGTGTACCACACCAACCAAAGTCACAGTTCTTACGCCATCGAACCGTGGCGATCGCTAACGACTCGCCGATTCGTCACAAAGTGTAAAATGTATTCCATATAACAACAAGACACGATCAACTCTATAACATTATGTATTAGTTACATTTAGGTAATAGCAGCTCCATGGATCTCTATAGTCTTAGCCGACAAATTCCTCGTTACGCCCGTTTCGATTACATTTTCAACTTTTTAAATAAAAGAACAAAGGAAGTCGTTGGCATTCTAAGTTTTAACTGGTGCTAATTTTATTACTTATATCGGATGAGATTATATAAATAGATGGATTTAATTCCCTTTTAGTCCAGTGGTCCTAAGTGCAACTGTTTCACTAGAGGTCCTGGGTGCGATTCGCAAGCCGTGCAGTGCAAATTCTAAGCAGCAGCTCGGAGTGTGGATTTGTGCCCGGTTAATGGCAATAGGCTCGCCGTCTAATACTTGGGACGAAACATACTAGCTAATTGTGTTTGTACAATTATTACTAGGTACACGTCTGCCTAATATTTCGTATTTCCTGCTTTATATTTTATATGAATTTTCTAGCGAAAAATACAATCTCAGGCAGGAGTAGAACGTGCGAACCTCCGGTATGCACACCGAACGCTTTTGCCGAAAAAAAAAGACCTGAAAACGCCAAAACCTTTTGTAAAATACTGTTTTACCTAAGTTAACTAACGTATAAACTTGTTGCTCACATTTAACTGAATATTAACAAAGTACCGCTGGAATGTAAGGAGTTACAAAACCTTATCCTGTACCATAATTAATACCAAGCCCAGCAGTTCATTACCTAATGGTGTTGTCACATATGACAAATAATAAAGTAATTATGTGTTGTACACGGCAAGGCGCAGTTTTAGCCGGCCTCACTTCTTTGTTCGCAAAGTTCCATCTTAACTTTTTATTTGACCTGAGATCAAGAATATCTTATTCACGGTTGAGTACTAAAATGCTATGTACTAGGTACCTAGAATGTGTTACAGACAAACAATATGCGAAAAAACTATAAGAAAATTGAATTTTACGCGCAAGGCTGAAGGTTGCAACGTCCCCTATTACATGGGACCTAAATATGTTTAGGTCCCATGTGGCTGTACAAAGAACCTCCTCTTATACAGGCGTGATAATATGCTCAAATACCAGTTTACAAACCTAACAATAAACTGGCACTCTTTTAAAATCTAAATAACTATAAAAGAATCTCTTCAACTAAAAACTTAATCCCACATCAATAAAGTCGGAACACTATTACTTTCCCCTGATATTTGCAGCCATGTAAATTAATCGTCTCTCGAGAAATGTTCACTCCTACACCGGAGTCAACGAGTCTAGCGGCCTCAAGAATGCTCGAAGCTATTTACAAACCAAACTATCGAATTATGTAAATACCAAACCATACATCAACAATTGCATAACATCTAACAAGACGATCATTAATTAAAACATATTTCTATCCAGCCAAGTAGAAATCCGAGTCGAGAACTTCACTTTTAAATTATCAGAAAATTCGACGTCACAGCAAATTGGATTCTGAGGCATTTATCAGAAAAATCTGTAATAACATCGCTTGATAAATTAACAAATAGAGTGTTTACATTATATTATGACTCTTAAAACTACCATGAATCAAGAAAAATCAATCTTAATCTTCTCGTAATAAAGTTTATTTCTGTATGTCTTTCGTTTTAATGATTCTATGTGATCGCCAGTCGCTTGATCTATCGAGAGATATGTAGAATTATGTAACGTTTCGATCTTTAATGACATTTTAATTAAGGTAAATGTATGGATCTGGCACTTCTATAAATTCTACTACACGATTACTGTTCAAAGGTAATCCATTATTTCTGGTGTTCAAAATTCTTCCACAATCGAATCAAGTATCGAAATAATATAATTATATTAAAAATAGTAAATTCAAATTTCGAAAACGATTGCAATTACTTGCCAGTACCAATTCTAAAATTACCGGAAAACACAACACTTAAAACATACAAAGTAAAGTTTAAAATCAAATGAGTTTTTTTCACACAACTGTTAACAAATCTCGTCTCAATTACTGCCGTCTAAACGATTGAAATCTAAATCCAATTACACTTCACCGTCTAAAGTAGTTCCAAACTCGAGTTCGACCAATAGCGAGGGCCTATCTAACAAACATATCTAAACAATTTCAATGCCATAGCATCCAACGGGATGACCCTAAGGTCGAGCTTTCTACGGGCCTCGACGTCATGCGACGCGTCATCCCGTAATTAATGGGCGACGGAACCCTACGAAAGCTGCTCGGTCACTCCGTTTAAGACCTAAAGCCTAAATCCGGTCGCCATGTTTAATTATGATAATTTGACAGAAGGCAAGTTCGCAAATTAAATATTATACGCTGCAGCTGTTCTTGTAGTAATTAATGCGTTCTGTGTTTTGTTATGTCATAACTTGTGGGTAGATGATGTATGAATTGTCATGGCATTTTTTCTACACAATAAATTAATATTGACGCGAAGAAGTCACATCAATCTTTCAATGTAATCAGTTTGTATTTCTATTTATGTAACAAGTTTTTCGAAGGTGCTTTGGAAAGGTAGTCCTCAAATATTTTGTTAAAGGAGAAGAAAGATTTGCGCGACCTACAAAAACTTAAAGATATTGTGCCAAACACGAAGTATGTGACGTCGTTGTGTCTTCGTATCCACATTTTAATAGACATGAATGTGTTGTGTATGTAAAAACACCTAGGAATAACATCCCAATACCCTCAACTCCATGCTAATTAAATGTCAATGTCCAAACAACTTAACTTATCAAAGGAACAGTTGAAATGTGGTGTTTTATTCTTTAATCGACGCTATTAGGCTGAATGCCTAGGCATTAACTAATTGTGGGGGCTTATCGTGTCCATATACCGGCCATCTTAATGCACCAACGCCATTTTAGTGTCAAAATTATTACTTTTAAATAAAACACCTGTTGCAATGTGGTTTCTTTTATCGGTAGGCTGATACCGCTAATGGATACAAACCTCATTTAATTTCCTGTGAATATAATTTGATAACTCTCATATGTATTATTTACTTTGTTAAAGGTTGATAAATTAAAGGAAATAAAATATGTTTTGGAATAGCTACTCGGGTGCTATCTCACGGGTTACCTTTTCTGAAGTGGTTTTGATTATCAAACCCTTAACCAATTTCTTGGCATTGCCGATAATCCAAGGATCGTCAAGACACATACAGGTTATCGATCTTTTCGGGCTCCTAACTTCGACAAACGAACTTCATAAATGTTAATAACCGGGACCGACGACAGCTTAACATGTTCCTTGAGGTATTGAGGAGTCTTGATGCACTACAAATGGTGGCCCATCATTAGACAGACCACGGCAAGCGTAGCATAAATAGTAGTAACTTAGTACAAATCAGCATAGTTATTACTTATATTTCGCTGCTGATTATGTAAAATTCATTATGATATCGGTTTGTTTATTGAAAATAAAGTATACAGGAAGTGATGGTTTTATTAAAATTTTCGTTCACAATTATGATGAGTATTGTCATATCTTCAGCCATGTGAACAAGTGCTATGACGTAACGAGTAAAGGTCTTATCACAGAGGCGACTCATATTATCAGAGGCGAGCAGTATGATAGTCTATATTTGTCTAGACTTTAAAAGAGACCATCATTGTCTTTTTGTCTTTTCTTCTGAGAGTTCGTCAGATGAGAAATGCTGACTATAAACTGACCTGAACTGAATTAAAGGATCTTTTTATAGACATTAATAACATGAATTAATATATGAATCCTTTCCATCGTCCATTTGAGAGCTCAGCTCTTGTCAGCGGGACAATTGTCACTGTTCTCTATTCTCTGTCTTCTGTTTGACCTCTTGTTACAACTCTACTCCCAGTTTTCCCTTAATTTGTTCAATTAAACTTCTTCTAGGAAGGGGAAGACCTTCCTCGTTTTAAAAGAATGCTATATAGAACATCTAACTATATGGAATGGAATTAAGTAATTTGAATTGAAACTCGTTTATCTAGAAGAGCACAAGTCGTGTATTTTCGCTGATTTTCACACAGGCAACCCTGCAAATGACAAGTAACCTCCGCCCTGTCGCGTCGTAAACGCATCTTTATTGTAATGAAACGCTGTCAAGTGTATGTTGGCACATTTAAGTAGCCAGCCACACTTAACGCGTCGGATCGCTTCCACGTCCGTGGCGTAACTCAGATTCTCTATCTTATATGTATGCAAATGTTTAGAATTAATATCTGTATTGCAGCTAATTACCGGGATAATTTTGTGCAAAGAAGTCGAATAATCAACCAAAACAAATCAAATAAAAAAAATAAATAAAAATGTCTCAAGAATCGGTTTTTTAGCAATCGATTCTTTGGTATCAGTGTTTTGACACCTGTCAAAACTGACAGTTGCTGTGCTGTTATATACGACAGGTGTAGCGAACTAACGAGTTCCCCTTTTTGATTTTTTCTTAATTAATAACATTCAACTTGCATATGTCGCTCGATGTTAAGTAATCATCGCTTCACCTCTTGTTCTGGTTACATCTACATTATAGTAATGGATGTTACCAGCATTTACTAAGCCATATTTATATACCCCTAATCTCCTTCATATACCAGCATGTCCAGTATGAGTTCTACAATTCGAAAAAACTCTCAGACAGCGCTTGCTTGACGTTGTAAAACTACGATGTATTCTCACTTATCACCCCCGATTCAGTAAAATAATTTCAATATCCAAACAAAAAATCGCCACGATATAATTACCTTTTTGGTAATAACTTCAGTAACTTGCGCTTAAGATATCCAAATAGCAAGAAAAATCAGACATTCCTAACGCTTAATAATATTGAAAGGAAAGGCCACTTAAGTATTATATAGCGCACAAAGTTATTAATCATTCGTGCAAATGATTAAAATCGGCATGGTTATAACAATTTACAGATTTATGCATATGTGAAGATCCGTCCATCTTTCTGATCGTTACATTATACATTCATTCATCGGTTCCAATAAGTGTTATAGTAATTGTAATTGTAGTGTGTGTAATTGTAAAATACTTTAACTTGGACAAATCAAAGATACGAGAGATTAAATCTATGCCATCTGCCAAGTTAATGTTATTTTAATTTTGTCTCATTATTTGGAAAATTGGGGCCGCAGACATTATGAGAGTGCAACAAGCATAATTATGCAGCATAAACTTTTATGACACTTTCAAAGATATAAAATCTGGTGAAAGGAAGGAATAAGTAGGTTTTGTAGACAGGATGTTTCAGCTAGCTTAGCTATCGAGATCTTTCACTAAAATTGATAAAAACGATCTACGATATAAACAAAACGTTAATGCTAATTTATAACTACAATAAAATGTTTAGCGTATGGAAATCCTTGTAGACTTCTTCAACCCGGGGTAGGTAACGGGGCGTGTTGAACTACACCCATAGTGAGCGACCTACTGATTAAAACCTCATACGGGTGTTTCGCCTCACCACTTTTTGCTGGGGCCACGCGAGCGAGTGGTCATCCTTCTGCAACTAAACCAACCTCCACAGACTTGGGAATGGCATAAAATTTCACAGGAAAATAATGTTAGATATACTGCATCGCAACAGCAACTAAACTAAGCTGATGTTGACTTTTCAGTCTCAAAAGACAGTAACCAAAAACAGTTTTATCGGTGCAATAAAAACACTGATAACTAGGATGACATTTGAAAATAACTATAAACTTAATTGCAAGTTACATTCTCGCGAATGGACCAATCACAAATGGGTTCTCACAAACTCTTGCGATTTTTAATTCGCCTTTTACGTCATAATCGGAACTGGCGAAGTTCCTTCGCGGTTGAGCATTATGAAAATGGACATGGCCGCAATCTACTCGAGTCATTACCTTTGAGGAGGACTTTTATCGAGTTATTTTTTCTTAATTTTTGGAAATATCGACACATTTGGTGTTTGAACGGATTTAGTTTATATCTATTAGTATCTTCGTAATAACTTCGCTTATCAATCGATTTGCAGTGGCCACTATGTAGCCTATGGGAGATTCCATTCTTACCTTGACTCCTTGGAGAGCATTTAAAAGCGTCCCGTATTCCATAATCCGATTGGTTTATAAATATTTGTTGTAGTATTCCCAAGTCGAGCAATGTAATCGGGTTTTGCAATTAAATTCTCAGTAGCACCTCAAGGTTTGGATATGTGCCCGGTGAATGGCAATAGGCTCGTCCTCTATTGTGTACATTAAGTACGTCTCTGCCTTACCTCTTTGGTGTTAACTCTTTGGCAGACTTTGATAGAACTTTTTTGTGATTCTTAGTATCAACCCGTAAAGTTTTACTTTTTCTGTAATTGGTTGGCTACGGGGCTCTCAGAATGTTTTCATGTTAAGGAATTAACTTGAAGTTGTTTTAAATGAACTGCAGTAAGTGTCAAGACTTCAATAATTGAAAACGATTTAAGCTTCTACTTAACCGTTTCCCTGAAAATACGTACTTATAGTCAAATTACTTTCCCTTACAATATTTTAAACAGTATCAAGTGTGGCAATTCTAGGGGTCATATTATATCAAGATGCGCCGGCGCTGGTTAAATTCACATAATTTTCAAATTACCAGACCGAGTACGCGTTCATATTTCGAAGCTGTAATTATCCAATATAGTAACATTTAACACTACCTGCAAGTTAAGCAATAGTGAACGCCTTATACAAGTATTGTCATATCTTCAGCCATGTGAACAAGTGCTATGACGTAACGAGTAAAGGTCTTATCACAGAGGCGACTCATATTATCAGAGGCGAGCAGTATGATAGTCTATATTTGTCTAGACTTTAAAAGAGACCATCATTGTCTTTTTGTCTTTTCTTCTGAGAGTTCGTCAGATGAGAAATGCTGACTATAAACTGACCTGAACTGAATTAAAGGATCTTTTTATAGACATTAATAACATGAATTAATATATGAATCCTTTCCATCGTCCATTTGAGAGCTCAGCTCTTGTCAGCGGGACAATTGTCACTGTTCTCTATTCTCTGTCTTCTGTTTGACCTCTTGTTACAACTCTACTCCCAGTTTTCCCTTAATTTGTTCAATTAAACTTCTTCTAGGAAGGGGAAGACCTTCCTCGTTTTAAAAGAATGCTATATAGAACATCTAACTATATGGAATGGAATTAAGTAATTTGAATTGAAACTCGTTTATCGATTTTTTCTTAATTAATAACATTCAACTTGCATATGTCGCTCGATGTTAAGTAATCATCGCTTCACCTCTTGTTCTGGTTACATCTACATTATAGTAATGGATGTTACCAGCATTTACTAAGCCATATTTATATACCCCTAATCTCCTTCATATACCAGCATGTCCAGTATGAGTTCTACAATTCGAAAAAACTCTCAGACAGCGCTTGCTTGACGTTGTAAAACTACGATGTATTCTCACTTATCACCCCCGATTCAGTAAAATAATTTCAATATCCAAACAAAAAATCGCCACGATATAATTACCTTTTTGGTAATAACTTCAGTAACTTGCGCTTAAGATATCCAAATAGCAAGAAAAATCAGACATTCCTAACGCTTAATAATATTGAAAGGAAAGGCCACTTAAGTATTATATAGCGCACAAAGTTATTAATCATTCGTGCAAATGATTAAAATCGGCATGGTTATAACAATTTACAGATTTATGCATATGTGAAGATCCGTCCATCTTTCTGATCGTTACATTATACATTCATTCATCGGTTCCAATAAGTGTTATAGTAATTGTAATTGTAGTGTGTGTAATTGTAAAATACTTTAACTTGGACAAATCAAAGATACGAGAGATTAAATCTATGCCATCTGCCAAGTTAATGTTATTTTAATTTTGTCTCATTATTTGGAAAATTGGGGCCGCAGACATTATGAGAGTGCAACAAGCATAATTATGCAGCATAAACTTTTATGACACTTTCAAAGATATAAAATCTGGTGAAAGGAAGGAATAAGTAGGTTTTGTAGACAGGATGTTTCAGCTAGCTTAGCTATCGAGATCTTTCACTAAAATTGATAAAAACGATCTACGATATAAACAAAACGTTAATGCTAATTTATAACTACAATAAAATGTTTAGCGTATGGAAATCCTTGTAGACTTCTTCAACCCGGGGTAGGTAACGGGGCGTGTTGAACTACACCCATAGTGAGCGACCTACTGATTAAAACCTCATACGGGTGTTTCGCCTCACCACTTTTTGCTGGGGCCACGCGAGCGAGTGGTCATCCTTCTGCAACTAAACCAACCTCCACAGACTTGGGAATGGCATAAAATTTCACAGGAAAATAATGTTAGATATACTGCATCGCAACAGCAACTAAACTAAGCTGATGTTGACTTTTCAGTCTCAAAAGACAGTAACCAAAAACAGTTTTATCGGTGCAATAAAAACACTGATAACTAGGATGACATTTGAAAATAACTATAAACTTAATTGCAAGTTACATTCTCGCGAATGGACCAATCACAAATGGGTTCTCACAAACTCTTGCGATTTTTAATTCGCCTTTTACGTCATAATCGGAACTGGCGAAGTTCCTTCGCGGTTGAGCATTATGAAAATGGACATGGCCGCAATCTACTCGAGTCATTACCTTTGAGGAGGACTTTTATCGAGTTATTTTTTCTTAATTTTTGGAAATATCGACACATTTGGTGTTTGAACGGATTTAGTTTATATCTATTAGTATCTTCGTAATAACTTCGCTTATCAATCGATTTGCAGTGGCCACTATGTAGCCTATGGGAGATTCCATTCTTACCTTGACTCCTTGGAGAGCATTTAAAAGCGTCCCGTATTCCATAATCCGATTGGTTTATAAATATTTGTTGTAGTATTCCCAAGTCGAGCAATGTAATCGGGTTTTGCAATTAAATTCTCAGTAGCACCTCAAGGTTTGGATATGTGCCCGGTGAATGGCAATAGGCTCGTCCTCTATTGTGTACATTAAGTACGTCTCTGCCTTACCTCTTTGGTGTTAACTCTTTGGCAGACTTTGATAGAACTTTTTTGTGATTCTTAGTATCAACCCGTAAAGTTTTACTTTTTCTGTAATTGGTTGGCTACGGGGCTCTCAGAATGTTTTCATGTTAAGGAATTAACTTGAAGTTGTTTTAAATGAACTGCAGTAAGTGTCAAGACTTCAATAATTGAAAACGATTTAAGCTTCTACTTAACCGTTTCCCTGAAAATACGTACTTATAGTCAAATTACTTTCCCTTACAATATTTTAAACAGTATCAAGTGTGGCAATTCTAGGGGTCATATTATATCAAGATGCGCCGGCGCTGGTTAAATTCACATAATTTTCAAATTACCAGACCGAGTACGCGTTCATATTTCGAAGCTGTAATTATCCAATATAGTAACATTTAACACTACCTGCAAGTTAAGCAATAGTGAACGCCTTATACAAATTTACTAATTAGCTGGGCAGACGAACTGAAATGTATGTTAACGAGTTACACGTTTACGCACTACAATTGGTACGTTCTTCGTGTATATAATATAATATATATATATATATATATATATATATTTCAAAAAGTGTTATGTTTTATCATCAGAAATTAATTATGTACTTGAAGAGTAAGAGATTGTATTATGTATTATATAATAATTATCTTGAAATACTGCTAACCGACGGATTACCTTTTTAACCCCAAAAGGAAAAACGACGGGGTGTTATAAGTTTGACGTGTGTGTGTGTGTGTGTGTGTATGTGTATGTGGCATAGTAGCTCCCGAACGGATGAACCGATTTTAATTTAGTTTTTTTTTTTGTTTGTAAGGTAAATTTGTCGGGAGTGTTCTTAGCTATGTTTGATGAAAATCAGTCGAGATATAATGCAATTGTCGGGGTTTTTTTTATTTAGTTATTATTTGGTACAGCCATGGAACGCACTATATTTTATTTTATTTTTATTGGAAAGGGGCCAAACGAACATATGGATCGCCTGATTATCGCTGTCTAATGGTGAAAGAATCATTAATATCGGATCAGTAGTTTCATAGTTTAACGATTACAAACAAACAAATCTTTCCTCTTAATAATATTATACAGTATAGACAAAGTATTTAAGTATTTAGTCTCAGATTAGTTTTAGATAACGAACAGATAATAAATAAGGAATAGTCTTTTTTATTACGAATAATAAAATGAAATCTTTTATTTTCTTGTTCTCCAATACTGAAAGCCATTTCAATCGACCCAAACAAATTAAAAAAAGAACTTCAAAGATGGCTCCGAATTTTATTACTTACATAAACACTTTCGATTGACTGTTTATCGAAATTTTAGTGTGTTACGATCGACATGAAAACACGAGTAATCGTAATCATTAGTCTATGGTGCGTTGGCGGGAAAACATCTGACAGTCGTGGTGTCACAGACTATCAATGATGAGTTACAAATGATATTCTATGCGATAATCAAATGAGTTTATTAACATAAATAGTACTTACTACAGTTTATGCAAGTGAACGTGTATTGTGTAACGCTACATTCTTGGGCCAGACTATGCGTAAGCGCTGAAACCGAGGTAATCGCGTACTTTCGCGGCGAATCGTAATCTGGAAGCGATTTCGCGATATTTGTAGCATCGATATTGTTTTTAACGGTTATGTTTTTTTTTCTCACAGTTTGTGTTGTAACAGAAAGATTTCGGCTTCTTTTGTTGGTTAAGGGTCCTTAGAAAACATTGCGAAACACCTGAAAATAACTTTTTTTAATAGTAAGTTGGAGATTCTTTTGGACAAAATTATCAAATTTTATAAACGAATTTTATTATTTTCGATTTATTTAATTGAGTAGGTACTAGATTAAAACGTTTCCAAAGATATACTTAATATTATGCATATAATTAATGGTTATTTTAAATCAGTTTATAAATTTTCGTTTCAAAATGGTAAGCATAATAATATATGTAAGTACCAATGTATCTAGGCTACACGTGGAATGAAAATGATGAAACTTGCAAAAAGTATCGTATCACTACTCGCCAAATTTTAATGTTACCATCAAATCATTTGTCATGGGAACACTTTCGTCTAACATTACCACGCTCACAAAATTAATATTGATAATTTTAAATTACTGTTTTCACTCCGAACCCGTCATAAAATTCACTCATCAAGTTCGACGAATCAATTCATACGTCAGTCGATACAAACTTGTCAACTTAAAAACAATCAAATATTAACCTTATTACAAACGCTTATGGTGTATGTAAATTTACTAGGTAAGTTTGTAAGAATGCAATAGTGATGTGACGTATAGAAATGTCAAAGACACAATGAGGCAATGAAATTGTCTACGCACGGACATTCTTCTCGTAGTGTCAATATTGTTGTCTATTGTTCGAGTCAATTAGGTAATTGAATTGGAATATGTTATTTACGTTTCAACGTAAGGCCACAGATTAAAAAATTAAGGCTATCAAAATAGTAAGACGACTTTTTGGGGCTGTTTACCCAGATACCTACCACAACCTGGAAGTCTATTCCAGGTTGTGGTAGCAAAAGTGTTATTGAGATTTTTTATGAAATTCTCAATCGCAGCTAGGAGTTTTGATTTGTTCCCGGTTAATGGCAATGGGCTCGGCCCTAACAACAGACACTCTCACCCTCAGGAATATAGATTTTATGGTATGTTATGTTATGTTATCTATAACAACGTCTGGGCAAACGTAGTGTGGGACGCCCTGCGACACGATGGACCGACGATTTAAAGAAGGTGGCTGGCAGCGGATGGTTGCGAGCTGCCCAAGACCCGGATGGTTGGCGCTCTTTGGGGGAGGCCTTTGTTCAGCAGTGGACAAGAACAATATAATGATTTACAACTAAGTACTTGAACTTTTGCTTAAAACTCGTTAACGTGGCAGAAAGTAGGTAGTGTAAATTGACAAATTTGCCGAATCCTCTATGTTACAATACTATCTGCTACTATAACCATTTTTAAACAAAAGTTTAAGTACTGAATATATTATAATTGATGTCGCAATTCCTAGACGAACAATTTGCGAAAAATAAAATTAATTTAGCGTTCAAGGAGGATTAGCCTTAAATATCTAAATTTTATAATATAAAAGATCCAAAAATCTAGGAAGTTCTTTCAATGAAAATCCTTCATGCAATTAACATACATACATTAAACCACAATTATTTGCATTATCCGTGTATCGTTGCTAATTTACATCGCTATCAGGCAAATACCTTGACCTAGAGTACTCGGAAATCTTTTATTCGTTATCAAATAAGAACAATGATTTTTATTTAAGATTGAGACGGAAATATGTGTTGAAGTTCCGTACATAAATCCACACTAATATTATAAATGCGAAAGCAACTGTGTACAATAGTAGTTCAGATAATGAATGGGTCGGCACGATCGGGGAAGTACTACCCGTCCACAGCATATCGACGTCAAGATGTAATATGAACATACTAACAATCGGTTATAAATAGAAAAGTGTTTTAAATTCTTATGACTTTATTGGCAAATGTCGTAATTGCTCTACCTTCCTCTTAAAATTCTTTTCTTATTTGTATTTTAGTTTTGTATAGATATATACTTAATTTATTTTGATAGCATTTGTGTATCTAATGATATCTTAATAAATGTCATGACGGAATCAAAGGAAGTACATAAGTAGTTCTATAAAAAAAATTGAATAACTTTAAACCTTCAACTTGGTCAAACAAAAAAATAAAACTGTCTAATCAAGCAAAGGCACCAAATGGTTCAGCCAAATATCCACAAAGTTTATTGTTACTCCTGCATAACTCAAAAACTCATTTCTATGTCAGGGCCCGAAACGAGCGTGTTGGGCGTGGTTAAACGTAGGTGTGGTGCATCGGTGATTCTTTGTTTTAAAGTTATTGTTCTAC
This sequence comes from Subacronicta megacephala, assembly GCA_958496365.1. Taxonomy (NCBI): domain Eukaryota; kingdom Metazoa; phylum Arthropoda; class Insecta; order Lepidoptera; family Noctuidae; genus Subacronicta; species Subacronicta megacephala. Next base: position 4,366,026 of record OY292533.1, read on the forward strand.
AACACGCTATATTATTGACAATAAGCTTTATTTAAATGCGTGATCATCAATGAGAGGAATATTTTGTTCGCAAAATTATTTCTAATAATAATTAATTAAACAAAATATTTGAAAATATGTTATATCAATATAGGAACAAATTAATCTATAGAAGAAATGAAATGCTGTCAGTATGTTCATCACTTAAGCACTGGCGGGAAAGAAAATTTGGAAAAGTGGAGTTTGGGAATCAATGAAAGTGCCTTTTCATGTAATCTTTATAATTACACTATGGTCTATTCAAATCAGGCCCGGATAACATCTGTGGGATTACCCAGTTATAATATACCTAAGTACTCACGGCTACACATCAAGCTATACAAATCCATTATCGACTGATCGAGTGCGAGGCCTATATTATTTGGCATGCTGAAAAGCGGACTATTTCAAGCAAACTAGCTGTGTGTCCACTGATTTGGAATAACAACCTTAAAAAACGGGCTAGAAATATCTCTCCTAGTTTTTATAGGACAACCCTTGCCAATGTTACACTCGTTAAACTGTCAAAAGAATAACCACAGACAATGTATGTCATTATACACACATTTTTACGACATATGCACACTGTAAGCCGCTAATTATTCCTTTCTCAGGTCTATTAAGAGTTTTAATTAACATAATTGACTTATACAGATGATGAGTAGTTAGGTACAGTAAAACGCACTAATTGTGTGATTTAATCTTGTACTAGTGCACCAGGAATTGGAGCTAGTTTTAACGAGAGTTTAAAGAGAGCTTGTTGAATTTTCTAACGGTATTATTACATGAATATATTTTTTTTTCAGGCAATTATTTATTGTTGTCTGTTATCCGTGATGTCTCTCGCATATGAAGGAGATTTTAGGGCGAATGTAGTAGTGTGTATATATTCCTATATCCTTCTCCAAGTTAGAATTTATCTCTATACTAAAATCATCGAAATTGATTCCGCTTTTTGGCAAGGAAAATGTATCAGGCAAATAGACAGAAAGATAGACGGAGTTACTTTCACAATAAGTGCTAAAGGGCCATTAAATACAAATACAATTCCTATATTCAACGACTGCTATCCACAAGATATCAAACGCTGTCTTAACTTAGGCAGCGCTGGTAACTTCATGGATTTTATCTAAAAAAATACCAATTCAAGGATGTTTCGCACTATAAAAAGTTCTTTAAGTACCTTGTATTTTTAGGTTCACAACAGTGTTCTATTGTACACCCACAGTTCGCCGGTATGTTGTTAGGTACTAACCCAAACTCAAAATTTTTATAGTTAAACCTACTAACATTTTTCTCGACCTGGGAATGGAATTCAGGATCCCTCGCCGAACGGCCGCGCCTGTGATCACATCACCATTGCGAACAAATTTTTATATACATATAATAAAAGGTTGATTTTATTTAGGCAGCTACGTAATACTAATAATGTTTCCTAATAATAACTTATACTCCATTTGGTTAGGTACTTAACTAAAGGTAAACAAATCATAAAAAAGGTTCTTATACAGGGCCATTTTTCATCTTGAAACAAAACGTAACCAAAATAAATTATTTAATCATTCAAAATAATTTTCCTTTCCTATACTAGCATATTTTACTACTTAATAAATTCTTAAGCTTGCGACCAATAAATAAATCAAATCTGATTATTATGTCATAAAGTATTGCAATGTGCCTACTAGAAAGAATCTAAAAAGACAGGAAATTAAAACCTTTTTCTACATAATAGACTTTTGATAACTCGAAAAATTTAAGAAGTAGTAGCGCGAGGAAGAAGAGCCCTGAACGCCGCCATTTTTATTGGTTACCTTTAGTTAAGTACCTAACCAAATGGAGTATAGTTATGTTTTGATTTTGGTCTATATTAAACTTTTTATGCTCCATAAAAAAATACTATAAAATTGTTTTAATCATACTACTTTTATTAGGTTTGAACTATGACGTTTTTAGAAAAGTAAATTGGCATTGGATAGGGCTTATTTAAAGACCTTGTTCATTTCGATTTCACTTCTGAGTGTGACCTATATAAATTAATGTGTAAATACTACTGCCTGCCTCATTAGTCTAGTGGTCCTAAGTGCGACTGCTACGCTAGAGGTCCTGGGTTCGATCCCCAGGTCGAGCAAAGTGTTATTTGGTTTTTCTATGAAACTCCCAGTAGCAACTCGGAGTCTGGATTTATGCCCGGTTAATGGCAATAGGCACGCCCCCGATTACATGGGACCTAAACATACCGGCGAAATGTGGGTGTACATTAGTACACCTCTGCCTAACCTTTCGGGGAATACAGGCGTGATGGTATGTGTAAATACCGTGTCCAAACAATCGGTTCTAAGTATGTATGTATTCTAACTTAACCATAACTTAGCTAAACACAGATTCAACAATAAAATTATTTTAATATGTTTTAAACTGCGTCATTAGCCTAGTCTAGCAGTCGTGCTTAGGACCACTAGACTCTAGTGGTCCCAAGCGCGACTGCTACGCTAGTGGTCCTAGGTTCGATTCGATTTTATTAATTAAATTATTTCAACTATTCATTAATTTAGATGTCTCGTCTGTAAAGATACAGATATAAAAGAGCTAATTAAAAATATAAAATACTACATTCAAATTTACTTACAATTAACATAATTTAAAAAAAGCTAACAAGACAAATTAGAATAATCGCTTCACTCGTTCCCTGCTACCGGCGTTTATTACTCCGGGGAAATGGTTTATAATATTAATCATTAATTCAGCCCTTTGGCTTTTTTTCTTCATGAATATGTTTATCATTCTCTTTTCGGTTCAGGCAGCTGCCAATAATTGTGGAGATTTACTAAAATGTGCGTCTGTAAAATGAAACGATATCACGCCATTTGTTTGCGCGGCAGTTCTTTTTTTGAATCGATTTTTTTCCTCTAATTTTATTTATGTGTAAAATAATTGCCAGAACCAACATATTCAAATAGGTTTTATAAAATTATAATTTTGTCTATGGTTACGAATAAATAATAGGTACTTATTAAATATTTAATTAACTGCTACACTAAACAGGGTAAGTAATACCCTGTTCTATAGACGTAGGTAGGTAGGTACTTGCTTATACTTAGTCGAAATGTGGGTAGGTGCCTATTATTAAAAGGAAACATACCTACACCTGAAACATTATTCGCTTTTTGGGGCAGTCGGGTAGGGTAGGCACCTAATAACATCATTAGGGAGTTACGTAGGTACCTATTCACTGTTTTGATGAGACCTATGCTTAAAATATCTTTAAGTATTATTTTTTGTGACTGCATAGCACAGTGTATTCATCTCCAGTTTTTACATAGGGGCACGTGTTCGCATACAGTACATGGGCTGTTTTCCGTGTATTTTCTGGTCGGGTGCGCGGCGGTGCGCGCGGGTGATGCACGGGGCGCGCGGGGCCGGCCGCCGGCAGATGCGCCGCGCAGCGCCATCTCTCGGGACCCGTCGCGCCACACGCCAGGTGCGCGCTGCCCGTACCACGGCCGCCGCCCGCCCTCAGTCCGCCGTCACGCGCCGCCGCGACAACACGTTATTACGGCCTCTGTACGCAACTACACGCGACGCGCGCGTTTCGAACGTAGTGAACGATCCGCGACCGGTTCGCCGTAGCCCATGAGCGACCAGTGACATCTCGATACTTGTGCTGTGTGACTTGCAGTGAAACGCTCAGTGCATACATGTGCAAGTGATGGATTACTGCGGATCTACCATCGAGTGCTGACGACCGGGCCTCGGTCCCGACGTATGCCCCGGCGCCGCTAGCCCGGACGCGCCAGCATGCGCGCCCCCGCGGTGCTCATCGCCCTGCTAGGGTTTCTGCCCCAGGTACTGATATCGACACCCAAAACCGCGAATCCCTGTTTGTTTACGTTTCGCATCGGCATAATCCAATCGAAAACTGGTGGTTTGCATCGTTTCTCATAAACAACTTAACGATGCAAACCGGTGGGTGTAGGTGCGACCGCCGTGGACTAGCCAATAGTTTCCCACGAGCGTAGCCGAGGCGGTCGGTCTGGCAGATCGTCCTGGATAGTTGGAGCGAGGGTGTAGTGTAGGTTAGGCGAGCTCGCAGTCGTGACCGGCCCCGAGTCGCCGGCCCGACTCCACCACGCGCCTGTGTGTGTCCGATACGTTTACCGAGCAAACATAGGTACATAGTTATAAAGAAAGTTCAGGTTTTAATACGACCGGCGCGCGGGGTCAGCTAGGTCGCGAGCCTCTTCGTTTTAAAATTAGATGCATTCCGAGGCTTTGCGGTGGATCCGAGTCCGAACGAGACGTATTCGCGACGATCTGCATGCACCAACGACAAGAATAACTCTTCCAGACGACTCTCAAGGCGTGCGATATTTCGGGCAGGGTTAGTAGTTCGATCTAGTTTACACGACAGAACCCTTTGCTTGTTTATTGACCGTCGCTAATCGACGGAAAATAGGCGCCGAAGGCAGTAAAACTGGACGTAAATAAACAATACGCTTGAGATGAAAGTTCTAAGAAAATTGACAAAAGATGGCAGACTAAATATCTAGAGTAATATGAGGTCATTGCCCTATGAACCGGTCAAGGTTACTTGTCCTACGCCAAGGGTTGTGGCCGTGGAGTGCCACCACGCTGACGTGTGAACCTCACAGTTCTCGAAACTTTCGTGTTCTTTATCGCACCACTTTCATTCGATAATACACTAGCTTATCGATAAATGTAGACTTAATTAGTTTCGTTATTTGCCTCATTAAGAGGGTACTCTAGTGAGACTTTCTCCATACAAACGCATTCTGCTGTTTTCTCCGTAGATAATGACTCTAGAGCAATGATATTTTTCCAAATAATCTAGATCTAATTCATACAGGCCCCTATTATTTCATTTTTTCCAAAAAATAATTTCAAAAGAAAATATGACAATTCAAAAACTCGAAAAAAAGCCCGCTTTTACCGTCATGTTCAGGCAACTATCAGACAAATTTGAAAAGTTTTTAACAAAAAATAAAATAACAGAAGCATAGACATGCTTTTCCTTTAAATTTTGATATATAAACTGTTTAGATCAATCCACTCTTGAAGAAGAAAACAGCAGAATACGAAACGTCTTTTGGTCAATGTTTTTGTAGGTAAAATCATCCTAAGCTGCAGTTGTCCTTTTCGCACTGTACAGGAAGAGAATGGAGGTGCAGCGCGACGGCAATAGTTTCTTCAAATACCTATTTTTCAAATTCCTCAGGACTAGAGTCCCCTCTTAACGTCTATAGGAAACTTATCAATCAATCGAGTGTAGCTTTTCAGTCCAATGGGCGGAGATACTCGATGTTTATTTATGTACGGAGAACATCTGCATGTAGGTCCATCTTGAACAAACTCGAGAAAAGCTCATCGAATGATTCACCCTAGCCTAACCATTGGTAGTTTAGTAGGCATACCTACACGCCCGACTCGATACTTAATCGATATGTATACTCCATTTGGTTAGGTACTTAACTAAAGGTAAACAATAAAAATGGCGGCGTTCAGGGCTCTGCAACCTTTATTACAATGGTATCTTATGAATTGGGAGTGAAATTAATAACAACACAACTAACAATCAATAAAAACAACGAACAAACAAAACAATAACTAATTAATTCAATTTACGGCAAAAGAAACACAAAAACGAACGAAAGTACAAACTGTTACGAATGCCGTCTGGTTACCCGACTAAGTATAATATCGGTTAATTATTTTGCCGCGCTTCCTCGCGCTACTACTTCTTAATTTTTTCGAGTTATCAAAAGTCTATTATGTAGAAAAATGTTTTGATTTCCTGTCTTTTTAGATTCTTTGTAGTAGGCACATTTCAATACTTTATGACATAATTATCGGATTTGATTTATTTATTGGTACACGCTTAAGAATTAATAATTACAATTTAATATTAAACAAAGTAGTAAAATATGCTAGAATAGAAAAGGAAAATTATTTTGAATGATTAAATAATTTATTTTGGTAACGTTTTGTTTCAAGATGAAAAATGGCCCTATAAAAGAACCTTTTTTATGATTTGTTTACCTTTAGTTAAGTACCTAACCAAATGGAGTATAGATCTACGCTGTGTATTTTCTCAGCATTGTTAGTGATGTCCTAGCTAGCTAACGTAACAGCCTATTTACAAGCGCAACCGAAATGTCAACAAGACCCCGATAATAATAACAAAAAAAATCGATACTTGGCTCGGGTGACTTTTTGTTCTCCCGCATCGTTTACTGGTCTCCGGGGCAATTTACAACGAGGGAACTATTCCCCAATGCGTGCGTGTGCGCACTGTGAACGGATAGTTATTAATGTGTTCGCAAAATGTACCGTTAATATCACAAACACATGCACTTTGTTACATGCGAATATTAATAAAACTCGTCCTGCGAACAACCGGTGTGTCGGCAATGGATCCCCAACTCCGGCTGATCCGTGTGATTTTTGTGCACTTTTTACCGTCAATTTCTGTTTTAATTGTTTTTCTGTTGTGCCAATCAGGTTTAATTTAATGGCGTGGGTCCGTATCACCAACACACACGGTGTAGGTATCTATTTATTTATAGTCGGTCCTGTGCGTGTGTGTGCGTGCGAGTGTGTTTTCAAGGCGCTATAATACATTATGAATGAAGTCGCGTTGTTTCATAAAAAAACGGTATTTTGCGCACCACTGCTCAGGACTGGTTTGTCTTGCCCCGGGTCCCGTCTACGTGACGACGATCGTGCATTGATGTAATTGTCCCACCGATCAGTCAACTCGATTCTTTATACTCGATACATCCGCAGGAATCGATGTCCGGATTTTTCATTTTTTACCCCACGTGCAAGTCAGTAGCTAATTCAGCTGCATTATTCTTTCTTTGATCGCGTTCGAAACTTGAATCGCGTGATCATTCCACCGCGTTTTTGATCGGAAGCGGCGTCGGAAATACGTCTGCCCGAAAACCGCAACATAATAATTTCCAATTTCAAATAAGTAAATAATTCACTAAAGGTTGCTTCGTTCGATTCGTGATCGTGTTTTATCCCTAAGAAATTATTTAGTTATCTGCCTACCTAGTCATATAAACGATCACATCCTTATTTTCCATGAAAGGGCATTCAATTAATTTAATATTTTTAATGCAACAGGTACGACATCGTTGTAGGTTGCATTCTAGAAAGGTATAACGTATTCTAGAATTACGGTCGGCGTCAACCTGTCGCAAATCTAGGACATAGCATGTCATAGCTCGCATGGAACGTTACTTTGTGCGTGTATGATTGCGTTACGATTTGTGATATAATCGATATATTTCAATTTTATGTGTGTAACTGTCATGTGTGGACTTGCGGAGTGTGTTGCATTTGTCAATGCGCGTAGGGTTGTCAACATAAATCAAAGTTTAAAAAAATGCGTTTTATGTGAATATTTTTAAGTACCAATTATGCATAAAAATCTGTTTCCTATAAAGGAAGTCGAGTTTCAAACTGGTAGGCCCGGTAATATTATATGAGCAGGTGCAGTCATTAATGGCAACTCTTAAACACACTAACATCTGCTTTTTCCACAATCCACTCAAGCACACAAATTCTAATTGCCCGCCTGACATGTTGATTTAAAGTTCAATTCTGACTCTTGAGTCGGTTATCAGAGTAAACCAGCTATTTTAATAGCACTTTTACCGCTTATATCGTCATATAAAAGTTGAATGTGCGTTTAATTCCGTGTTATATAGACTTAAATTCCATTAAGATAACTACAAATACCTATAAAGGTTAGCTAGAAAAATAATGGCAAGTCAGAAGATCTATTTCTTAAATGAGTCTCATAATATTTGTAATCTGTACCTATTATGTATCTATTGAATTCTTGTAACGTAAATATAGGTTCTACTTCTACCTTCCTACTTAAGATAGTTAATAGTGTTGAGTATAACCAGTGTAAATTTTATGATCTCACAAACTTCTATCCACTTACTAAAAAGTTTCGCTGCCGTTTTCCCAACCATTTTGTTAGAAAATCACTTGAAGAAAAAAAACAGATTACCATTTACATACAAAAAAACACAAAATTTTAACAAAAGCGCAATAATAAATTAATCGCCATATGTCATGTTAGTAGCAATAACTTCTAAGTATGTGAAACTGCTTAACGGTAGGTTTTTAACCCTGTTATAATTTGGTCCATTGTCCAAAATGGTTTTTGTTCTATGAGAACCAACTCAATTATAAGAGACTTTATACGAAATACCTACGTATAATCGTCGGTTTTTAACAGCTTAACTATGTGAAATTTTACGATTTCGTCTCATTGTGATGAGTAGGTAGGTATGTGATTGTAATCGTACGCGCATCTCTTTAAAAAATTAAATATACCTACCTGTTTTGCAGCTTGTACCTACTGTCAAAATGCTTAATTTTTCGATCATCCGATGGGTATTTATTGCGTAACATTACTAGCCACTGTTGCCAGCCGCTTATTACAGCCTTATATGGCCATTAAAATTTTATAACTTTTTGCGCGTCAATCCCGGCCGGATGTTTAATTGATTCCCAGTGATATTCGTAAAAAAATCCAACATGGCCGCCAGGACCATTGATCAGATTACGCAATGTAACCAAACTGGATGCTCGGGAAAGTCAATATTATGTATTATTTATAAACAGGCGCAATGCTTAGTTAGCCTTCTGGTTTGAAATCAAAGGAATAATATGCTGGAACATAAATAAATTATGTAGATTTCATATTTAATTGAAAATGATTGATAATAAGTAAATAATTCAACCTTATTTCGCAAATTAGTGCGCAACTTAGGTAGGTTCCTTTTCAAATTTCGAAATTTATCGGATGCCGCGTAATTCAGCCAGTAACCTTCTAATTTAAGGTTCTATTGTTTAGTGTTGTCGGTGCAAATTATTAAATTCCGAATTGGGTAAATGTGTCAGCGATGCTGGGCTAGATGGTGTAGGTTGCACAATGCTTCAGGCATAGCTAAGTGATGAGTCGGAGCTTCTATTTCTCGTGGGTTGAAAGTTAAGGCCAAAAGTTGACAGTTATGAATACTCACTTGCATTTGATGCGGCGAATAAGTTATTACTCGGTTTGTGGGCGTCAATTAAGAAATAATTAAACGCGTACAGAGAATAGCATTAGATGCTCGTTATTTCGTAACTGCATGTTAATCTTCAAATGGAGAAACGAAACGGAACTGTGGTCGTCTGTATTATACCGTTTCATAACGTTGCAACGAATTACCTAGGATGTGCAATTGAATCATGAATGATCGCAGTTACATTGAAAATTATTTTATGCCTTCCTCGATGAAACAATTTACTAAACAAATCTAAATTAATTTTAAAAGTTAATTTTAAGTCCAGTTAAAGTAAAATGATACCTTGTGCACCTACTGTGCTTGAAATTATTACTAGGTATATTAGTTTCTTAGGACGAAAATGTAATGTGAAAATAATTAATTACATATTTAGGAAGTCGATCAAAAATATTTTATAATATTATTTTTTTATAAATTTGAGTGAGAGGTTCACACGTATAATCCCAATAACAATTCAAGCAAGAAGATCTGGTTTACGATATACGAGAGTACACGACTCCGATCATAGCGCTCCGTACACCGACGCACGAAATCTCAATTCGCTTGTGCAACACGCTTAAATAACCGCAAGATACCTTATTATGCGCTTTCCATATACGTTCCAGGCAATCTACGGGGCCTATTACGTTCCACGCTCATGATTCTCCGTTAATTTCAAATTCCAGACTTAGATCGTTTGTTTCTTTTGTGTTGGTACAGCTGCCAGCAAAATCGACACAAAGGAGATCGCAACATTTGTCGCGCGACTTAATATCGGTACGTTTTATAAAAGACGTCGTTTATTTTCTTCTAAAAACGTTCCGTGAAACGGAACGCCCTTTGTGAGCCAACCCGGCGCGTCCCCCTCAACACAATACCAACATTGAAAGTTAAGTTCTGTGAAAAGTCAGGTCAGAAAACCAATTAGCAACAGCGTTCATTCATCAGCTGCTAAAGGACAAAATATAATAGTTTTTTCCATGTGCAATTAATTCGATCTCGCGCCCGTCGTTCTATTTTAAGACTGAACATCTTTATGGCATGTGTAGTGTAGCGTAAGCTTAAAAAAACTAAATGAAAAAATAAATCATAAGTACTCGATGATTCCAAATTTAAATAGTATATTGCGAATTGATGCACTGGCCACATCGTCGCGCTATTAAAAGACTCTGTTTTGGTGTTTATTTTAACACATTTCGCGTGTGTAACGGGAGAGATGAAAAACATTCCCCTGTGTTTCATTATTTGTGTTATTTTTAGACTACGTTCAACCTGCTTGAACAAGTGTTTACTCTGTTGCCTTACTTACATACAATAGCGTTCACATTATTACTCCTTATTATCTCTTCCAATAAGTTACTTTATACATTTTGTTACGACTTCAAAACTGAAAAGTATAGTCGCTCGCATCCGCTTAGTAAGTGTTCAATAAATCATTTAGACAGAGTAATTTTGTTTGAAAATATGTCTAGATCGTGATTCTGTTGTAATTAAAATAAAAAAGAATTAATGTTACTCGATATATTATCTGAAATGTTAGGCGAGATCGACGATTAGGTATTAAAATCAATTTAGATGCTTTGGTTGCTCGCTGCAATTAATGTTACGTGTACAGTTGTTTTGTTACAGTACTTTTATTTCAATAAGAAAAAAAAAGTGTTTTGATGTTCACGACTAACGTGATATGCATTAACTTCTAGTGGTATAATAAATAAATTAGACACTTTATTGACACATCCAATATAGGTAACGAGTTTCAGTGTACAATAACAGTTGCACCATCGATTGTACAAGTTACTATCGCCCCTACTTGGTATTAATACTGTTAATTTCATAGAATAGAGTGTCCTAGAACACAACCGCTGTACGCTTACAGAATAAACTCTAATCTAAACAGAGGCAGCGACAAAATGCTCATAAAGCTTAGCGCCTTTTAAAATATACTTTAAACAACATCAATCAGACAGTCATCGCGTCAAATCTGCCCGAAGACATAATAAAACATAACTTATTCGGTAGTCCGGTAAGTATTATTTAATTGTTGGTGTGTTGCCAGCCCCGGGCTAGTCGACGACCGCGCGCTTCCCGCTCGTTTTTAAACACACTTTTTTTATTTACCGTAATTCACTAACTTATTGACAAGGATAATTTATTATAATTTATAAATACTAGCGGCGATCCTCAGTGTTACCCGCCTGGATTTAGTTTTCCCCTTAATTATGTTTAGCTTATGCATTTTTTTATGTTTCTAGACCAAGCGGTTTAAGGCTGTGCGTTGCTGTGCGTTGACTATATCAATCTGTAAATTAAAAAATCCTTAAAAGAAAAAAACAGGGCCCCTTTTAGAAGGCCGTTGTCCGTTTTTAATACTAACCACCTACCTATATCGACTTTTCTATAATAAAACAGTAAGCCACAATTCATCAAATTCTGGGCTACTATAACTCCTTTTTATAAACAATAGATCAACAAAAAAGGGGATGTTTAGAGTGGTGCGTATATTTGTTGGTGCATTTTTTTGGTTCCGCTCCTACCTGACAGCCACGTGTATGTGTGAAGTGAGGGCACTCTGTTCTCTTCCCTTCTTGGGTAAAAAGAAAGAGAGGGTGATACTTTTCGCGCGCTCGGATACACGTAGATGAGTTTTACCCCTGTCGCACACGCAGGAAGTTGGTTGAAATCTGGTGTATTTTTTACCGCAGTTTTGTTTAAACGGGGGCTGAATTTTGACATGACGGTAGACACACCGTCTATGTGAGATAAGACAAGTTTGAATGGATCATTGTTCTGTCTAGCGCTTGTAATCTGTTGATTATTTAATCTGAAGGTCACAATTCGTGGGAAACTAATTAGAAAAGTGGCTGGGTCTTGTCATAATCCATTTGTTCCGGTCTATGCAAAAACTTTTCTGTGCTTACCCTGAAGCAACCAATTTAATTATGGAGCAGGATACAATTCATAATAAACATTGTCTTAAATTAATGCCGAGACTATTAATAAAAACATGAAGGCATGTCAACAAAAAATATTTGTGTAATTAATATTTATTTACTCAAAATACTGTAAGAAATTATCTTCTAGATCTTAATTTTTTAAGCATTCTTTGCCATTAACTAGTCCATTTAACGATTCAAAACACGTCATGTTTTAATGAGAGCCATACTAAAGTTTTATGAATGTAAGTTATTTATTATTGTAATAGAGCCGACTAAATAAATAATCAATTAGAACGAAAGCGCCGGAAATTACTCTTTTTAATACCTTTTTATTTTATAAAATTCAAACCTGCGCCCGCGCAACATAGTATAGCCGCCGATAATGATTTGCCAAGACATGGACGCCATAATTTAATACGGACCACTTCCTTCCGATGCCATATAAAGCAGGATAGGCTTTTGACTGAGCTTTTGTAAGGAATATAACATAAAGTGAAGGAGTATTTACTTATTGAAGACCTCTTTTTACCAGCACGTTCCAAACGCTGTAAAAATAACATGCAGTTGCTAACATTACGCGCTCGCTCCCTAATGCATTAGTCTTAAAACTTGTTGACCCTACATGCGCGACGACCAACTGCATTCTTCCATTAATATAAGGGTTGTGCACCCTGGAGGGCAAAATACCAGTTATTATTATTCATACAGTAAAAAAACTCAGGGGAATTCAAGTCCTCTCGTTGACGACTACTTATCTATCATCGTATTTTAAAATATCCACGTTTTTTGGACAAAATCGGTAGTCTACTATGATCGTTTAAAACAAAGCAGGGGGCACCGATATTTGACAGTTCGATTAACAAAAAATGCATTGGTACGTCACTAACGTTCGAAATTCGATTAATAGGGGTGTCACCACGTTCACCCCACACGCGTTGTTGCATGCAACCCCATTTTTGAGCGACCTACATAAACTGTGTCCAGTAAAACCGTTAATGTCTCAACGGGATCGATCGCACGGACAGTTGTGCAAATAGTTTGTTTGAGGATTACATCTTTGGGGCGACGAAAGCTGTATTGCCAGTTTGTTTATGTTGTCACACTGAAACTGATATATTGACTTACTTAATCTTTGCTTTTACCTTCATTTCCAACAAGTAACTACAGTGTTTATTTTTCTCCTTTCCAGGTGCTGACGTCTGGTTCCTTCGAACTTAGGATAAAAAGTTTTACGAACTCATTGGGTAGGTTAAGTAGTGGGCAGTGCTGTGATGGTTCCTCAAATAGTGACGCGCCGTGTTTGGCGCCGTGCAGGACTAAATTCCGAGTGTGCCTCAAGATTTATCAAGCTAACATCGATACGACGTCACCTTGTACCTTCGGTGACATCACAACGCCTGTGTTGGGCGGCAACTCATTGGATGTGCCCAACCTTCACGTGGAAGGATTTAGCAATCCCATCGTGTTCCCGTTCGATTTCACATGGCCGGTGAGTGTCTAAAAATAAGTATTTTATGCTCGTAGTCGACATTGACGGATTTGTAAACAAAACAACACCTCATTAATTTTGTAGGCAACAGTAAAATCAATACGTCGTAAAAGGAGCATTAAGTAGCAACCCTACATCAATAAATCAACGCCGTGGATGTTACCAACGTTCAAATTCCAATAATCCACGCGGAGACCACTACGAACCATCTCATTCGCCGTAAATAATAGTAAAAAAGAAATTAAGGGATTCTATATTCAAATTTGACAGAAGCGATGACGATAAGAATATTTGATGGTTTAACGAGCAGCCGCGTGGGAGGATTACAGCGTTCAATGGTTCATTTTTAATTAATTATGAAGTCGCTCTCTGTACGGGTAGTCGGTTATTAGATGGAGTCGGTTAGCCTTCGTCGTGGTTGCGTTCTCATCTTCACCGGCGATTAGAGCAGAGGCCGGCCGGGATCGTGATTCGATATTGTAATTACATGTTATTTATTTACAGATCGCGCTTAGATCTATCTCGATTCCAAGGATAACGGACGTCTTAATTGGACCTTAGTTACGGTTATTTCGCTGGCGTCAATTGTCTAAGGTTTACACAGGCCGCTTGTGGACCTAGAGGTTTCGAGTGCTATTTGTATTTTATTTAGCGGCCCGCTTCAAATGTCTTACCGTCTCGTAATGTTTGAGCAAACAATCGCTCCTAAGCTCAGCCGCTTGCACAAGCTCTGACCATCTGGAGAAAACGTGACATTTGGTATCCGAACGTTACTGCAGGTAGAGCCAACTGAACATCGAATAGACGAAATTTAAAACTTTTTTCGGATAGTGAGCGTCCGGTAACTGCCACTATCATTCCGAATGAATTGGCGCTAAATTGAAACTTCCTGTTTAAATTCACATAGAGCTCTCTATTGCGAGGCATGTGTTGACATGCGATCAATTGAGCGAAAGCGGCGGCCCGCAGAATGGTTTAATCTATCAAATTTCAAGTGACAGGTTAAGCTAGCCGCTGACGTCGTCGAAAACGCCATATGCAGTTTATCTTACTCCACTCGGATGTCGGACATTGACAAGTCATCCATATGTCCCGAATCCATATGCCGCAAAAATTGAAAAATCCTGAGCCATGAGGATATGCGCCATACGCCTCACCGCTTACCGATACGGTTACAGTCGGTTGCGTCTCATTTAAATAACACAATCTGCCCCTAGCATTATTAGTTGGAGCTGACTTGGATTTTTTCTCACAATGAGGTCATCGTCGGCCAGAGAAGCGCCTGTTTTACGAGGCATATCGCGCGCACGAATAAATATGTACTGCGTAATGTGTTAGAATATGGTACGTTCCGCACTCTGGCGTCGTGACCGGCCCGGCAGGTGAACGGGCTCCCCGCCCAGACGCTAGCAGATACTCGATTTTCGAATTTGACATTTAATTCACTCTTCGAATTCTCGATGGCCAGCTTCACAATATTTTGAAACTTGAACCTGCAAGCGCGCGGTCACTAACGGGCCTGTAATACAACCCCGCCGAAGTAATTTTAAACGCCACTGCATCCGAACTTTATCTGATCCCTTGTGAAATAAATCGGTGCTAGGGCCGTAAGGAGATTTGACCCGCACGATAATAGGTCATGAGCATATTAATATTACAGACAACATCGAACAGTGAAATTACAAGTAAAGCGGCGCGCGCGTTAACGACGCATAGAAACTATTTATCATGAAGCATTTAAAGAAAGAGATGGCTCACTCCGAATAGAAATCTCATTTGTATTCAACCGCTCGAGCCAGCGGCGGGATTTCATTTATTTCACTCTTAAACAATTTGTTTGTAAATCACAAGTTTTATATTGTAATGCGCTTTGAGGCCCGTTAGGCAGTCCGGATGTCAAAGAGGTGAGGACCGGATTATGAGCAAGTCTTCGTACGTACCGAGAGCGAGCTAATGTCTCGCGCTAACATCATGGATAGGAGAAAAGGTCAACGATACTTGCCCTTAATGCTAGGGTTGTTTACACCCCACAGCATGAACGGACCCATTCAACAACGCTCTATGAACCGTTATGCGCTGTCGTTTTAATGCTAAATACTGTTGTGCTTATGCAATTGCGCATTTTACACCTGCTTTGCGGAGAGAGCGCAAAATGTCAAAGTGTACTTCCGCGCATCGCGAGGGCCGGCGCGCGCGCACCTCATTACACTGCGCTGACCGTGAACTATTCTTTTTATGGCTACATAGATCCGTGTTGCGCGATATTACTCATCGATGGCATTGTGTTTTATCTTAATAATTTGTCCATCATTGTTGTAATGTAACACGGTTACAATAAATTCGATACTTAATCTGTATTGTATGTAACAGCTGTTAATATTAACTGTGTAAATGTAGACAGTAAGAATGCAGGGAATTTTCGCTGTCATCAGATCATAACTCAGAAATATTTCGCAAGTCACTTTCCCACAGGGATTGTGAAGAGTTGAAGACCCCCTACTATTTGCAATACTGCAGCAAAAAGTTGAACTCGAACGAACCATAGTCAGTTTTAAATTACGGAATTACTTGAAACTTCTTAGTATTTTTTGCGGTACTTACTAATGACCTTAAATGTAGATCCTAAAAATAGTCAGTTTTATATTTTAATTAGACATTTAAAAGATACTATTCATTATTCCGAGTTCAGAAATGCATGCGCGAAGTAACGTTTGCAAAAACGACAAATACCTGAAATTAAAATTCTGAAAGTTTAAAAAATATCCTCCCTGCCTAGCTAAACATGCAACCAAGCCCTCGGCCTTAGCATTCTTTAATTAGCCAAGTTATCTATTCAGCCAATAACACCTTGAATTAAAATAGGTAATAATTAGTTCCTTTTATTTTCATGATAAGGAATGTCGGTAACTAGGTAGGTACGATTAGTTACAATATAAACTGAGGAAGTAATGTATTAAAATTGTTTTAAAATAGTCGTGCTGAATGCTTTGCGAATAAAAAAAACAAGTGTCAATTTGACGTTAAAATAGTAACTGAGAACTTTTTCTATGCTGGCAACTCAAATCAATTTCACTGAAATGTTGCAAATGGAATTATATCGATTGCAATCTGAAGAGGAACTCGTTAATAATTAATTAATTATGACGTTATTTTGACGGTCATTGATAACAGGCCATGTGTGCGTCTCATGTTTCCGGAAGCAATTTTCATTCACATTATGTGGCACACAAATGGTCGCCCCGTTTATTTGTTTCCGTGAGACTGTGATTTAACTTCATTAACGTTAATTAAAACGAAAACTTAACTGACTTTTTACCAACCTACAAGCAACAGAGCGAAAAGTTTACTATAAGGGTATACACAAAATAAATGATGAAAGCTAAGTTATAATAACTTAAGTGTGTAGAGTTAACTAAACAAGCGTTCTGGTAACATTGTTTCGGTTCTCTTTTAAAATTTTAAATAGAACATAAAAGCTTCAGTGGCTGATTAATGTATTTGTGTCGTTAAGTGAAGAAACACGCGTCTTTATTGTGGAACAAGTAGACTAAGCAACAGCGTAACTAATTCTAGAGATTGTAACTTATTTTGCATGTTTCGTCAAATAGTTTCACGCTCCAAATAACAAGCGTTTAAATGAAAGTATGAAAATTCTTCTGTTAAGTACACATGGTTACAGTTGATGCGTGTACAACTTGTTTTTTCTTTTTTCAAAATAAGTACAGGTGTGTCATTCTCAGAAATTAACGTTTCAGTGACGTAACGTTCGATTCGAATTTCAAAACAATAGTACGGTAACGCACGCGGTCGAATGCCGTTCTTAATCCATTGTCGCGTGTGAACTCAGTCGCTTTTTGCGCTCGATAGCGGCGTACACATTAGAAAGTAATTAACGATCCAGCGCTTCGCGTAAAAACTCACACCTCGACCAAACTTGTGGCTCAAGACGTCTGTAATTACGTTAGAATCGTAATCGGTTACGCGCCCGGCATTATTATTCGCCTGACGACCACCGGTTATATAAGTTTCCACTTCGAAAAACGTAAAACCTTTGCACGCATGATCGACTTATAACTACTAGCTATTGCTCGCGGCTTCAGTCACATCCCAAAAGGATTTACTTATTCAGTATAACTCGACTTCGAGGTGACGTATCATATGAAAAAACGCACCAGATTTCCAAAAATGGAACTGTGAAAACCGCATCCAATTTCGTACAATAGTTTCTGCGAGATGGGTAATACCTCACTATGTACAGACTTTAGTCAGTTACAATTTTATTATATTAGCATGATAATGTAACGCAATTTGAGCGGCGGACGTTTTAAACCCATAGTAGGAGTGACTTCCGTCTGCCGAGTTTTTATACAGAGGAGAGAGCTCTTAATAATTTCCTTTATTTCAATCCGCTCGCGTCGGGATCCTCTTAAAATACTTACCCCTACATCCGTTTCTTTTAATAAAGTCTACCGAAGCTACGGAATGCCTCATTCGATGTTGTTCCCTCTTCGATGGCGTCTTTTATCTCTCTCCTTTCCGACGAGCGGCAATTAAAGTTTAACAAAAAAGCATCGCGAAAGAAATTCCACGTAAAAGTAGACAGTCTGCGCGTTACTGCGAGCAATATGCGCGCCATTACAATACAACTTGTAACGCGATTTCATAAGTTTCAAATTTAAACAATCGGAGCGTGGATAATTAGTCATGTTGCATTGTTCGCAGCAATGCACAGGTATTCGGCAACCTATCAATTAACTGGCCTCGTCTTTTCTAGCTGATCCGCCTAAATAAACGAACGCACAATTCACACGTAACCGCAGTCACAATTAAATTTAGTGTTAAAATAACAGTGCGGCCCAAAAAGATTCGAAAATTAACTAGTAAATAATGATTAGTCATACAAGAGATAAAGGAATAAACTCATCACAGTGAATAGGCGATAAATCTTAACCGCCTTGTTATTACAGCGTCTCGTAGCGAGCGCAAAGAAAACACTCCTTTTTCTAATGGACGCTCGTTTACAGTCAAATACTGACATTTTAACTACATCTCTATAACGTTGCTAATAAAATTGTTCAAAGCGCTAGATTTATTATGGTAGCCAAAAAGTAATTTGCGTACTTACCGGTATTTTTTCTTAACGACTAATATGGACGCGGATTAAATACATAATTGAGGTATGTCACTCAAAATTCAAATTATGTGTATAAATAGACTAGTCCGCGTCGCGTACCAAAATAAATCCGTGTCCGTTTTAGGCGATCGGCCGCGTTCCATTTATTGGTTGATGGTGGCGAGCGGGTGAGTTCTCACGTACTGTTAGGGCGAGACCGAGAAGCCCTCAAATCTGCAATGATGGAATTCCTCGCGTTCCTAACTTTATTCATCACACGCGCGCAGTTTCTAGGAATTGTGAGTCGCAGTGCGAGCGGCTCACATGCTCCACTCGTATCCGCAACCTCGCGAATAAATCGTCGCCATTATTTAGTATGGGAGGAGCGCGGGTACTTACGTACGTACGTACATACTTCGACGAATTTATGAACGTGTCAAAGGCCGATCATAGGCTGGGAACCTCCGCGAGCGAAGCTTGCAAATTAGTACGACCCAGAACGTTATGAATTTGTCAGAAATCGTACACTTTAGACCCCGTTACGTCTGCTCTTTCGAAAATCGAAGTCATTCGAAGTGGAACTATTTCTGAGAACAGACAACAATTTGTCAATGTTCACATGGTTACGGATCAATCACTTTTGGCACTTGTAATACTTGATTTGAATACGAATACAGTGATCAGAATACAAACTTTCCTATTATAGGTAATAATAGTGTTCAATGTCGCCTAGTTTTACTGCCAGCGTATGCAAAGTGGTACAGGAAAAAATTAAGATGATATCAATATACGGATCATGTCGAGACTTGTGTGAGGAGGCTGTGCGCGTCACTCTAGTATAACATCCGGATGAACCGATCAGGAGATTGTTTGTTTTTAATGCGGATTCGGTTTCAACGCTCTACCCTTCTCAGGGCCTTATCAGATCACTAGAGAGCGGGGGCCCAGCGTGGATGTCTCACAAAATTTGTTAACTTGCTTCTTTATTTTTTAATTCTTATGCTCATTCAAATTGTTCCGTTGTTTATGGCCGACATTTTCATTTTTGGAATTCTTCAGCGGCGGGCCGAAGCCGAATACCGCCGATGCCATGTGAAAATTAAGGGTACCCTTTTTCACTACGGCCCCGATTCGAAATCCCGAATTCCTTCTGCGAGTGTCTTTTTTCGCGATGATTGTAATTGAGGGCAATAAATTGTTAATGTCTGACTTATTTCGTGTGTCGTATACGGAGTGGACCGGTCGTTAGCGGTAAAAAAAGTAGTTAAGTACGACTGTCTTAATGTTTCCTAGCTGCGTTTCGTAAAATAATCGTCACAGATATAAAATAAGTATAACATTTCGTTTTAGTTACGACTGGCTTTTCAACTTTTTAATGTTTCCCGGTAAAGCGGGCTTGGGAGTAATTAATCCTTATTTAATGTACTAAACAGTCTGTTAATTTTTCCAGTGTGGTCACATCGGTGTTTACTTTCTCGGTTTTAGTGGGCAACACTGAAACTTTATTATAGCATCAATTTAATGGTTATTATTTATGATTAGCGTGTGAAAATGTTCAACGTTTTTAATTGGTTGAACATTTATGTCGAACCTGGACGTATAGGATTAGTTGATTGACGTGTCGCGAAATGAAAAAAAAACACACAATTATTTTTTGTCAATATCAATATTATGTTCGGGTACTGCTAGCAAATAGGTACCTACTTGCCATTAAATATAATGTGTCTTAATACGACATAATTTTCAACTGTTAAAACACTAAAATGTTTATGAATTCACGTGTTAAGTATAAAGTCATAAATCTTGTTAGGTAGGTAGTAGTTGGCATAGTTCCAAAACTCATAGGAAATCATAAGAATAATATCTATTGCTATGCTTTTATAAAAAAGGTAGGTACCATACATACATGCCTATTCTGGATTCCTCTTTTAATTTTAAGCATACCATTTTCGAATGCAAACAAAGGATTTCTCTTGTTAAACAATTTGAATTTGGAACTTGGTAGGTTCACATGAGCCACGAGGTCGCTGTTGCTTTGAGAACGTCTCGCTTTTGTCTATATGCGCTTGGGCAGACGTGCTCGTACACCAACAAGGATTACCCGGCTGTGTTCGAGAGCAACTCAAACTGCTCAAATGCCTGCACAAGGCTAGCAACGCAATTTCCCAGCGCAATAGAGAGGCACAGTACCTCGCTCAGTTACTTGAGTTTAACACGAAACTGCTTAACATTCTAACAGAATGTATGTCTATGTAACTATGTACTCCTTGTCGCCAATAAACTGTCGACCTGGATTTTTTATGAAAGAATATTTTAACAAGAACGGTTTCATGGGTATGTTATAGAACTTTAAGAACACTTGCAGTAAATTTTATCACATAAGAAAACCTTCTAATTCACTATTAAAATTATGATTCATCGGGTCAACGTACCGACCTCACATTCGTCGCTGCCAAAATAGAAAGAGATAAAGATAATTAAACGCATCAATAAATAAATGCGCTCGAAACTCTTTTAATAATAAAACAAGTTACGCGTTCCATATTTATCGGACGGACTTAAATTTGCATATCTTTTTTAATTTGACGTATTGTACGGGCAACTCTTCGGCTCTGTCTACATATCAACACGACAACATTCGATTTACAAATCGATACAGTCATAATATCGAATATGAAACCTTATTGCTGCGCGTTAACAATCGATTTTGAGACGTTGGCCGTACCACAACTTTGTCGGGGTATAAGTGAAAAAAAAACCTGTCTAAAGCGATGTTACCACACTGGCAAAGTGTGAAATATGAAATCACGACTCTTCCACTTGCCCGGGTGTTTGTGTTCCAAATATTTTCTCATGTCGAAACGATACTTGAAAGCGAACTACGGTAATGTCTTTTTGTGATGTTTTATATAAATACTTCCGATATTTTATTTCCACTATGAACCGAAACCAATGCTAGGGTGACCTTGTTCCACTTTTTTAGGCGTTAGTACAGTTTACGCTGAGAACTCGTAGTTTCTTCCCAACGCTTTGTGTATCATAAAAGCTTAATAATAAGCTATAACCAAAACCAACAAACAAGAGAAACAAAAAAAACATCTGTTGCCATTTTTAAACTGCTTAATTTCACTAAACAATAAACAGAACAATCGTAGCCGAAACACGTGGCTCAAAGAGAGGTTCTTTCTACAGAACGGACACCTGATTATACCTTTTGTTCCTAAAATCCCAAACACATGGCGCTAACAAACAAGAAGCACAAAAGTAAGGATCCGTTCCCACGTATCCTAACGCTGGATTCTTTAATTAATAACAAAATAACGTTGAAACGAGCTCCGATATGGAAGTAGCCTCTTTAGGCACCCCCATAAAACGATTATCAAATGATTCCCCAGCATTCATATTGTGGTATCAGTCTATTCGTCCGTTCAAGTCCGTAATACAATTTAACGCATCGCTTTCGAGGGATAAAATTAATGTGTCTCGATACGCTGCGATCTCAGCCCGATATTATTATGTTTTTAATAAAAAAAGAACACGTTTGAATTAGGAACGGTGGTGGTGTAATTAACGGCGTCGCTGATGGCCAGCGTTGCTTCAATATTTCAGAATTGGAACGTAAACTGCATCGAATTGTGACGAGCGACGATCAAATTAGCATTTCATAAATAAGGCGAGCTTTACACGGACTAATACGTTTCCTTAATTGCCGACAGAGTCTAGTCTCAACGACTTGTTGTATAAGTATACGGTATCGCCAGCTCGACACGTTTATAAAGGCTACCTGCACACGTACGCTTACGTCGGCCGCTTTTTATGGGCTGGCTCGAGAGTCACTGTCGTGGGAACCGGCATATACTTACGACCGGCCACAGCTGACCGAAATGCGTTCTCCATACTCGATTAACAAATCAATACGGCGTATACTACGACTTGCCATATTTGATCGGGTGCACGCTACACAAATCATAATAAAGTATTTTGACAACCTTCTTTCGCTCCTTATATTGATATAGCGTTTACGATAAATCACCTTTTCAATCACTGATAATAGTGATTTTGTGTCGTTTAAGGCTCAAATTCGTTCAGTCGGTGGGCCCGGCTGTTTAGTATTCAGAGAGGAGCGATAACACGTCCGCTTGTATTGTCCAAGTATTTAACGTAACATATTATAAATTCGTCAAAACCGTGGACGTAACGAAAGTTTAATTGAGATCTCGTCGTTTAAAAAGTGTTGGAAAAAAGCGCTCGCTTTTTGTGACGCGTCGTCGTGCGTTGTGAAACGTCAGATTTCTCGTATTGATTTCCATCAGCCGACAATAATCATTGTTCGTTAGAGACGTCGTATCAGTTCCTATGCAAATAGAGACTATTGTTCGTTCATGCAAATTGTGTTTTCATTCATAGAGCTTAATTGGAGACGAGCGACATCTGTCAGGAAAAACTGAATCACTCGTTTAAGTAGGTGTTGGCGATCCAATGAGGTATTAGTTAAGCGGTGACCCTTCGTATCCGGCGCGGGCGCAGCTGCGCATGCGACCCGTCACATGCTTATTTTAATTATAATCCAGCCTCAGAGATTCTCTTGCGTCCGTCTCCTTCTTTAATCGACGTCTCTACTCTACGTTTTTCCTTTCATTGTTGATGTCAAACTACTTAATGCAATTTTTTTGAGCTTTCGTTTACTAAATTTTTTCCTCTTCAACCAGCATATCTATCTACTGTAAATTAAATATGAAATTGGAAACAACAATCTACTTGACGAAACTCTGCACCATAGATTTATTTACAAGCGATATATTAACACCGTTCAAGACGTTTAAATTCGATCTGTGTGTCATAGAACTGGGTCGCGTTTCCACTCGGCTTCGATGTTTTCTCACAACTCGTATTTATTTCTAAGTTGCTTATTAATCGGCTAATTAATCTGCAATAACACTATTTTTGTTTAAAAACGTAAATTGTTTCATCGATAATTCACATCCGTAGTGTAATTAAACAACGATTAGAGAACTAAAGGTCGGGAACACTGGTTGGTTAGCCGCTCGGGCTCGGTGAGTGTCGGCGGGATCGAGCGTTTTACGACCAACGACCGGTTACGATCGCGGTGGGAGAAATTTCATAAACCGTGACTCGTATACATTTTTGCATGAACGGAACTTGACAAAAATCCATTGATAAGTTCCGTCGCAGGCGCCTTAAAGCTGTTTACACGCACCGTTATCTATTTTTAATCGATTTTCGACTGCCGTTTCGCCTCCTTATGTAAACATCGACTAATGTCAATAGCTTGGTATCAGATACGCACTCGTCCATATTTTAAGTGTGCACGTACAACTCGGGATCATTCTATGTATTAGGCAGTAGGCTATCGTTAAGCGAAGCGAGGCAGCGTCATTACTAGGGTTGACAAACTTCTATAATAGTTATATTTCTAAGAAATACTAGTATGGAAAAACACTATTTTCCATTGGGATGTATTTTTTACAACACGATTCTATAAAATACTATAATTAACCGAATAAAATGTTGTCAACCCTAGTCAATACCTTATTGCGTTTGTATTATTTTTAGCTTGATATTGAAACAATTTCGCTACCATCTGCTCCCGGGTTCACCTGTCTATCATGTTGTTAATTTACACTCGTGGGCTATTAACATTGTCGTAAAGTAAAGGAAATATTTGAAATTCTTGACAGCCGCGCCCATATTTAAAGGTCTCTTCGTTTTTAGATGATGTACCTAAGGCGTTGGTTATTAGTAAAACGGTTGCATAATACAGTTTGTTCGATTAATTATGCGCTTCTGAAGTTAGCTTTCCCGAACTGCTACGCATGTAAAATCACTTAGTTAAGTGTTTTAATACGTAAATACCGAAATTATTAAGGAAAATCACGAAATATTTACGATTTATTTGTCTTACATAGTCTCTTTATATTAAAATTGACCACTGTAAAACCACTTGAACATGGACAGTTATTTCGAACAAACTGTTCAATACTTGTGTCCAAATGTGTAAATAATGTGAAGGAACTGAGTGAGACTATACGTGAAAGTTAACTTTAAAATACAGGTGGAATAAAATTAATGTTAACGCCTGTCGTACCGTGAGACTCGCCAATACATTTGTACAATTAAAGTTTCACTTCCTTTATCGACGACTTGTAGATATTTTGATGCTTATCTTGTACTCATATTTGTAATGCAATAATGTAACATGTACGTTTTATGTTACAGGGCACATTCACGCTTATTGTGGAAGCGTGGCACGACACCAACGAAACGTCGAGATCTGATGGTGAGTCCAACTGTTCTTCTTATAATATGATTATGATAAAAAGGGTCATGAAAATCTCCGCCGCCTTGTAAAATTCAAATCACGTCGGTCACGACTCACTCACATTCAGGTTTCACTGTAATTCTGGGTGTTTATCGTGCATTTAACGGACAGTATGTATATTTGAATGCTCATATTATCATATCGTGGAAGACAAAAATGTTCCCATGGTGTGGACGATTGGTGTTCAAAGCACGCGGCGATGCGCGTGATTCGCTTCGCAATGCGCGCGCTATTCTAATAAACTCAGCCTTCTGTAGGACGAAAATTTAGTAGAAATGTTCTAATGTATTCCGATGGCCGTTGACCGGCACCTAGACGTCGCGCGATAAAAATTACTTACGAAATATAGGCAAATTGGTTACCTACTTATTTCAAAGTACCTTTTGTATAACATTTGCTTTTGACACGCCATCCTAGCCACAAATCGTATTTAAAACGTTGCCATGTGCTCGAATATAATTTAAGATGGTTATCATTTGTAATAATCGATTGAAGTTTTGCTCGTTCCGTTTGATATCACGAGAAGCCTAAACGCCCAATAAAGAATCGACAGTTTATGTCTTACATGCGACGTGGCGTGACCGAAAAAACGATTCAGAATGAATTGTAACCGTCCGGGTCGTAAATACATCATCGTGATAATACGCCGCGTGCATCGATACACAACTTCTGCTACATCGCTACACGAAAAAACAAAGCACTCGACTTTGCGGTCCGAATCTAAAACGAACGCGCCCAATTCGATTTTCAAAATGTTTAAAATGGCGGATGCGAAAACTAGCCAGCGACGCCCATTTCTTAATTAGATTTTCATACTGCTGCACTCTGACCGACATAATTACTACTCCTGACCGACTAACAAAAAACTCCGGTGATTTACTTAGGAGATTTAGAGATACAGCGAGGTGTGTCTACGGGCCGGTTTACCGAAAATCATTAGCGTCCGAAGTGGATAGCTTAGAGGACGGGTATATTTTTAATACGGCTCGGGAGCGATGGGCGGGGCCGCCTCACTACCGAGAAATGTTACCAACAGAAATCTAATCAACCATAATAACAGGTTACACGCACTCCGTTTGTGTTCACTCACTATCGACTCACCGGGCTAATGCTTAATTAAATCACATTCGGCTTTTTATCTAATATCCAAATTGAACAGCTGCATAAGCTTAGAAAGCGGCTGTTGCACGTAACTGATTCATTGTGGCGCGACCCTGGGGTGCATTTAATTTTTATGCGCAAGACATTGAAGAATGGCAACACGAGACTCCAAGAATCCAATATATCATAGATAAACACGAGGCATTGAGGATCGCTCGCTCACGGCGATGAATAAAGAGATTCTTGTGCAGAACAAATAACAATGGTCGCTGGCAATTCTGATGTTGTCGTTTGGCTCCTTCACCGAAATCTTTTGTGTAGCGCCCGCGGCAGGGCGAGCCGCACCTGGTCCACACTAACGGGCCGCGGCGCATTGTTTACTTATTGGATGCTAAAAAATACACCTCCGAGGGAAGTCAGGGAATTTTTTAGTTTACACTTCATCTTTCGTCGTCTTAGGGCTTGAACATGATAAAAAATATCAGGAAGACGCTCCGGAAGGTTGGATTTATGATGTAACAGGCGCTGGGGCTCTCAGGAAGCGCTGTCGACAGATGCTCGGCACATGCGCCCGGATAATAAGTGGGCACACTCCTAATGTCTTGTCCTGCGCTTTGTTTACATTACCCGTCTCGGCCGCAGCCGCACCGTTTACGATTATTGCACTACTTAGTTTTACAAGCCTATATCGGCGAAACTAGGAAAAAAGAGCGTGTGAAAAGTATCGATAAGAGATTCGTAGAGGCAATTACTGGCGCGGGCCGGTGCGCTGCCCCGGGCCCGGCTACCGCTCGCCGGCTGACATTACACGACCGAGATGCGATTATCGATACAGTTATGTTGTGACGGCTGCTTAACTCGCTATCCGGCTGTGCATTATTAGTCAATTCATTACTCTAGCGGGTGGAGCGGCCAGTGCGGGGTTCCCAGGGCTCTCGCGTCTCGCGTATGATCACTCGCGTTGTTAATTGGCTTTCACGAAGGTTAAGCACCACGTCAACTGTCTGGAAATGTAACAACGACATTACGCAATCCTTCGCATTCAAGAAGTCCTTCGCACTGAACAATGGGGAATTTAAAAGGCGGCCCGTCCTTCGAGTTTTACGCGAAATCTCTCTAAATAACATTGAGAAATCATTAATTGGCTCTTTGAAGCCTTCAAAGCTTAAGTGGATAAGTTATTTATAGAGTACAAGAGGTGACGTCTTCGAGGCGCACTTCTCGTATCGAAATATTCGTTGAGTGTTAGAAGTGGACAGATTTATAAACAAAAGTGGCGCGTCGTTTGTGTAGACAAGCTCATTGATGAGATGTAGTTTCCCACAGAGCAGTGGCGGGCGCTCTGCCCGTACGACCGGCCCAGGCAGGTGTCCGAATCGAGACGAGTGGAAATCGACACATCGCTTAATGATGAGGGACTCGCCTGCGGAAAACGGTCGTCGAACCTTCGCGCGTCAACGCCGCTCGACGTCGCGGTTTCGATTTCGTTCGAAACCTCCCACCGATCACTAATTAGACCACTCGATCCAGCCGCGCTAGGCGATGTCAGGCCGCAGCTTCATTATGAAGAAGACCCCAGGCTCAACATCCGGTTCATCCATATTATCGATCGATCGATCATAGCGGCGGAAGCGTCGCGTGATCGCGCATCCCTCGCGCTTCCCAAAATCGCGTTTTGAAACATCCCAAATCGGTGGCGTCCGCCTCCGATAGCGTAGCCGGCTCAAATTATCGGTTATTTCGCTTTCTTTTGTTTTTGTTTATTGGCGTTTGCCTTTCGGATTTATTTTCGTTTTATTTGTAGTGACCTCTGGGTCCATAATTACATGTTATCTGGCGCACCGGCGGCGGTCGGGCACGTACAGATACTGCCTCGTCCTTCTTTAAATATGTTATTTATTTGTGAATTGTAATTACATTAATAGATGCGATAGTGGGGTACACCTTCATTTAATATAGTTACGCCGTTGAATTAGGTTGATGTCTGTAATTTGTGCGGTTGTTTCTGGAGAACCGAAGTTTGGACACAGTCGGGTCGAATAGAGACAAAAACGTTGTAACAACGCAATTTTCCTTCAAATTGCTTGTCGAGTCGAATGCAATAGGGTTGGTAAGGGGACCTAATTATGTTCTTCATAAGTATCCAATTTATTCGAAGTGCTACGATAGTTTTGTGCTTTGTTTTCGTGGAGTTGCAATATCCTTTTATAAAGTGTGGAAGATGTATTGGCGGGTTTGTTTTTTAGTTTTTTGGACAGCCCTGGTGCACCTGAGGCTGGGTGCACGGTTGCCATAATTCTCGTGCGCACATTGGAAGTAAATTGCACGCGGCGCGGACGCTTAGTTCCCACACGTCATTTTTCTAATTTCCTCCGAACTGCACACTGGCTTTCATAATTTCTTTGAACTTTACTTTGCACATAGAGCAGCTATCGTTATAATTTAATTTTACTCACGCCCTCCACGTATATAACTCAAAACGATAAAAATGATGAGTGTTGAGTGGAATAAACTTCATAATATTTAATCGGAACGAAAGACTCGATCGAAATAAATTGATAGCTCTCGTCTGATTGTATTTTCGTTAGGTACACAACCAGCGTACCATACGCGTTTTATCTTCTAGATTTATTGTACAGATACGATCTTTGTAAGCCTACACAAGACCGGTAAATCGTGTGCGCTATGCTTTATTCCAACAATGTCGATGCAATAATCGTTTAAACGATATTTAGAAATTGAATTTGTATTCTTTGCGCCATATTCGTGACATCGTCCAATGTCATTTCGATATTTTGCGAGTTGCGACCGTAAGAAAGGTTATTTTCGATTTGCTAAACATACACCAATTTACTGGAATTGCGGACTTGATGTTATTTATTAGTTTTGTATCGGTGAGTCGTACTGACCAAATTATATCGGGAGGTGTTCCAATATCAACACGCAATTCAGAGATAATATTTCTTTTTCTTAATATGTTTTGCCGCGCTCGGTATTATTAAAAATAATACGCATACCGTAGCATTGACTTGCGCAGCCATCGCACTGTTCAAACTAAGGACTGCACACAAGGATGTGTCAGTGACCTGCGACCTGCTTTCCTATATAAATACTCCGTGCACTCTAAACCATAAAACCATTCCTCATCGTATCACAGATAATCGGCTCGTTCTCATTACCGGCCTTCTTAGCATTGATGCCCAAAACAAAAGAAACATTAATACACCATACACCACGAAATTAGTCGGGATCGAACATTTTTATATACCTTTTAATTTTATTTCGCGTCTGGTTTAATTTTATCTGCTGTCGGGATTACCGGCTTAGGAATGTACCCATCGAAGCAACAAGAGTAAAAAGTGGGCATACACGACGAGAAATAAATAAAGGTAGAAACTGGTCGACGCTGAGATTTCTTAGCTAGGGCTGTCGCGTTAACTGTCCAAACTAGGACGGGCCAGCGACAAAAAATGTTTTCTCACCACGATGACTTGTGTTTATTCCTTGTATAGAACTTTAATTTGATAGTCCCAAATTGTTTCGGGGTTTGTGTTTGAACGTTTTGTATTTTTTCCCAATTATTTCGAAACGAGTAAATTAAATTAGTTTCTGGATTTTATATTTGTTGTTTTTGCTTTGTTTTCGTAATGGGAGCAATAATGGCAGCCCTACGGGCGAGTCAGCACTTACTCGGTTTGATGAATGGAGTGGCAGTTTTTCAAATCAATGCGGGTAGTTTTCACAGACCGCTTTTTGCGCGTCACTTATGTAATGCCAGCCTACCGAGCGCGGCAGCGGTCCAGCTACTTTTTTTTAACTTAAACGTTGCACTTACGTGTAGTTTACAAGTAATATGTTACATAAAGAATGTAGTTAAAACTATTAATCAATCACACCGGCGCCGGCGACGAATCAAAACAGTGAATCACGCTTGGGAACAATGAAATCTCACGGTCGAATGCGGGCTTCAAACGCTCGACGTTAACAGGTCAATTTACTTCTGTAACCCTTTCCCACGGTGATAAACAAATATTTGGGTCTTTACCCGTATTTTAACTAATTAAAAATTGTCCCGTTAATTTTTTCCGGAGTTGTTTCGTCGCAATTTCGTTGTAAGCCAGTATTTTGCACCTGCTTGCGAGACATGTCCCGAAAATGTGTAAACTGTGGTCACTGTTTTAAAATTCATAAACCGAGCATAGTGAAGCGCGATCGTTTGTTTCAATTATTCATAAAGAGGTTCTAATAGGCTGGCCCACCTGATGGCATGGTATTAACGAGCTTGTGCAACTGCTGATTTTTTGCTACGCCATGACGTCATTATGGCAGTTGTTAACCATGTTAGATGCATGTAAAGAGCTAACTTAACATTTAACGTTAGATGTTAAGTTAAACGCGTGAAGATGTTCATGACTATAATAACTTAGGTAACTTGAATAACGAATACTTAATTCGAAAACGTTCTTAATATAAAATGTTGTATCGTTTTTCCAGATACCCTAATCGCGCGCATGACGAAGCAAAGCGTAGCCGATGTGGGGGGCCCGTGGATCGAAGAAGAACAGCGGTGGGGTGGACCTGGTGCTGCTCATCTGAGGCTATCGTACCGCGTGACGTGTGCTGCTCATTACTACGGCGCTGGCTGCGAAGTGCTGTGCAGGCCGAGAGATGACGCATTCGGCCACTACACCTGCTCACCGGCCGGAGAGATCGTCTGCAAGCCTGGATGGACTGGAGACTATTGTTCGAAACGTAAGTTTCCACATATACAACATCACTAGCTAAGAAGTCTTAAACCCACTAGACAGGATTTTAAGCTCGGATTCAGAGACGAATCTTAACATAAAGAAGACACAGTAGAATCTAAAATCCCGCAAACTATGTCGATTTTCAAGGCATATTAGTGTGTGCATCGATGAAATAATAATTGAACCTTATTATCTAAGTACTAAGGCCTTACCTCTAAAAACATAAAATGTGACAACTGACAATCGCGTTGATATTCACAGTATGTTGTTTTTGTTGGGAATTTGCAGGACACTGCTGTCATTCCGTCATGTCCCTTGACAAAATCATTGTATTCATTGACAAAGAACAGTGTGTGTATCTTTTGTGAACGAAATTTACCTGGCACTCTCAATCGCGCTACTTTCTTATGTAAACAATCTCTAACAAAAAAAAATGGATCCGCACAATAGTCTAAAAATACCTCAGCGTATGAGAAAACTATAAAAAAAGTGTCGAACGGAAAATAGATTAGTAGGTAAGCCTAATTCTGTTTCAACCCACATTTTAAACGAAATTGGGCTGATTCACCTCTTCTGTTCTATAAATACGGGGCCTTGATTTTTGTGAATTAAAGATACAACTGCGTACAGCGTCATCGTGTCCTAAAATTCCGATATCCCAGTTTATTATGTAGAGCGTCCCACAATTCACTCTTCCTCATTAAAGCAACGACAATTTTTAGCCCGACATCCTCTCATAAACACTATAATAATTGTGACCGCCATAGAAACATTATAATGATGTAACAGGAATTTATGACACACCATGTTTTACAAAAAAAATAAACAAGACGATCGCTTTGGTTTAAAAAAAATCACATACCTACATAAATAAAATCCGTTTAAATTCTCATTTTAGTGGTAGTTCCACACTACATGCAATTTAGGTACCATAAAAAATAAAGACATATTTAAAGTAATTACAACATCCTTTATTTTACCGACGTGACTTACGAATTCGGCGAACTTCACTTGTTAAATTAATTATGTTTGTATAGCGTATAGCTTTAAATAAATATCAACGTAGAGCCATTAAACTCTTTATATGGAAAAATATATTTATTTCCTATTCTAATGTCACTTTTGACAGCTGTAAACGATCCGGCCGTAAAAACATTTTTTGTTTAAGATGTCTATTGCCATGCGAATATTAATGGCACTGATTATTATCTGATAGCAAAAAAGTCGTGAATCGTACTTTTAATTAGTCCCATATCACTAATAGTTATATTCTCATTATTTATAAGGTTACATCTACTTCCCGTGCCATCGCCCGACCTCTAAGCAAACGACTCATAATTTTAATAACTTTTTTTTGTATCAAGTCTCGACGCTATAAAATGATATAAAGTATAGTTTCATAGTAATTACAGCTGAATATTATCATATTTTATGTTGAATTTTCTACGTGCACAATTCATTACATATTTTTTGTATTTAATTGTTGAGATATTTTCCTATGACGCACGAGATTTTTTAAATTTATTTCCTTCTTAATTGCACATTAAATTTCATTACCTGGAGTTAATTAGAGGTTTGATATTATTTTTATTAGCTTTTGACGTTATCATGATAGATCAAAACGTAACTATAAGTGGCCATTCATACGGATGTCAAGAACCTCGCTCAAAAGTATAGGTTTCATTGTTTTTGTCTTGTTCACATTGATAAAAACTAAGAATTCGTAAAATTAATTAATCTCTGATCTTTAGTAACCTACAATCCATTTAAAAATGGACTTTATTTACATATAAACATCATATTAATTGCTACTTGGATGTAGTTAATGTCAACCTACACAAATAAATACAATCATTTTCGTAATTGATTAAAATGACATCATCAATGTTTTACAAATAAAATTTGAATTCAGTTGTTAGATCGTAGTCGCGCAGCAATATTAATATTGTGTTGTGGCTGGCATAGTTTATTACTAGCGTGTGACCGTCCCCGTGTGGTCTGTGTTTGCGTTCCATCGCGCATGATGCGTTTGTAAACAAAAGCAGCGGACGCACCGCTCACTAGCGATCATCAATGTCCGCTCGCTTTTACCTATCGATCTTGTGCATTTCTAATAAAATACTAAGATCACGTCATTACGACGACATAACGTATGTTAAGCACAACGCGTCTCGTATTGTGAAACAAAGCTGTACGTCTTGCCGAGATGCATTGTGGCCGGGCGGCGGGCGGATGTCGCGTCGCAATCTCGGCAGCCCCACCTGCCGCCGCGTTCCCACACTCCGGCGCCGCAAAAAACGCGACAGACAGAGACGAAGCAACTCGCTCTCTGTAGCGCAGCGTCCTGCTCTCTCGGCAGGGCTGTGCCCGCCCGACACAGCCTCCACGCGACTCCATAACCACGAAATTACAATTTTCTGGAAAAAGTAAACAAATGACAAAGCGACACGATCGATATCCGAAACATCTCAAAAACGCACCAACAAAAAAAAAACAGTTTTTTAATCGAACGTGTGAACGAAACAGTATCGCGAATGTAAGTGGTCGTATTTTACACAAATGTTTGCCAATAAAAGTCTCGACAACCCTATCACCGGAGTTTGTATCGGCGATTACGAAAATGTAAAAGCGAGAGAAGCGGCCATAATGTAATGAAAACAACGCAGTAGGTTCGCGCACGGCGCACGCACACCGCTCCGCGCTCGGGGGCCGCTACACAGATGCCACGAACCGGGTCAAAAACACCTTTAAACGAGAACTGAACACCAATCGAAATAAACTCTGTACTTGACCGTGTCACGAAAGCTGGCTCACACCTGCCGAACGGTATCTCGCCTTCTGGGAAAGCTTAACAATCCCGAAAACTTATTTGCATGTCCCGACGGCATTATCCGCCGCCCAGTTCTCCTTCTTAATGATAGGGTAAACATCGCGAGAGGAACCCTTTACGGCCGCTTAATTTCGCCTAATTGTAAACGAGAGTAAAGTTCTCACGAATATTACCTTCTGTGTTGTATCGCGAATCCCACGCGCACCTAATTTCCGTTTTGGGATAGAAGCAGATGTTGGGTTCGGGTAAATATTTGCTGTATAAGTGTCAGGGATGTAGGGCTTGTTTTTGTCGCGTCCTACCTGTCCTCGGCGAAGGCCGGGGCTCCGGCTGAGACCTTGGTCGCAGTGCGGCGCACGCTAGCCTTTCATTATAAATCGATACGGTTCATGTTCATTGATAATAATTAATAGGTCTGCAAGAGCGCACCATTCCATCCTCCCCGGGGCTTCTTCGTGCCCACTTATGGCCTAAATTGACTTTGGAGTGTAATTTTTACTACCGTTTTACCTTAGTTCGAGGGTCAAGATAAGTCGAGTGCGTTTAGAGTGGTAGCACGGTACACATACACCGACACTCGAGTTCTTTGATCTGCCACGACGGACCGAACACGGCGCCCGCCTCACTTTTTCTTAGTCTCTTATGTTCCTCATAAAGTTTTATTAATAATTCATTGTAATTGCCCCAACGGGGGTCATGAGAAGCGATTGTTTTAAATAACAATTTTGTTTTATTTGCGAAAGTGTGAAACTTACGTGAAAGCGGATAATGTTATCAATTTTCACAACAGTAAAAAAACAGCGGTCGTGATAATAGAACTTACCGCGTGAGTGAGTTAACCATTTCGCCGGAGAGCGGCTTAAGCCGATTTGCGCGCACTCTGAGCAAGTTTGGGGGCTTTATGCTCCCTCGACTGTGTTTAAACCTATTGGAGTCTAGGGAGTGCGGCGGGAAGGCTAATCTCTTTTATGCAGCTCCCGAGCGACTCTTAAGCTCACAAAATACCTCGCCGACTCCGCGGTATAGCCCGAGCTTCGCTGAAATTGCTTCCTCGTTCAATTTAGAACCGGAATAAGCCAGTTTATATTTGCATTCGGATAGGGAATGAAAGTTATGATCAAGATGGCGTCTAGTATTTTTCTAGCGAGTTAGGGGAATAGTAACGGTCGAGCGACGGTTAGGCTCCCCGCGCTATCTGCCCCCCTTTGTATTCGCTCCGATAACTTGCCCATGCGCACCCGACCGATACGACTCGCACCGCACTTCTTATTTCAAAACAATTTTTCTTAACATCGACCATACATTGCCGCTTAACTTTTTATAACTGAATTTTGTAATATAGCTGTGGCGCAATGAAGTTGAACTCCTTTAAATGCACAACTTGCTGTAATATTTAACTGGAGTTTGAGACAGGGTAAAGTTCGGTGTGTACAGTATACAATACTCGATATTTAACGATGCGCAAATACAAAAACAGTAGATTGAATTACTAACTAGTATATAAAATAATTTATTATAAAATATGTAGTTACTAGGCTCTAATTAGATAAAACGAATCCCAAAAGACACGACCTGAAACTAATAGCAAGATGCTCTCAAAGGAGAAATTAAAGTGAAAATTAGAGTTTAATGCAGGTTATAAAGTTCAAAGAGGATTTCGTTGTAGTTACGAGTTGGTGCGAGTGAAGATAAATTGTGTGTGCGCGCGACCTCGCCCCCGGCGCGGGACGCTAACGAACCTCTCTCTTTGTTGCACTCGCCGTGTCCTTTGCAGCGAACTGCACACGGATTCCGACGTTAATGCGAGATGCCGCGGGAATCGAATATCCCGATGATTAAACGTCCCTGCTTCCTCTACAATTAAAGAATTCCATTAGTGTAGCGCTCGACGCTCGCTCGCGCACTTGTGAGCTCTTTGTCTTTGTGACGCTGACGAATGTATTGTGTTTGTTGCAGCGCGGTGCCTGCCCGGCTGCGACGCGGAGCACGGCCACTGCCTCAAGCCCGACGAATGCATGTGAGTACCCACTTCACACCTTTGTGCTAAACGCTCACGTTACCTCCCTCCGTGTCTAAATCATTCATCCTCCTCATTGTTCCGCACGAGAAGAAAGACATGCTTTTTGTAGCTTGTTATCACGTCCTATTCTTTGCTAATGAATGTTGTTGTTTAATTTCAGTTGTCATTCGGGCTGGGTGGGCGAGCTGTGCGACCAGTGCGAGCGGCACCCGGGCTGCGTGCACGGCACCTGCTCGCGGCCCTGGGACTGCATCTGCGAGGAGGGCTGGGGCGGGCTGTTCTGCAACCAGGACCTCAACTACTGCACCAACCACCGGCCGTGTCGCAACGGCGGCACCTGCCACAACACCGGCCAGGGCAGCTACACCTGCATGTGCCCGCAGGAGTACACCGGGCCCGACTGCGAGAAGTCGCTGCACTCGTGCGCGGTGCGGCCGTGCCTCAACGGGGGCGCGTGCGTGCCCGACGAGGGCGGCGAGCTCGCGTGCGCGTGCCCGCAGGGGTACGAGGGCGCGCGCTGCGAGACGCGCCGCCTCACGTGCTTCGACCGGCCCTGCAGGAACGGGGGCGTGTGTGAGCCGCGCGGCGCCGGCTATGTGTGCGTGTGCCCCGTGGGGTACGCGGGCACGGACTGCGCGCTCGAGGCCGACCCCTGCGCCGCCAGCCCCTGCCGCAACGGCGCCGCCTGCACCCGCGCCGGCGACGGCTTCAAGTGCACCTGCGAGGCCGGCTTCAGGGGGAACCGATGCGAGATCGACATCGACGACTGCGCCGGCATCATGTGCGAACACGGCGGCACCTGCGTCGACCTCGTCAACGGACAGCGGTGTCAGTGCGCGCCCGGCTTCCTCGGCTCACGGTGCGAAACGAGGGTGGACCTGTGTCTGGCTAAACCTTGCGCGAACGGCGGCGAATGTTTGATTCTCGACAACGATTACGAGTGCCG